>CP053454.1:180235245-180296498 GCA_022644695.1 Cenchrus purpureus
CAGTCTATCCCTCCTTCCGACTATACCCCCGAGCAACCAACCTCGATTTGTTTCTCACCACCTCACCATTCTCACCTCTTTGTTCTTCCACACCCATTTTGTCCCGATAGGTTTGCAATGTGGTGGTGGCTCTACCAACTCCCAAACTTGGTTTCTCTCAAAGTTCTCTAACTCCTCATGCATTGCTCACCCAATTAGGATCGAGAGGGCGTGTCCAATGTCTTTCGCTCAAAGGTAGCAACAAAAGCCGAATGAGCAAAGTGAGAAACATTCTCGGACCTTGACCGTGTCGACGCTCATTGATGTCGCCGATGATTCTTGAGGAGGATGATCAACTTGAACGCCTGCCTCTCGCCTGGAGACAACCTCCCCTCACCGCAGCTTCCACTTGATCTTGGCCGGATCGTAGTCTGTAGGGGCCGGACCATCCCGCACCGTAGTCGCCGTAGTGGAAGTAGAGGGTACATGCTCACCGGAGCTTCATCATCACCATCATCCTCTCCAAAGATCATCCTCCTCATCCTCAAAGATCTTCTTGCCAATCTCGTCGCCACCGCACACTCAAAGATGTATTTAACCGCATGGTGGGTCTCGTCAAGGTAACCTCGCAAGTTTCCATGACTAGGTTAGTATCAAGGTTGAGCACACTAATGCCTAGAATGACTAGCATAACCCAAAAAGATCCCATCAAGACCTCGACTCAAACTTATCAAGCCTACCCTTCTTGAGAATAAAGCACCGACAACCAAAGCCCCGAAATGGCTCACTCTAGGTGCTCGCCTGCATGAGCTCATAGCACGCCTTGTTCAAGAAGGCCCTAAGAAAATCTGGTTCCCAACATGGCACGCGGTATTCACCGCCTCACCCAATATCTCCTGAGTCCTATGCTCGCCGAGCATCGTCCGAGCCATCTCACAAAGGGAACGATTTTTCCTCTCAACCACACCATTCGACAAGCCACATAGGAGAAGAGAATTGATGTTCGAGACCCAAATCACGACAAAAGGTTTCAAACGAGAGTTTTAAATTCAGCCATTGTCGCTACGGATAGCTCGAATGGCATCTCCATTCCTCTCATTCTTCAACCTCAAGATTAGATCCTCACAAAACCAAACGCCTCCCCTTGTCACCAAAAAGAAGACCCAAGCATAGCGAGAATAGTCATCCACTATCACTGTGACATACCATTTCCCACCCGAAAGCACACACGAGCTGGACCAACCAAGTCCATATGGAACAGCTTGCATGGCCTCTCCGTCATAACGGATGTCGAGGCGGGTGAGAGGCGGCGACCATCTTACCATGCCTACACGGAGCACATACCAAGTCCTTTTGGTATTTCAACTTAGGCAATCCTCTGACCAATCCTAGCCCACTCAAGCGTGACAACAAGTCAAAACTCAAGTGACCTAGTCTCCTATGCCATTTCCAAAGCTGAAACACCAAAGAACTAAACAACGAGAAGAGCCAACACCGAGAAAAAATCGGCTCGAAAATCTGACCCTGGGATGATCATGCACACAAGATCACCTCGAGAATCCAAAACACGCTAAGCACCTGCTTTGAAACGGACCTCAAAACCCTCATCAAGAAGCCGGGAAACCAAAGAAGATTGTACCCCAAAGACTTGACAAGAGAACACGCAAGAGTCACAGACTCGCCACCTTCACCGTGCCCACCGAAAGCACTCTACCTTTCCCATTATCCCCAAAAGTGATGTACTTTGGTCATCACCGGGTGAGGCCGAGAACCACCTTCGATCTTCGATCATGTGTCGAGAGCAACCGGAGTCGATCAACCAAAAGCCCTCCAAGCCTCCCACCTGCAAATAAAAAACGAGAGCGAGAGTGAGCAAACGACTCAAAGATCGGGGTTAGTACAAAATGAATCAAACCAAGGCCGTGCCATTTGCTCAAAAGTGGGGTTAGCAAAATCCATCCTATCTCCTAGGTGGAACACCCACACGTCCCCTTGGAGGACTACGCACACCACGAGGTGGAGACCGTGGCCCGTAGCTCCTCTGGGACCTAAAACTGCGATCGCTCCCATACTCATATTGGCCACGAGCGAAGGAACGTCCAGCAAACTCACCACGCCCAAACCCAACACGCCTACCACCTTCTCTATGTGGTGGCTCACCTCGAGGCACAAACACACGCCTCTCTCGAGGGTAAATGGTACGCACCATACCCTCGCCCCTTGGCACCAACCTAGGCTCAGGCACACCACGAGAAGGGCGGTACCTGTCCTTGTTGGCCATCTCCTAGCCAACCTCTCCTCACGCTTCCTCTTGAAGCAAACTCGCTAGGTGCCCATCCCTCCCACAATGCTCACAATGGAAGGGTTTTGGCTTTGGTTTTGGGCTCTCTTTGGGCTCGCTTCTCTCACTCCTGCTTTCTCCTTCTTCCCAAAGAACTCATTCCCCAAGTCACTCTTGAACTTGATGGGTTTCGGAAGTTGTCTGGTATGTGTGGAGGAAACACTGTGGAGCCGGGGTTGTGTCTAGTCGATTCCTAAGAGGGTTTGGCTTAGGAGCATAGGCATTTTTGTGGTGGGTTTTTGGTGGCTCTGGGATATCTCCGATCTTCCCCTCATTCTCACCACTTCTCTCACCAATCTTGTTTGCCCCAAGCGCTTCCCCATCATAGCGCTTGTATGCTCAATCATCATCCTAAGCCGAGGCTCATGACCGAGAACCAACCCATCATCTTTCTCAACTCATCATTCTCATCCCGCAAGATCAACATAGTGTGCAAGCTCCATATTCTTCACAAGATTTATTTCACAAGTAGAGCATGATGTAGGAATAGGAGCTTTCACCGAGCCTCTAGAGATCTAGCATAAACAAGAAACATCTAGCTTTTCATGCATGACAGGACAAGAAGTGCAAGCACCAAGCAGAGAGGGCCTAGATTTCATCTCATCTAGCTCAACCCTAAGCACATCTAGTTCCTCAACCTTGAGGCATACTTTTCCTTAAGCATACCAATTCACCAAGAAAAGTGGAACAATCAAGCATATCTGTGGTCATCGGTCACAATAGGAGCAGACTTAAGAGAATCTATTTGAGCCCTAGCATCAACAAGCAAAGACTCTAGCTCAACCACCTTCTCCTTAGCCTCCAAGCAAAGACCTATACCCCTCTTCTCCTTGTTGGTCTTTCTAAGCACATCATCACGGTTGTCAAGCAAGTCATTCAACCTAGCATTCTCCGCTACCAAGAAGGATGGATCATTGTCTACCTCATCCTCGGAGTCGGAGTCCGAGTTGTCCTTGTTGCTCTACTTGCTTGCGGAGCTATGTGCCATGCCGCAAAAGCCTTGGGCGGCGAAGCACAAGCCGTTGATGTTCTTGCTTGACCGCTTGCCCTTATGTCGGTTCTCATCTTTATCACTTGAGCTCGATGAAGAATAGCAGGAGCTCGAGTCGATGTCGCTCGCTCCAGCAACCATCGCTCGCTCCTTCTTCTTGTGCCCGCCACTCCTCCTCGGCCTCCACTCGGACTTGTTCTTGCCCTTGTGGTCGTCCCTCGAGCGGTGCTTGTGGTCGGTCCTCGGACGGTGCTTGTGCTCGGGCTTCGCCTCCATGGCTTCCGGGCCTAGCACGTCAAACTCCTCATCTGGCATGGACACAAGACAAGACAAAGAGAACTGTCTCGAAGACATGTTAGCGTTAGTCCTTGATCCAGAAACGAGAGCCAGACTATGAGGGTCGACCGGGTTCTCGATCTTGCACGCACCCCACGGTCCACCTCGGACGACTTGAGCTTGGAAACAGCTCGTCCCACCGTGAGGGTCTCATACTTCTCGACTCAAGAATGGCCTCGACCTTCCCACTCCACACGGTATGATCCGTAGAGTGCAACTTGACAGCCTGCCATGATCATCGTGACGAGCACGGCGACATTAGCCCTCATGTTGTTCACAATTACCGTGAACCGCTGGAACATGGCATCAATGGACTCACCGGGGAGATGAGTGAAGTTCTCGTACTCTCTCCGGTAGGTCGCAAATAGCCGAGCCTCGAACTCGAGCGTTCCAGCGTGAGCATTCTTCACCTGCTCCCAAATCCTACAAGCCAAGTCCTCTCCGGAACCCGATCAATTCGATTGACACAGAGCACGAAACAAGTAGTCGACCGCCTTGTTGTTGGTGTCGAACATATCCCTTGATCCTGGAGCTAGGAAGTTCATCGGATGAACATAAGCTGTGTTGATATCCCAAAGGATCTGACCCTTGCCGCGGAGGAAAGCAGCCATCCGCCTCGCCACCACATCCGGTAGTTCTTACCATCAAAGTGTGGAGGACCCGAACCCGCTTCCTCGCACGCCATCTTTGGATCTTAGACGTTAGAATCACGAAGATCCGAACCGCCTCGATACCAATTGAAGGACCGATTAGGCGACTGAGAGGGGGAGTGAATAGGAGCTGATAAAAATTTTTCCCGAAGGATGAACTCGGCCTATGCCCCAAAATCACAATCGAGGATTCCCACACGAGTTTGCCAAGGTCGTGTAGTCACAACGGACCTACCAACCCTAGGAACAAATCCCAACTCAAAGCAACACTAAGCGCAACTCAAGAAGCAAGGCGGACCGTCCGCAAAGCCGTGGCGGATCGTCCAAATTGGCTCCGAACCTCGATACGCTAAAACGGACCGTCCGTCCTCTACCCGCGGACCGTCCGCGCCGGGTGGACCGTCCGCACTCTCCTCGCGGACCGTCCGCCAAACCTCGAGCAACCAGAAACTCTGGACCAAAGCGGATCGAAGCGAAGGCACGCAAAAGAACTCGTGACGAACACGAAGAACTACCGTCTGAAAGCCTCCTCGCGGACCGTCCGCCAGGTGCGTGCGGACCGTCCGCGTGGTGCGCAGACAGCAGCCCGAGCTCGAAAACGAGAGCACAACCTCACCTATCCGTCCATGGATCTCCCAAACGGCTTGAGCTCTTGAGGAAAGATTTGGGGGAGATGTGAAACGTCCCTAGGAGATGCTATACCCCAAAACTTGAGACCTCAAATGAACTAAATCGCCGGGAATCGAATCGCAACCGAGCTCAACCAAAAAGCTAGGGTTCCAACCGAAATCCTTCAATTGGAGGCCAAATCCGGAGATTGGGGGGTCAAGATCAAGCACAAAGATGCAAAAGGCATCTATCCATGATCCCCACCAACAAATCCGAACCCAAATACCTCAGAATCGAAGGAACAAGGCACGCACGAAAATCCAACGAAAATAGCTCGAAAAAGACACGAAAATCACGCGAGCTACAAGAAGGAAATCAACACAACCATGAATGCTTCCATACACTTGGAGGTCAGATTCTCTACAAAGCGGTGAAGAAAATCTACGCCTATGGAGCAAGGAAATGAGAAGCAGTCCGGATGGATGGTTTGCCCAGAAAACCCTAGAGCTATATATATGAGTCCCTCTGGGTTGGGCAAATGACCAAGCTACCCCTAGCACTTAAACTTAAGATACAATCCCCTCAGGGGCAAATAGGTCATGTAGCTCTCCTCTTCATCGCACGGCCACGCCTTCGCCGCAGTCCGCGTCCTCCCGACGCAAGCCCTGCGATCCCGCCACGTGTCCGTCGGCATCGAAGCTTCTCGGCGCGCCCGGATCCCGTCTCCGCCCGCTGAGCCTCCGGTCTTGGTTTTGTGGCTCAACCAAGTAACCCGACGGTTTTGTGGTGAACCACCGCAAACCCCGTGTGCAGACTCCGGTCGTGAGCCGCTACCCTGCACCGGCTCCTGTCCACGACTTCATCTTGCTTTTCTTGCCACCATGCGGCCCGCACTTGACCCCGCTGGCCACAGGGTCCCTCGAGCCGAGCCTACTTGTCTCTCCACTCCTCGGAGGCCCCGCAAGGCATAGACCTTTCACGCCCGCTCTTCACCTGCACCAACGCAAATCAAGCCGCAACCTGCACCTGCAATACTCGGCCAAGAGTCAGTCCACACGACGTTGTCAATCACTCATCACACGAGGGCGACCATCCACGGTCCTCGGACGCTCCGGTCCTCGAGACTCTGGCGGGCGGCGCAGGCGCCATTGGTAACGCTACTATATGGGCCTGAGGCCGTCTACTTATGATTATGGGCCTGTGTGCCGTAAGTAGGCTGGAAGCCCATGTACTCTCCCCAGGTGGGGCTAATGTAAACGGAACACGAGGCGGGTGGCATGGAACAACATACCAAAACCCTAATTCCTACTATCTTCTTCCTTCTACCCTCCGACCTCCGACCCAGCGTGACGGCATTTCCCCATCCTATCCGTGAAGATCCACCTGGATTGTCACAATTGGTATCAGAGCAGGCACCGCGCACTCCTGCCGGTGTTGATCTGAGCCTCTACCCGACACCCGTCGCCACCGCCTCTGTCACCGCCACCGTCCGATCTGGCGTCCACCAGAGGAAGCCACTCGAGTAACCCACCACCACCACCGCCGCCGCCGAGCTCGCCCACCACCACCTCCGGCACCACCCAACCAAATCCAGCATCACCGCCCCTTGCCCAGTCTTAGCCCAAGTCGGTCAGCGCCTGAGGAAGGATCCGCCACCAAGGAAGCCAACCCTCACCTTCCGGATGGCGATCGTGGAGGAACGATTGGACGCCATCCTCAAGGAGGTAAAGGCGATTCCAGTCAACTAGGTGCGCTCGGCGACGACTGTCGACGAACTCACCTCTTGGAGCAAGAAGGCCGACGTCGGCCGAGCTCAAGGCCGACATCCAAGATCTCAAGTCGCGCATGGTGGCTCTGGAGACCCTGTCCACCACCCCACCCAAGATCCCGCTGTGCGAGGAAGATGGATGGGCTAAAAGCCACGGCGATGACAAGAAATTCCAGGGTGGTGATTCAAGGGATCCCTTCCCCAATCTCACCCTGGGCAAGGGTGAGTACAAAACTCTAAAAACTACTGCTTATACTGAGGTTCCTGAAGGTAGTGGTAGCAAGTATCCCTCTTTCAGTCCACACCCACAGCAGTATGGACCAAAAGAGTTTAAGTTACCCAAGATAGATTTTCCCAAGTTCCACGGGGAGCACCCACAAATTTGGAAGGAAAAATGTGAAAAATATTTTTGTATGTTCAATGTTCCAGTGCATGTTTGGGTCCTTTTTGCTACCATTAACTTTAAGGGTAATGCGGAGTTGTGGCTGCAAACCTATGAAGCACAACATTCCATAGATAGTTGGGTTGAATTATGTGTTGCAGTTGAGCGGAAGTTTGGTAGGGATCTCCACCACAATTATATAAGGGATCTGTTAACCATTAGGCAAACAACTGATGTTTTAGAGTATGCAGCTAGATTTGAGCAGGCTAAGCATAGAGTCTTAACCCATAACAAAAACATGGGAGAAGTCTTTTTCGTGCAAAAATTTTTGGATGGATTGAAATATTCCATTAGCAATGTAATAGCTCTTCACAAACCGAGAACAGTTGATGCCACTTTGTCACTTGCCATTATGCAGGAGGAAATCTTGGAGGCACCATCAAGGAGAGCTCAACCCCGCTCAAGAGATTACAGCAGAACTCTGGGCAAGTCTGCTCAAGTACATCATTCTGGAAACTCTTCATCCCCTGGTGTACTGGGGGCATCGCCAACTACTGAGAAGACCCAAGCTGAAGGCAATCCTAAGCCAAAGCTGGATGATAAGATAGCTGCCTTGAGAGCAACTAGAAGATCCAAAGGATTCTGTATGAAGTGTGGAGAGATATACAGCCCCCAGCATCGCTGCCCAAAACAAGTGCCACTACATGTACTGGAGGAGCTCTGGGAATTGTGTGCAGACCCTACTGAGGACTACCAGAGTGATAGCAGTACTAATGAAAGTGATGAAGAAGTCCTGACACTATCCTACTCTACTATGGCTGGCATACAAGGGAGAAAGGCAATGAGGTTACATGGAACAGTCAACAATCACAACATTTTAGTCCTCATTGACTCAGGAAGCTCAAGTACACTTATCAGTGATAAGCTGGTTGAAACAGCACAACTGCAGGTTACTCCTGTCAAAGCAGTCCAAGTTACTGTTGCGGATGGTGGCAAGATCAATTCAGACAGCATGATTGAGAATTTCTCATGGTGGACTCAAGGTCATCAATTTACATCACAGGCCAGAGTGTTACCTTTGGGATGTTATGACCTAATATTGGGCATGGACTGGCTTGAAAAGAATAGCCCCATGTGGGTGGACTGGAAATGCAAGAAAATGAGATTCTCTTATCAGGCATGCAGAATCACCTTGATTGGAGTCAAAGAGTGTACAGCTACATGCCTTCCAGTCAAAGTCAGCAAATTGAAAGGGCTCCTCAGACACGGAGAGGTGGCACAGCTGGTGCATCTCTCTGCTCTACAAGAAGATGATCCACCAACAGATGATGATGTGCCAATCAACGTTGCACAAATGGTGCAGCAATATGACTTCCTATTCCAAGAGCCAAAACAGCTACCTCCCTCAAGACAATTTGACCACAGCATACCACTAATTGAAGGGGTGAAACCAGTGAATGTCAAGCCTTACAGATACATCCCAACCCAAAAAGACGAGATAGAGAGGCAAGTGAAGGAAATGCTACTGAATGGGGTTATACAGCCCAGCTCCAGTCCGTTTGCCTCACCGGTGCTATTAGTCAAGAAAAAGGATGGCAGCTGGAGGTTCTACATAGACTATCGCCACCTGAATGCAATTACAATCAAGAACAAATACCCCATGCCGATAGTCGATGAACTTCTGGATGAACTAAGTGGAGCAAAGTGGTTCTCCAAACTTGACATGAGGTCAGGATACCACCAAATTAGAGTCCAGCCTGCAGATGAGCACAAGACCGCGTTCAAGACTCATAGTGGACACTAGGAGTTCAAGGTTATGCCGTTTGGGCTCACCAATGCTCCGGCCACGTTTCAAGCGGCAATGGATACAATCTTTGAACATCTGCTCTGCAAGAGTGTCCTTATCTTCATGGACGATATTCTGGTCTATAGTCCGACATTGGAAGACCACAGGAAGCATTTGCAAGAGGTGTTCTCACTGCTGCAAACTAACAATCTGTTTTTGAAAAAGTCCAAGTGTTCATTTGCCCAGCCATCAATTGAATATCTTGGACATGTGATCCGTGCTCAAGGGGTGGCTACAGCAGCGGACAAAATACAAGCGGTGCAACTGTGGGACACTCCAACGGATTGCAAGCAGCTCAGATCCTTTCTAGGGTTGGCAGGATATTACAGGAAGTTCATCCGAAACTATGGATTGATTACAAGACCAATGACAGATTTGTTGAAAAAGAACACTCCATTTGTGTGGACTCCTCAACTACAAAAGTGCTTTGATACTTTGAAAACAGCCCTGACATCAGCACTTGTCCTGGGCCTGCCTGACTTCTCCAAAGAATTTGTAGTAGAAACTGATGCCTGTGATACAGGAATTGGAGCTGTTCTCATGCAACAAGGTCATCCAGTAGCCTATTTAAGTAAAGCACTGAGTAAGAAATCTCAGACCTTATCCACTTATGAGAAAGAGTGCTTGGCAGTGATACTGGTTGTTGATAAATGGAAACAATATCTGCAACATCAGCCATTCACCATTCTGACTGACCACAAGAGTCTGATGCATTTAGCTGACCAAAAGATAAGTGATGGCATTCAGCACAAAGCTTTTGTCAAGTTGCTTGGTCTTCCTTATAAGATTGCCTACAAAAAGGGTCAGGACAACAAGGCAGCTGATGCCCTTTTTAGGACGCAATCCCATGAAGAAATGTATGCTCTTTCTGCTATGAAGCCAAGATGGCTGGAAATCATTACTGAGGGCTATCTTCAAGATGACCAGACTAAAGCACTCTTAGCTGAATTGAGTGTGACTAGCAGTAATGACAAAGGTTTCACCCTGACAGATGGAATTCTCAAGCTCAAAGGTAAAGTGTGGCTGGGCAACCACACCGAGGCCCATAAAGTTGTGTTGGCTGCATTGCATGACAGCGGAGTGGGGGGGGCACATCGGTATCACCGCTACGTACAACAAGATCAAGGCGTTGTTTGCCTGGCCTAAGATGAAGCAAGACATCACCACCTATGTGAACAACTGTCAGGTATGCCAAAAAACTAAACCAGAGCACTCTAAACTACCTGGTCTCCTTCAACCCTTACCTGTTCACACCCAAGCGTGACAGATTGTTAGTCGTGACTTCATAGAAGGGCTGCCTAAATCCAACAAATATGATTCCATTATGGTAGTAGTAGACAAATTCACAAAATATGGGCATTTCATCCCCTTGTCCCACCCATACACAGCCATGTATGTAGTTCAACTGTACCTCAACTCCATTTACAAGCTCCATGGCCTGCCAGAGATGATTATTTCTGACAGGGACAGAGTCTTCACTAGTGCCATTTGGCAAGAACTATTCAGGCTCTCTGAAACCACCCTGAATATGAGTTCCTCATACCATCCACAAACAGATGGCCAAACTGAGTGCCTCAACCAATGCCTTGAAACATACTTGAGATGCATTGTAAGCTCCTGTCCATCCAAATGGTCTCAATGGCTAGCTTTAGCAGAGTATTAGTACAACACCACAACTCATTCTGCCCATGGCAAAACCCCGTTCCAAGTTCTATATGGCCATCCACCTCACCACTTTGGCATTTTAGATACATCCCAGTGTACGGTACCAGATCTAGACAAATGGTTGCAAGAACGAGAGGGAATGAATGAGATAATCAGAAGTAACTTGCTGCGGGCTCAACAGCGCATGAAACATCAAGCCAACAAGAATCGTCAAGAGCGACAATTCAATGTGGGTGACTGGGTTTTCCTGAAACTTCAACCTTTTGTCCAGCAATCAGTGGCCAGGAGAACCAACAAGAAGTTGAGTTCCAAGTTCTTTGGTCCATATTTAATTACTCAAAAAGTGGGTCAAGTTGCTTATAAACTCCAGCTTCCAACATCAAGCCAAATTCACCCTATTATTCATGTCTCTCAGCTCAAAAAGGCACTCCCTCCTGATACATTGGTGAGTTCTGATGCTGAGGTAACCTCTATTCATTCCACAGACCTTTCTACTTCTGAACAGGTACTTCAAACAAGGCTCCAGCGAGTCGGCAACAAGCTGGTTCCCTTTGCCTGTGTTCGCTGGAAGAACATGCCGGCTACATGGACGACGTGGGAGAAGCTCCAAGGTATCCAGCAGTGCCTACCTCATGAAGGTGAAGTGTGAAGAACTGGTGCTTTTGATCTAAACTGTCAAAACAAACTCGAGGACGCGTTTGTGCTTAAGAGAGGGGGTATGTAGCACTACTATATGGGCCTGAGGCCGTCTACTTATGATTATGGGCCTGTGTGCCGTAAGCGGGCTGGAAGCCCATGTACTCTCCCCAGGTGGGGCTAATGTAAACCAGACACAGGAACTGGAGTGGCACGGAACAACATACCAAAACCCTAATTCCTACTATCTTCTTCCTCCTACCCTGCTCGGGCGGCGCCGCCGACCCTCCAACCGCGCGTGACGCCGGCATTTCCCCATCCTATCTGTGAAGATCCACCTGGATCGTCACACCGCGCCGCAAGGCGTTCCTGACTTGCAGGTGCATGCTAGTGATCAGGCTGCTCGCTCAGATTGACCAAGACAGGTTCTACGGTGGCAATGTGGATACGAACCTCTCGCGGGCACACGCTGGACGGCTGGAGCATCACCTGTTGCAGATGCGAGCAGCGTAGCATTCCAGGCGTGCATTGGCACGGATGGCAAGCGAGGTGGCAGCGGAGAGCAATGGCAGATTGAGCCACCTTGTGCGGATGGACGCCAGAACCGAGAGAGTCGCGCTGACCGTGGAGGCCTAGAGGTCGAGGGTGCGCCACCCACCGGGTCGTCAGCGAGCAGGGAGCGATGCAAGGGTCCGAGTCGAGGTGTCGCTGACCAAGTGACCAACCCCGCTGCGTACGTTGGCAAGGACCAGCGGCTGAGCAGCAAGAGGTCGGCGCTGCTCATCGTCGAGCCAGCTGCTAGCCGGTTTGACGGAGCTCCGCGGGCTTGAGGAGGACAACGACGACCTCCTCGATGATGAGGGCCCTCTCTCCGGCCATGCCGCTTCCCCTGTGGCGACGCCGACGGCCACCTCTCGGCCGTCCGTCACTCCACCGACACCGGCGCCGACCACCCCTCTCCCCTTCCCTGCCCGTGGTCCACCCTCACCCTCCCCTCCCCCGGGCGCGGAGTTCCACTCTCTTGACCCACACAGCCGCATTTCGCCGGCGGCCACTCCGCTGCCGAAGCCTTCCCGAGATTTACCGCCAGGGTCCCCCTCCACCACCACCACCCTGTCGTTGGCCGCCCCGACATTGGCGTTTGGCTCTGTCCTCTCCTCTGCAAGCGACCCACCATCGCCTACACCTCTCTCCCCGGATGCTGCTCCATTCTTCCCTCGTGGCCACTCCAACAGCCGGCGGAAGGAGCTCTGATGGAGAGATGACACCCCAACCCTCTACGACGACAACAACTCCCCGTCCTACCATGACATCCTGCTGCGGCAGCCGCGGGCGGCCGCCCCTGCCTCAACACCAGCGGTGGTGCAAGTCGACGCGTCGGCTTCAAAGCCTACTATCCGCTCCATCGTGGTGCTGCCTCCACGTGGTGAAGGTGGGCACCGCAAGCGTCCTCGTCGTCGGGGCTGCCAGCTACCTCCACCGCCACCATGGACGGACAAGCGTCCCTGGCGCAGCAACTGCCGACGTGGGACGACGGAGATGGTCGTTGGTCCCTGGCGGCACGACCATCCCCACAAGGCTGGTTGAGCTGCCCCAACCTGTGCCTGGGATTAGGCGGCATACTGCCCTCCTCGTGTCGAACCCGATGGATGGCAACGAGTTGTGAGGCAGCATGCGCATCCTTGGGACCATCGGGAGCGACCTCGACCGAAAGCACCGCCGCGGCGATGCCTCCCCGAGGAGCTCAATGGATGATGCTTGAACTGCCTTTCCTTCAAGCATCGGGTTGCTTCGTGTGGTGCCTGTGCTGCCACGGCCTCCGGCACCGCGCCAAGGATTGCTTGCGACCTCGTCACCTGCCACCTCGTTCGAGCTTGCCTCGTTCAAACGTTCGTGTCGCCCCTTGCGATCGCCCTCCGATCTTGGATGGTCAGCCATTGTCGACGACTGTTGCCGCAGGCGGTGACCTCGACCTCACGCTCTCGACCTCCAATGACTTGGCGGTGGTTGCTTTGGCTGTGACCAACAAGACCGCGATCATGGCTACACTTCGCCTCGAGGATGACGACTTCACCCTCGATCATGTCTTCCCCGAGCTGTTCGTGGCCACCTTCCAGTCCCATGAGCTTCGGGAGCGGGCTTCGGCGGTGAGCGCTTCTCAGGAGAGGCCATCACTCTCCAGTGGTCAACTGGGGCACTCTGAGGCTGTCACACCAGTGCCACGTCACCTGTGGAGGTGTCGCCATCGGTCGAGGTGGTGTCGTCTGCGGAGGTGCCACCTTCGGTCGAGCTTGTGGTGTCGGCAGTGCTGACTGCGGAGGTGCCTCATGCGGAGTACCACCATTGTTTGAGGTGCCGGCTATGGAGGTGTCGTCTGTGGGGGTGCCACGGTCGACTGAGTCGGCCTCCGAGGTGGCATCTGGCGCGGACAGGGCATCAGAGGACGGCGGTTCCGCGGCCTTTGAGAACTTCGTCAACAGCATTACGAAGGATATTCCGTCACCTCTTCTTATCATGCCACCTCCCCACCATCGAGTTGACCCTGTCCTTCGCGGCGCACCTCCTCAGCTGCCTTTGTTGGAGGCTTTTGGCCTTAGGCAAAGCCGTCGCCAAGCCTTGGACCCCGTGTCGGCCGTCAAACCGGCAAAGCGAGGAGCAGTGCTACTGATGCGGCGGCTCGGTGAGATTGGCGCGCCTCTGCCTGTGGCTGCTTCGACAGAGGAAGCGGTGGACAAGCTCTTTCGTGATGGGCCTCCGCCGCACTACATGGACGCAATACCGGATTTACTCCTGGTGTTGAAGAATTAAGACCAAAATCTCTCCTCCTAAGGGATTGAGCGTCGACTAAGGGTTATGCCTAGAGCTCGTCGTTTAGGTTGTGTGAGATGTGAGTAGTTTGTGTTGGATTTTATGATTCGGGTTGTGCTCAGTTGGTTACCAGCTTGTGTCCAGTTGAAGTCCGTTCTAATTGGGTTGTAACCAAACACTGTATCAATTTCTTCTTCGTTTTAATACAATGATACGCTGCGTACGTATTCGGTGAAAAGTTCCACGACTCATGCATTGGATGTGCCGCGCGCCGCTCACTTCCGAACCGCGTGTCCTGCCTCCGCGTCCAAGCTGATGACCGGCCGGAAGCACAGGGAGTGGCAGGAACAAAACCTCCTGCCCGACCAGGCTCATGTCCAGTGCCGGCCCTGAGGGGGGGCGAGAGGTGCGGCTGCCCTGGGCCCCCGGTTGGTAGGGGCCCCACCCCGGCAGTATAAGTACTATAGATACAAGTCGTCCGAAAAAAAAGACGAGGGAGAGGAGACGCGCGGCGACACCGGCAAAATTGCAATGATTCGTGGTTCGTGAATCGTGAGAGTCCGTCCCACGCTAGCAGCCCTGCCTTCTCTTTTTCTATTGCTTATGGAATCTTATTTATTGTGCCTAGTAGCATATCGGCTGAATGGAGTTTTTAAGGATGGAAATTGTTGGAGAATTATTTGAGGTCTAAAATATCACAAGAAAGGTTAAATGATTTGGTATTTTATGCATCCTGAAGATATTATTGGACGAGATTGATATTATCACAGATTTCGCATCTAAAAATGTTATAAGAAACTTTTAAGGTAATTGATATGAATACATTATTTAGGTGTATATTAATTATGAAATGATAATAATTTATATGTTGATATAACAATATTTTTTTATACTAAAGGCCTCATTTAAAATTTTGCTCCGGCCCCCGAAATCTCAGGTCCGCCACTGCTCATGTCAAGGTCCGACTCGCCTCATCGGCCGCTGGCCGGTCGCCGGACCTCCCGAAGAACCCTCTGGCTAGCAGCAACCTTCGTCGCTGTGTCATATCCCAGGACAGGAGGCAGCTTTGCTCCGGCGATCCAGTGATGTGACAGGAGAGTGTATCGGTGTATCCTCCGGCGGATACGAATGGTCTCTTGGACCTGCCACTGTCACTGCACCTCTCGGTCTCTGTCATGAACTCATGATGAACACCAGACAGTGAACGCTAGATGAACGAACAATTGGCTCATGATACGAATCGATAAATGCTACTAGTACTGTACATCTTTTCAATTTTCAAAAGTACTATGGAAATACCGAAAAAGCTTTTTTTTTACCTTTTTTTTTTGCCTTGAAGCCCGTGTGGTTGCAATCCAACCCATCCATCTGCACCGGGCTGTGTAAGATCTCTGCCACCGAACGGTGTATTCGTGAGTAAAAAACTGAGTTGGGTAGTATTAACACTGTAGCAGTCAGGTAAAATGAGATTATGCCAGTCTCAGTGGGGTTTCATGGATATTAAATAAACTGTCATGTAAGCACTTTTGATGATGTGGCAGTGTATTAATGAAGAGAGAGGTAAAATGAGTTTTATGAGGATGAAACCCTCCCTACACAGTTACCTAGACAACTTGTGTTTTGCATGTAACCTAGAAAACAACAATAGATGAAACTATACATTGAGAGGGAGGTGTTTCATTATAGTTTTAAATGTTTTTAGATGATGTGTCCCTCTAGGTAATCGTGTTCATGACATCTCCACTGAAACTGACCTTAGACATAAAGTTGCTTAGGAAGATGGAAAGTCGGAAGACTTTTGGGGGCAAGCTGCCGCAGGCATCACAAACAGAATAGGTTGGCTTTGCATCCTGAACCACACCATTTGTTCTAAGATTATTTTATTCTGTTCACTACCTGTCCTCTCTCAAAGAATGGTTGAACGTGATGCCCTTTGGGGCTCACGGCTGCGTGTTAAGTAGGCTGGGAAAAGCCCTCGGCGTGACTTGTACAAGGGGTAGATTTCTTTACAAAGAAATACAACAACCTTCTACAACTCTATCCTAAACCGGTTGCTCATAACAAACTCAACCGGTGTACAAGATACATCAAATATCTTAACACCCCCGGTCAATCTCAACGCCCCAAAACGTTGAGATTGTTCCTAAACTTTACAAGCATAGGTTCAGGCAATGCCTTAGTGAATCCATCAGCAATTTGATCTCCAGAATGAATAAACCGAATATCAAGAAGCTTCCGAGCTACTTGTTCACGAACAAAGTGGAAATCAATTTCAATATGCTTGGTCCTTACATGAAACACAGGGTTTGCTGTTAGGTAGGTAGCTCCAATGTTATCACACCACAAATGACCTGCAGAAGGGTGAGGAACACCTAACTCATTTAACAACTTCCGAACCCACATAACCTCAGCCGCAGCATTAGCAAGGGATTTGTATTCAGCTTCAGTACTTGACCTAGAAACCGTAGCTTGTTTCCTGGCACTCCATGATATAAGATTAGGTTCAAGAAATACCGCAAATCACCCCGTGCTGCGACGATCATTAGGGCACCCGGCCCAATCAGCATCAGAGAAGGCACTCACAAGCAAAGAATATCTTCTAAACACCAAGCCCAAACTTAACGTGCCTTTGATATACCGCAAGATCCTCTTCACCGCTGCCTAATGAACAGTTGTTGGAGTATGTAAAAATTGGCACACTTTGTTGACAACAAAACAAATATTAGGCTGAGTAAGAGTAAGATACTGAAGAGCCCCAACAATACTTCGGTATTGAGTCGAGTCCACCAGACCCAAACGATCCCCATCATGAAAGAATGGTTGAACGTGATGCCCTTTGGGGCTCACAGCTACGTGTTAAGTAGGCCGGGAAAAGCCCCCGGCGTGGCTTGTACAAGGGGTAAACTTCTTTACAAAGAAATACAACAACCTTCTACAATTCTATCCTAAACCTGTTGCTCATAACAAACTCAACCGGTGTACAAGATACACCAAATATCTTAACACTCTCACCAAGCGGTCTACTAAGTTGTTTTTTTTAAGTCGACATGGCAACCGCTAAGCCGGTACCGACCCACCCACATACATAACCCACTACTAAGTGATCACCATGTGTACATAAACGGTATCACATTTCATGGACTCAGACGGTAACACAGGCGGTACCACATATGTTCTGGTTGTAATCATGTTTTTGTTGCACATCCTACTATCATGATTTCAATACTCTTGATTTTCAGCAATAAAATCACACTGCACATGATCATATGTTGAACAAGAGATGATTTGTTGAAGAAAATGGGCCAGAATTAAAAATGAATGTACCAACAAAACACAGAAAAGCAAAAGAAAAGCAAAAGGACTGTCGCGGCACGAAATCACTCCCTGAATTAAAACAAAAAGTTATGACTGTTGGCTCCGAAAATAGAACAAATAATTTTAAAAAATGAAAAAAGAGTGAATCAACGCTACTAGTACTTCGTAAATCATCCCGTTCGCTTGGCTTATCAGCCACCAGCCAGCAGTACTTTTCTCTTAGAACAAACCAGCCACTAGCAACCAGTCAGCAGTACTTTTCTCTCATAACAAATCAGCACCAGCCACCAGCCAAACGAACAGGCACCAGCCACCGGCTCTGAACCCCTAGAGATCAAACGTAGACCAACCTAGGTAAAAAACTAGAAACAGATTTGAAGTGAAAATTTAAAATTAGCTAGGAATAAGTACTCAACACCTCTGATGTGGCCGTGTTGCGAGCTGCCCCACCAGACACTGACCTCGCGTCCTCGTCGTCGACACACCGAGCGCTCTCGCTGCCGAAACACCGCGCGCCATGGCCACCTCCAGGACACTAAATTCAGCGGCCTTGACGCGTGCGGCCCGAATCCGGCTAGGCGCTGCTCCGGAACAGATCTGGCAGCAGCACACACAGCACCTCGGGCCTCAGATGCCCCGCACAACAAGCCCACGGAACAGGCAACAACCTTGACCTCGCGTCGGCCAACAGCTCTAATGACGAGCTTGGACGACCTTAGACTGACTCCAGCGGAGTCTCCATCCTCCCCTTCATCTTCAAAATGAAGAAATAAACGCTACTGTTACTCCTCTAGCGGTGCCACATGGCTTGCTGCAAAATGAGCGAAGGCCTCCCGCTTGTCGCATTCCTGGGACTTTCTGGCGTTTCTCTCTCCTTGCTGCAAACGCCGCAGCTCCAACCGCCCGTGTCGCCTCCAGCTTCTCTCCCCTCGCGCCCGAGCCCGCACCCAGCAGGGGCGCTGTGCGGAGGATGCAGATACGGCGGGGACCTCCTCTTCCCGCGGCGGAGGGAGCGAGGAGCAGGGGCGGGGCCCTCCACGCGGCCGCCTCCACCCCATGCCGATGGCGGAGAGGGAGTTCGCCAACCCCCGCGGCCCTTCCTCGGCACGTGCGCGTTGAGCTTCAGGAGGCGGAGAGCGGCGGCGTGGTGCGGCAGGCCTCCTCCACCTCCCCCTTGTTGAAGGCGCGCACGGCGGCGAGCGCCCGCGCGGGGTAGTCCTCGGGGACGTCAAGGGCCTGGTCGTGATTGACAAGGTGGAAGAAGCCTCAGCTGCGGGAGGCGGCAGAGATCCTCGATTCGGTGGCGGAGATCCTCGATTCGGCTGCTCGAGCTCCCTCCACCCACGCGGCTCCACCTCCGTCCCCGCCTCCGCCGGCAACCCCGTGAGCTGCTCGACCTCCCTTCCTCTCCCTCGATCCGGCGGCGACCTCCATGGCGCGGTCAGATTCAGGGCTCGCCGGCGACCTCCTCGGCACGACGGCCTCCTCGACGCGGCGGCGGCGGCCCCTCTGCATAGCGCGGGAGGCAACTGCCAACGGCGATGCGTGAAGGGATGCGCGTGCTCCGCTGGACGCACCTTTGTTTTGCGGTGGTTTTTATTCTCTCTCCTTTGCTCAGAATGGCGGTTTTGAAGATGCATAACGGTGTTCTTGCTGGAGTCAGTCTTATGCCTTCCTCCCTGGAGCTGCAGCCGCTAGAGCTTCGCGAGATCGGTCGTGCTGGTGGCCCCCGTCGCAACACCGGGTTCAAGCCCATGCTGAACCTGGAGACAAAAATTAGGCAAGAAGGGAAAATCAAGAAGCAATCGGGAAAATCAAGAACGGCGACATGGAAAAACCAGAGATGGTGCTCCTTATTTTTTTTAAATAAAAGCAGGAGCACTGTTATGTCATATAAGAAGAAGCAGTATTGGTACATAACACGCCGAAGCGGACACCACCACACAGACAAACCCTAAACAGAAACAAACACACCCGACAAAACGCACCGCCATCCTCAACCATCTGGGAGAGAAGATCAAAACAAGCGAAGCTGCGTCGTCCAACAACGTATGTGTCACAAAGTCGCAACCCGATGCAGGTCTGAACAGGCCCCTGAACTCCTCCACCACGGGACTATCACCCTCGAACTGGACATGCATACACGATCTTCGATCCCCTCTATACCAGAGAAGCTTCAGCAAACACTCCCATCTCAGTACCAGGGGCAACCACTGATCCTAGCCTCTCTGCAGGTCTCGCCTCAGCCACCGTCTCACTTCTCTGCTAAGGACACAGATATCTAAGACCGCAATGAGAGCATCACCTCCACCCCAGCTGATACCGAGCTCACCACTGCATCCTGCACGCCAACCCAAGACATCCAGCACCCATGGACTCTCGACAATGCATGAGCCACGAACAAAGCGCACCTCCACCAATGCTGCTGTCACAGCCGATGAGGGTCTCAAGAGACTACGCCTCCAACGAGGGCGCGACACTAGTGGCGCCGCCATCGCTCACCCATCGGCGGGGGTTTTCACCGAAAACCCGTTTGCAGGTAGGAGCTCCACAATAGTGTCCCCAATAGGGAGAACGACATTCAAGAACGCCGTCACCATTGCCACCGGCATGTGAGTGAAGGCAAGGCTTTCGGTGAACCCCAAACCCGCAACACAGTCAACCAAATGACAACAGCACACCCCCACTGCCTCTGCAACATACCTACAGGGGAAGAAGCCCGGCGCAGCCATGGACGCCACCATGACGCCACTGGTGAACTCCAAGCAGGGGACACCCAGCGCAAACCTCCTGACTCCACCACCATGATGATATCGACCTGCAGGCGCCGAGGAAGAGGATGCCGGATCGGGACGAAAGCAGGCAGGACGAACAGATCAGAACGCAGATCCACCCATACAAGAACCGGATCTGGCTTCCCCCGCCCAATCACCACCGCCCGAGAGGGGGGGCTAGCCGGCACCACCGCCCAGCCTAGGAGGGTCGAGGGGGAGGAGGCCGACGTCGTCACCCGGCCCCAGAGGAGCCGGCAAGCCGCCGCCTAGCCCGCAAGGGCCAGGATGCCGCCGCCGCCGTCCAGCCCGAGGGGGCTGGGTCGCCACCGCCGCCGACTAGCATGGAGAAAGAAACGCCGGAGCCGCCGCAGCCAAACCGCATACCCCGGACCAGCCTGCAAGTCCCGAGCTTGTCGCCGACGCGTCGAGCCCCGGCCGCTGCCTCCACACCTAATGCTTAGTGTGTGCATGTGTGCAAGATTTCAAGCCAATCCTAAGGAGTGTCATCTAATGGCCGTTAAGAGAATCTTTAGATATTTGGTACACACTCCTAACCTAGGCTTATGGTATCCCAAGGGCTCCACTTTTGATTTACTTGGCTACCCCGATTCAGACTATGCTGGTTGCAAGGTAGATCGAAAGAGCACTACCGGGACTTGCCAATTTCTTGGTAGGTCTTTGGTGTCGTGGAGCTCAAAGAAGCAAAATTCGGTTGCTTTATCCACGACCGAAGCCGAGTATGTGGTGGTCGGTGCTTGTTATGCACAACTTTTGTGGATGAAGCACACGTTGAGTGATTACGGTTGTGAGTTTAGTAAGATTCCACTCCTGTGTGACAATCAGAGTGCCATCAAGCTAGCTAACAATCCGGTGCAACACTCTAGAACAAAGCACATAGATATTCGACATCATTTCTTAAGGGATCATGAGGCTAAGGGAGATATTGTCTACGTCATGTGAGCACCGAGAGGCAACTTGCCGATATCTTCACTAAGTCTCTAGATGAGCAAAGGTTTTGTGCTTTGAGAAGTGACCTAAATATCTTGGATTCTCGTAACTGTGCTTGATTTATTGCACATACTTGATTGTGGCTAGATAGGAATGAAAACGATTTATTTTCTTTTTTTGTGTGAGTTTTTTTAAAAAATTTGGATTTTAAGATCCTTGGATCGAATCTTAGCCCAAGTGACTATGGTTATGGATTGTTGATTGTGGCTAGTCACTTGAGGTTAAGGGTTTGTTATATGTACACTAGCTAAATCTCTTTATCTATCTCAAATCTTGAAATATCCTATATCTCTTAAATCAAGTCCCTTAACTCTCTATATCAAAATCTGCTTGTCTTGGAACTGGTGCGCCGGGTCCAAGACATTCACTCCTGAGGCCCGGGTCGCCTGCGAGTAAAAGGTCAGAGCGCAAGTGAACCCTAAAAACACTCCTACTCATACCGAACCACCGCCCCCCATTCGCCCTTAGGCGATTTTGCCGCTCCACCACGGGCTTTGCCCGCGGTTTGGGGCATTGGAGTCTCCTCCCTCTCAAGTGCTTCTTCCTCCTCGGGTTTTCCGGAAATTTCACGGAATCCAACCAGAAGTTCATTCAAACTGGATTTCGATCTCTCAATGTAGCTTGTTCTAGATGATTTCCTTCCGTCAAAAGCTTCAATCTAGGCTCTAGAACAACTACCAATAATCTTGTTACACTTCCCCATACTCACCTTTGCGAACCGAGATTAGGGTTCATCCCGACCCACCGGTTGACCCGGCCACATGTGGTCGGTTGACCCGGCCTAGGTCGGGATGGCCCTTTAACCTTTGTTTAGCCCATTCCTTTGTACCAATCTTAATACCATTCATGCTTAATCTATCTACAGATGGGTAGAGAGAAGGGAAGCTCTCGTGGCAAGGAGATTCGCTCGGAATCAAGTGAGGAAGAGCAGGAGCGTTCATCGGGAGAGGAGTATGGTATTCATGTTCATGCAAAGAGGACCAAGCCTCAAGCTCCTCCCGCTCGTGCTCAAGGCCGTGGTCGTGGTCAAGAGGGCAATCCCATTCTTCAAAAGAGGACCACCACCATTGAGGCAAGAACCAAGAGGGCAAGTACCGGAGATGAAGTTGGAGATCGATATGATGCGGACATGGACTTGTCTCTCTATGTGCAGATGGCCATTCCAGTTCACCCTCCGGAGCGCACAAGGCGTGATCCTCCTTTGGTGAATTACATGAAGTCCGAGACCGACATGAGGCCACTTCATTTCAAGACCCGAGGGTGCTCCAAAGGTCTTTCTTCAGCGATGATCGGTTTTGGCTTGCTCATCAAGCCGATTGGTATGAGTCAACCATCCTACCCAAGGGACGTATCACGACTGAGATGAAGTGGATTAATTGGCCATTCTTGCTTGACCTTCCTCCACCTATTGAAGAGGCTATGCAGGCTATGCACACTCGCTACCAGTACATGGGCATCTCCTATCTCATGGGCTTACGTTCTGACTACTCTCAGGAAGTGGTGGCACAATTCTATGCCACTCTTTATGTTGACCGAGATGAGAACGCCATGCACTGAGCTCTTGGTGGTAAGAGGTTCTCAATCACTCTTAGTGAGTTTGCTATGCTTTTCAAACTTAGAGGTGCAACCACTACAAATCAATTCTCCAATGATCTTGTCCGCCTTCATAGTGGAGATGAGCTAGAAGTGACAAAAATGAGATTTATGTATGATAGATCCTATGGAAATATCAACTATGGTCATACAAGTGGACTCACCCCCTACTACAAGATGCTCAATCTCTTATTTAGGTACACTCTTACTCCTAGAGGTGGTGATTCCGACAATATCTGTCATAGAGCTAGAAATTTGCTTTATCAAATGGCTCCCGGTCAACCTAAGTTCAATGCTTGACATTTCCTTTGGAATGAGATTATTATTTGCTCCCACACCTCATCTAGTGGTTGTCACTATGCACCATACATCTTTTTGATGGTTAAGCATGCCACTAAACTTGATCTTAAGACGGACGTCACTCATGAGCACTACAAAACTAGCAAAGGCAAGCTTGTCCAAACTTTCAGACTTGGTAAGCATCAGACTGGTGTTGATGCTAGAGGACCTTATCTGGGCATTTATCCTATTGATGGACCCATTGATGCGGGTGCCTCCTCCTCTCAAGAACCACCACCAAGGCATCTGTATGATCCCCTTTCAATGGAGGGTGCCTCTCACTCTCGTCGGGCTCCTAGGGGTAAGAAGGGCAAGCTAAATTTCATTGCCAAGGGTTTATTTGCTTGCTTCAACATGCTCCGCAAAGATGCTAGAGAGCGTGAGGCCGACCGTCAGTGGATGGCTCAAGAGCTCCATAGGCAAGAAAGGAATCAAAAGGACATGGCAGCTCGGCTCAATCTTCCTCACTCTTCGGTGCATGAGATGAGAACCTTTGATCCTCCATCTCCCGTTCCTAACCCTTGGGAGGACCTTGGCTCTTGGGTCCCCGTTGATGATGATGAAGAGGAAGAAGACTATGGAGGTGGTGAGCGTGATGATGAGGAGTACGAGGACGACGACGAGGAGTAGCTCCCTTTTTTGGTGCTTGTTGCCAAAGGGGGAGTGAATTTGAAGGATGGAAGCCCCTATCTATCTTTTATCGTTATTCATGTAATAGAACTAGTGGACATGTAATGAACTATGTGTGGTGTGATGGATGATGATGTGCCAAGCGCAAACTTTTATTTGTAA
This sequence comes from Cenchrus purpureus, assembly GCA_022644695.1. NCBI lineage: Eukaryota > Viridiplantae > Streptophyta > Magnoliopsida > Poales > Poaceae > Cenchrus > Cenchrus purpureus. Next base: position 180,259,078 of record CP053454.1, read on the forward strand.
GACTTAATTGTGGTACTTTTATCTATGCTAGTGTGATGTAAGAACCTTATTTATTGTGTGTGATGCATGTGTTGGTTGATATCTTGATTATTTCTCACTTTATTGTTGTGATATCCTTGTCATATGCATCAAGATTATTGCTTATCACACCTTTGCACCTTGTGTTGTATGCAATGATTTAGGGGTAGCTCTTTCTAAACTTGTGCTATTGGCATTTGAGGCCATTTTATTTGGACAAGGCACATATTTAGGGGGAGCTTTCATTTTATTCCTCTCTTATGAGCTCAAATTATAATTGTCATCGAGGGAGGAGGCGGCATCGCCGCTGCCCAGGAGCCGAAGCCGCCGCCCGAAGAGGGCCGTGATGCCGCCCGCCGTCCGGCTCGAGGGGGCTGGGTCGCCACCGCCGCCGACTAGCATGGAGAAGGAAACGCCAGAGCCGCTACAGCCAAACCACACACCCCGGACCCGCCTGCAAGTCCCGAGCTCGTCGCCGACACGCCGAGCATCACCGCTGCCTCCACGCCAGCCGGATGGGCGTCACTTGCATGACGGTGTATATGCGTATCAAACTTGCTTTGGACTTGCAAGCGGACAAGTCCTCCCGTAGTCAAGGGACCCTTCTTCCCTCAAGTGTGAACCCAAGGTATCGAATCAAGTGGAACAAATGTGTGATGCAAAATCCTATCTGTTAAAGCCGAGAACACTTAGATCTTCAAAGGGGAATCTTATGCATCTAATCTAAAGAACATCATAAGAACGAATCTAATCTATGAAAGCCGGAGGTAGCAAGAGGTAGAGAGGGATAGGTAAACCAATCTAGAGAGATTGGATCCACTTTGTTGAAGTTCGAGCAAAGAAGAAATAGCCAAGTTGAATCTCATAAAAGCATCTTTAAATCACGGTTTCCGTCCAACTCACGCCGCCTTTTGGAGCCACCGTTCTGTCTTACAACGCACCCTATTCGTATGCGGGTTAGCCTAGGCGAGTCCAATGGACAAGTTAAAATCTCTCGGAAGGTCAGGCATGCACCTCTAGCCACCACGGCTACAAGAACACCCTCTACGATCTATCTCGAGAATAGATCTTAAAGTACGAAAAGCCGATTGAAATCAAAGTCGTAGGAGAAACACTCGATCGCTAGAAATCGGATTGCAACTTGATAATTCAACATAGTACATGATACATAAACAAGATCACCACCGGGATCCTACCTTGATCTTGCTTCTAGCTCGGAACTCGTGGTCTTCCTTGCAAGGTTCTCACGTCGGCTAGGGAAACCCTAGACAACTAGCTCGACCCTCTCCTCTCCGGAATGGTGTCCCTCTCTTCTCGCTCTCGACGAATGACAAATGAGTTGATGCGTGGCTCTCGGCGAGGGGGCTATAAATAGTCCGAGAGGCGGCTAGGTCAAAGGGGGGCACGAATGGCCCAGAAATGGGCCGGGCCGGCTGGCCTGGGCCCATCCTGGCCCATTTCGTGGCCGCCTTCCTCGGTGATGCTTCCCGTGTCTTCTAGAATGTTCTCCCTTCTGCATGTGGGCCATTGATGTTAGTTTCTCCGTGGTTTAGATGAAGCTCCTTGTCCCAAGATTCGCATTTTCTGCTCGGGTCCTGAGTCTTCACGGGTTGGTCCTTGGGCTTCTTGGAGTCATGTTCACTTCATTGCTTGACTTATGCCGGGCTTCAAGGTCTTGTCACGAGGTGCTTGATGAACTTTACGCGGAAGTCTTGCTTTCAACGCTAAAATCCTGCATAAACATCAAACTCCAAAACCGACATGCACGAACGAACTTGTTATACCAAGGGGGTTAGTACCAATGGATAAGATATAAAATTCATGCCAACAGAAGGTAAACTCATGGCTAGGTTGGCGAAAAATTCAGTCAACATCTCCCCATGCTTAAACCTTGCTCGTCCTCGAGTAAGCCTTCGATGGATATCATCGTTGCCCTTCATTGCTTAAACCTTGCACTTGATCATACACGAAAACATAATGCTCTCAAAAGTTCGTTAAAATTCCATAATGTACTAACCTTCATCCCTACGGAGGGTAGATATTAATTAAGCTCATCCCACAAGTATTAACATGCTCCCAAAATTCAAATGGATCTCAGAAATTTTGAAATAAAGAAAGAGATGAAAAAGAGCTAAACCAAGTTCAAAAATTTAAACCACCTTGCATCTTGCTCATGAACTCTCATCTTATCTTGTCTCTCAAGCCTATTTCTTCTACTCCTTTCCCTCTCAAAACATATATGTAAGTGGTAGGCTTTATATGGAGCTCTTTGGGAAAGTTTAGTCCTACCAAGATATTATAAATGAGATGTTGTCAAATCAAGACAAGCTTCTCATGGTCTTACCGAGACTCGTCAAAAAGGTCATTGGAAAATAATGTTATATCAAGGAGGGGGAGAGAAAAATACACACACTTTGAGATAGGTGGACATGTGCAAATGGCAAAGAGTGATCCCGAGGCACAAAGGAAGTCCTTGTTATCGGATTGCACATGGTTGGAAAGATGAGTTTGGATTTTTTTTAATCTTGAAACTTTGAAATTCCTAATGTACTTTAGAGAACCGGGGAGTTCACTTTATTTTATTTTTTTATACATACTCATATTTTTTTCTTTTCTCATACATATTTTTTCTTTATACTCATTTTTTTCTTTTTCTTTCTTTCTCTCTTTTTTTTATTTGCTCCCCTTGATCTCTAAATTGCATTGTACCTACCTCCTCCCCCATGCTTAGACATTTGCTCATCCTCAGGCAAAGAGGTGATAGAGATAAGGTAGGTACTACAAATATTTTTCCTTTGAGAGATACTTGAAATCTTCAATCTTGGCACCATCTTGCGATCTTCCTTGAATTGATGATCCATACTCAATGATAGGTTGTGGTCAAGGAGGTAAACACAAAAGATGATATTTTTGGTTTTAAGGGTGGATATCCAGTGAGGTTTGTGAAATCTCCGATGCGGGGATACACAATGCACCGATAGAAAGGCTAGCAATAAGATAGATACGCAAAAACGGAATGACCAGCTTCTTAGTCTCGGGCCAGAGAAATCAAGGCCTGAAATAACTCACCCAAAAATAAACCTTGTATACTAAGTTTTGCACTCAAATATATATATGGCTCGGATAGGTAGAGCAACACGCAAGTGGTATTTATGACAAGGTTAGCATTACTTTTAAGAACAAAATAAATCATCTTTAATCCATCTAAAACTTGAGAGCACATAAAACACTATGGGTCTTTATTTTTATCATAACCTCCGCTAAAGATTAAGCTAGCATTTAGATAATTTCAGATTTGTATTTTAAGAGAGCATTAGCTTAATCATGCATAAAACAAGTACAAAGATAAACAAAGCGGCAACTATCATCATATATCATCATGGCACAAACTTTGTATCTTTGCCAAAGGTAAAAACAAGGTGGTGATTTTATTCATGATGAAAATAAACACTAACACACATGCTGAAAATTAAATAAAACTGAAAACACTACGATACATAGGCGCATACAAGCTGAAAATTAAAGAAAAGGGAAAAGGAAAGATAAACTAAAGCTCCTCCTCTCTAATCTTCACGGTGGTTGATATTGATAATCTTGATTGTTGTACCCTTGCTCGTAATAGGATTGTACCTCCTCCTATGAATTCTCCGGTGCTAAGTGAAGGCGCCCAAGCTCATAGCGATGTTTGCATTTCCTTCACCCATTTGGGTTGCATTGGTTTGGATGGCTGCGATATTTTTGCATGTTTCTTGCAGCAGCACCTCCAATGATGGCCACACTTTGTTGTGGTTGAGGAAGATGTGCATATGGCTCCGCAAAGGCTATGTTGGGTACCGCAAAATTTGGTGGAGGCATGGCTGCGCCACTCCCCCATGCTTGCATTGGTACACCACCGTAGTAACTCGGCGGCGCCGGAATTCCTCCAAATGGTGGCACATAATTTTGTTGCGCACCTCCTTCTTGGGCTGCGGAAGAACCTTCTTCTATAATCCTTCCTCTCTTATTTTTCTTCGCTGGCACAAGAAGTCCTTCCTCTAACCAATCTTCTTTCCCCTCAAGAAAAAGTCCTAATCTTCCATCTGGAAGGGGTAAATTCACTTTGGCCACTTTGAAGCCTCCCCTCTCATCTCCACTTATGTATTTGCCTTGCTTCATATAATCAAATCCTAGGGAAGTCCCGACTAGGAGATGCTCCGGGTTTCTTGGAATTCCCGGTCTCAAAGAGATAGCCAACATGGAGAGATAACACCCCGAGCCAATATCTCCCGAACCCGATGTTGCTTCACAACACCACCGGTTGATCATAAGGTGAGTGGGGTCAATTGATTGGCGACCGGCAATCAAAGCCGAGTAAAGCCAATTCACCTCCATGTCGTTATCTTGGTCTCTCTCATTCTCCCCAAAATCCTCTTACACATCCATGAGTGAAACACTTGGATGATGGGGTTCGGATACTATTTCTTTGCCGGTGAGCTTCTCCGCGATCATACTCCAAAACCTTCCAATGTGCCTCCACGCACATCCACTTGTTCCGGCTCCTTTTGAAAACCAAGTAACTCCCTAATATACTCATAGGGAACCACTTGTTCAACTCCCTCCAAACGGAATGAGAGACTCGGCACTCCTTCATCAAGGATAGGCACCATGGTCATGAGGATTTCCAAGGCGAATTCCTTGTGGGTGTTTGCCGACACTGCTGGAGAATTGCACCCAACCTAGGTGTCCCAACATGTAGTAAATATCCGCATGAAAACCCAACACTTGGAGAGCTTGATCATCGAAGTCGACGTTTGCCACAAGCCTCTTCTCAAGGCGAGTGAGCTTCTTCTCCTCCTCCTCCGTCATGATGATAAACCCATACTCGGAGTACCGCGGAGCGTATGGAGGTGGAGTGGATGATCGTGTCAAGCGGCGAGGTCGGACGGGCGGCTCCTCCGTACGTCCTTGAGGTTCGGTGAACCTCATAGACGAGCTTCGTGTGGCCCTCATGCCACCGAGGAGAAGAGTGTCGTTCCTCCTCGGTGGTGCTGTGTCCTCCTCCATACTCCAAGGAGACTCAGAAACCGAGTGCCTCCTCGAAGAGGTTGTCGATGATGGCTTGGACGATGATGATCCCTTCTTATTGGTGAAAAGACTTGTAGTTTTCTTCCACATGGTTGCTGCACTCTCCCTCACAAATATATATCCGGGGTTTTCAACTGGTAACAAGGCACACAAATATCATTTGGAGTATGGACTTTGAGTGGATTTAGGATGGATTTTGTTGGACGAAACAAACTCGGAGTGGAAGGCTAAGTCTAAGGTGGTTCTGGACTATGAGCTCAAGCACACGAACAAGGAACTGGGCAAATGACTTACTGAAGGAGAGCAGCACCGGGTATAAAGGAGGTGAGGCTTGGGCCGGCCGACGGCCGGGCCCTTGCTGCTCCATTTGGCTTGAATTTTCTCCGACTCCATGCTCCTTTGTTGCTTTGTGACCGCGTGCTCCACGGGGTTGCACCGCCCAAATGCTCTCGTCCACTCCTTTGCTTGCATTATTGATCCCGCCACTTGATGGTTTTGCTTTGAGTCACTTCCATGCTCCCTTGCCTCACATGCCTCCATGATATTCCTGCAAAACAAAGCCTTGGCTGCCCCCCCATGCTTGTCCTTTTGCATGTGGTTTGATGAAAGATGTTGGAGGGGCATCCGTGATGCAATGGTGCATGCATGGTTAAGTTAACTAGATTGCCTCCCTCTAAGCATGTCTTAATGCTAAGTACTCGTCTAATTTCGAAAAAACAAAAATAAACTCAGAACTTGCAATGAGTTCAAATATAAATTTAGAGGAGTTTTTAAAGCATAAAAAACAAATGTAAGTCGAAAATGCTTTCCGACTACTTTTATTTTGGTCTCACCGGTATTGTTTGCTTCCATTAGTTGAGAGGAAGCTTTTTTCTTGATCATGGGGGCATAGGTTTAGGTTCTAATTTTGGTTAAAAGAGAGAGATTTTGAATGAAATAAAATTAAATGAGGCTTAGAAAAATTCTAACTCTAGAGAAACCAAGGATATGGATTTTCAAATCAACCAAAAGTCAAGTTTCTAGGTTCACGCGAGTCCTACCATGCGCTCAAATTTAAATAACATCTAGGTACAAGGCGTGGCTATACTCGTGTGTTTTTAACATGTAAAACAAGTCAACCATAACATCATGAAGAGGATGAAAGGTTGAGATAGGTTCTGAATTTTTTCGGTTTTGGTTTCTCGAAAAGAAGCAAATAACACATAGGATGGCTCATATAAAGGGTTTATGATCCAAATAAAATATCCAACCAAGAATTATGTCTCTAACATTATTCAACCACTCTAAGTCTAATGTCTTGGGTAGCAAATTTCAAAACTAACTTACTTGAAAAGACTTGAAAAATCTTGAATCGGGTTGTCCTCCCGGTAGCTTATTCTTGACTCGACGAAACGGGTTGCCTCCCGCCTAGCGCTTCGTTTATAGTCCATAGCTAGACTTCTTCACTTGATTACTTCGGATCAACGCTCTTTGTGGGCGTTGCAATCTTGGGTACCCACTTCCGCACCATCTTGGGCGCGGGCTTATTCTCCGGCTTAGTCATCTTTTTGGTCTTCACATGCGGCTTTTGTTCCTTTATCTTGACGGATGCAACAACCTCTTTGATTTCCTTCGCTTCCTTCTTCTCCGGCTCTTCCTTCTTCCTTGGTTCTTCCTTACTAATGCGACGATGAGGTGGAATATATTTAACTTTGATCAAATTGCATACCTCGAAGCGTGGTCGAAACTTGAAGGAACTCCTCGCCGCTGATGTCGAACTTGATCTCCCCTTCCGACGCCGATGGTAGCTCCCACGGTCTTGAGGAAAGGCCTCCCAAGGATGAGTGGTGGCTTCTCCTCCCATCTCGAGCACCACAAGTCGGCATGATGAAGTGGTGTCCACCTTCACGGGCACATCCACGGCGATGCCCAAAGGGTAGCGAATGGAGTTGTCACCCAACTCCAAGCACATGGCCATAGGCTCTAACTCCGGTAGGCATAGCTTCTCGAACACATCTCTTGGCATGACGCTCACACTTGCTCCAAGGTCGCATAATGCCTTCTCAAACTTGAATGAACCAACGGAACATAGAATCGTCGGGCATCCGGGGTCTCCTTGCTTCTCTAGTCCATTCGCAATAGCGGCGCTACATTGCTCGGACATCTTGACATGATCTACCCCGAGTGTTGCTATTTCATACTTGTTTGCAAGAATATCTTTGAAGTAGCGAGAATATGTAGGAACTTGAAGGGCATCCAATAGCGGCATGTTGATGCTTAACTTACGCACAACCTCCACAAACTTCTCAAAGTGATTATCGAGTTTACCTCGGAAGTAGCGTGGCTTAAGTTGCGGTATCTTTGTGTCCTCTCCCGGCATCTCAAACTCGGGCTCTTCGGTGACGATCTCGGTAACCTCCTCCTTAGCAAATTCCTCCGTCTCGGTGGATGGTTTAGGCTTTCTAGCTCCTGCGGAACGCTCCGGATCTTCAGTCTCCTTCCCCGAACGAGTTTGAATGGCCTTCGCCGTCTCGGGACCTTGAGGTTGTCCCGGAAGCTTCCCTTCATTAGCGGATAGGCGCCCGGCAAGTTGTCCTACTTGCGTCTCGAGCATCTTCATCATGTTGAGCACTTGATGGTTGGAGCTTCCCTCCGTCACACCTTGCTATCGATGTTCTCCAACACCTTGTCTATGGCTTTGAACTTGGTGACGGTGTCCTTGTTGATCTTAGCTTGCTCGTCCATGAAGTCCTTCAATTGCATACAAGAAACCGAATTGAATGGATGAGCTTGCATTAAATTGAGGTCTACCTTGCCCGTAGCGGAAGTTCGGCAAATCCCTTCCTCATGTAGTCGAGCATCTTGGCTTCCTCTGGGCAATCCTTTTGGACATGGCCATATTCTCAGACTCTTCACATGTGGATCTTGCTTGTGACCTTTAAATCTTGAGCCTCTTTCTTCTCTATCTCCATCTTCTCCAACCTCTGCATAAGCGAATCAATCTTGCCTTCGAGTATATCTTCCTTCTCCACTTGCAAGACTCCTTGACGTTCCCGTGGGTTGAACTCAAGTAGGCGTCGGATGACGCCCATGTGTCATTGTCCGCGACCTTCTTGAATAGAGTGAAAGCTTGGGTGGCGTAAGCTCGATGATGGATCCTCCTGCCGATGCATCGATGATTTTCCTTGACGCCATGGTAAGTCCTTGATAGAACTTTTGAACGAGATCCTCCTTGGGAACTTGTGATGTGGAACCGCCGAGTGTACTCATTGAAGCGCTCGAATGACTCCGATATGGTCTCCGAGGATATTGAGCAAAGTAGCAATCTTATTGCGCAAGCTTTGAGTCTTACCGTGAGTAGTATTCCTTCATGAAGGTCCTCATCAAGGTGTCCCAATTTTGCACCGTCTCACGGTTGAGAGTAGAACCATTGCAAAGCCTTCCAGTAGCGAGACGAAAGAGCCTTGCCCTCATTTGATCTTGAGTCACCCGTCCATGTTGAATGTTTGACAAAGTTGAACGAACGCTTGAAGGTGAAGGTTCGGATCCTCTTTACCGGTGAAGGGTGAATGTTGCACCATGCGGATTGTTGAGGTCTTGATCTCGAACGGCCTTCCGATCTCCGCAAGGTTCAAGATTGGTAGGTCGACGATGTCCGGGGTGCATAGCTCCCCGATTTTGCGCTCCGGCTAGGTTGTTCTCCCATCGGTATCGGTGGAAGTTGATTCTCCCTAGGGCTTGGAGGTGGTGATTCCTTTGGAGACTCCGACGATCCTTCGGCCTCCGCTTTTGGATCTGCAAATTCCAGCTTTTTAGCTTGTGCTTCACGTCTCCTTAGCCTGTAAAGTTTTTCTGGATCATCCACAAAATTTTCGGATTTGTTGAAGAGGTAGCCGTCCATCTCCTGTTAGGGTTAGCAAACAAAATATATACAAAATGAAAATAAAAACAAATCTAAGAAAACTAGGGTTAGTCAAAAACTAGATTAGATTGATTTTGAGGATGATCAAAAGTTAGTAGATGCAAAAGAAAACCAAAAGAAAACTGAAAATATTCACAAAAGCAATAAAAGATCGAATCTTGATCACTTATTCCCCGGCAACGGCGCCAGAAAAAGGGGCTTGTTGATGGTGTATATGCGTATCAAACTGCTTGACTTGCAAGCGACAAGTCCTCCGTCAGAGTCAAGGGACCCTTCTTCCTCAAGTGTGAACCCAAGGTATCGAACTGTGGAACAAATGTGTGATGCAAAATCCTATCTATTAAAGCCAGAACACTTAGATCTTCAAAGGGGAATCTTATGCATCTAATCTAAAGAACATCATAAAAACGAATCTAATCTATGAAAGCCGGAGGTAGCAAGAGGTAGAGAGGGATAGGTAAACCAATCTAGAGAGATTGGATCAAGCTTTTGTTGAAGTTCCGAGCAAAGAAGAAATAGCCAAGTTGAATCTCATAAAAAGCATCTTTAAATCACGGTTTCCCGTCCAACTCCGAAAACGCCCGCCTTTTGGAGCCACTGTCTGTCACTCACTATTCGCGGGTTAGCCTAGGGCGAGTCCAATGGACAAGTTGAAATCTCTCGGAAGGTCAGGCATGCACCTCTAGCCACCACGGCTACAAGAACACCCTCTACGATCTATCTCGAGAATAGAGAAAAGCCGATTGAAATCAAAGTCGAGGAGAAACACTCGATTGCTAGAAATCGGATTGCAACTTGATAATTCAACATAGTACATGATACATAAACAAGATCACCACCGGGATCCTACCTTGATCTTGCTTCTAGCTCCTGGAACTCCGACGTGGTCTTCCTTGCAAGGTTCTCACGTCGGCTAGGGAAACCCTAGACAACTAGCTCGACCTCTCCTCTCCTAATGGTGTCCCTCTTCTCTGCCTCCTCGGCGACGAATGACAAATGAGTTGATGCGTGGCTCTTGGCGTGGGGCTATAAATAGTCCGAGAGGCGCCAGGTCAGGGGAATGGCAATGGTGGGCCGGTGCCTGGGCCCATCCCGCCCATTTCGTGGCCTCCTTCCTGATGCTTCCCGTGTCTTCTAGAACGTTCTCCCTTCTGCATGTGGGCCATTGATGTTAGTTTCTCCGCGGTTTAGATGAAGCTCCTTGTCCCGCAAGATTCAGCATTTTCTGTTCAGGTCCTCGGAGTTTTCCGTCTTCACGGGTTGGTCCTTGGGCTTCTTGGAGTCATGTTCACTTCATTGCTTGACTTATGCCGGGCTTCAAGGTCTTGTCACGAGGTGCTTGATGAACTTTACGCGGAAGTCTTGCTTTCAACGCTAAAATCCTGCATAAACATCAAACTCCAAAACCGACATGCACGAACGAACTTGTTATACCAAGGGGGTTAGTACCAATGGATAAGATATAAAATTCATGCCAACACCAAAGGTAAACTCATGGCTAGGTTGACGGAAATTCACCGTCAACATCTCCCCCATGCTTAAACCTTGCTCGTCCTCGAGTAAGCCTTCGATGGATATCATCGTTGCCCTTCATTGCTTAAACCCTGCACTTGATCATACACGAGAAAACATAATGCTCTCAAAAGTTCGTTAAAATTCCATAATGTACTAACCTTCATCCCTATGGAGGGTAGATATTAATTAAGCTCATCCCACAAGTATTAACATGCTCCCAAAATTCAAATGGATCTTAGAAATTTTGAAATAAAGAAAGAGATGAAAAAGAGCTAAACCAAGTTCAAAAATTTAAACCACCTTGCATCTTGCTCATGAACTCTCATCTTATCTTGTCTCTCAAGCCTATTTCTTCTACTCCTTTCCCTCTCAAAACATATATGTAAGTGGTAGGCTTTATATGGAGCTCTTTGGGAAAGTTTAGTCCTACCAAGATATTATAAATGAGATGTTGTCAAATCAAGACAAGCTTCTCATGGTCTTACCGAGACTCGTCAAAAAGGTCATTAGAAAATAATGTTATATCAAGGAGGGGGAGAGAAAAATACACACACTTTGAGATAGGTGGACATGTGGGGCAAATCTAGGGTTCCACCTCCCGGGTCGCCTGCGGGAGGGGCGACGCGGGAGGGAAGGGTTCACTCCGGAACACTGAAACTCGGCAATCTGGACAAGCCTTTTTTCGTAGTATGGTGCTCCTTATTAGTTGCCACCTCTGCACGGTCGCAGATCCATCGCCAGAGACTGGGCCCACACCGACCCAGCCCATCTCACGTGCACTAGCTTCCGGTGCTCCAGATTTGGATGCTGGAGGATGCAACCACCCCTGCACGGCCACCCATCCGTCGCTGGAGACAGGCGCCGCCCAGATCCAGAGACAGGACCGCGCGACCCAGATCCGCCACCACCCAAGCAGTGCCACCCAGTTAGGACATGGCCAGGGGAGGCGCTGAGGCGATGGCGGGCCGGTAGCAGCTCACGTCGCAGCCAGGACGCTGAGGGGCTGACGCGGAAATGGCAGGAAAACCTTGAAAGAGCATCTAGCTCCCTAATTATTTTGGTGATAATGACAAATATAATTTGGGTATTTGATGGCTCAACTAAGTGTGTGCAGGGATAAAAAGAAATAAATGAGAATATTCAAAGGAATGCCCTCAATTTCATATAAAAGGTGTCGAAGCTCAATTGGCGCTTTAAATTTAATTTTCGGTTTGAATTTGAGTTTAGGAAACACCGTATTATAAAGAGGGACGTGATTGGTTGATCATAGCTTGCTACAAGTGCTCATCTTGAGATCCTCTCATCTTAGAGTGAAAACCACTAGAAAAACCATAGAAAAGCCTTAGAATAGCTTATCGTAGCCTTCACTGCCTGACCGGGTCAACAGCCTAAGTGACCGGGCGACCCGGGACGGCTCTGGAGGGAGCCGGGTGACCTGGCCACTTGTGCCCGGTTGACCCGGCCAGGCCGCAGGCAGCCCTTAACAGCTAGCTCGGGAGGCTTGGGTATAAATACCCCTTCTTCCTCCTCTCTAGGGTTCCGCCTCCCCTTCCATTGAAACACCTCCCAAGTTTGCTTCCCTCTCTCCCAACTCCCTTCCAAGCACTCCTAGCAAAGATTACTCCTAGGGTTTGGGTGTGAGAGTGCTTTGAGGTGTAGGATTAAGCCCCTTTGTGAGAGCCCTTCACTCATTCCTCTCAAGAAGCACTTGTGGCGGCTTTGGTTGATCGATTCGCGTTTGTTACTCTTGAAGCTTGCTTCTAGATGGTTAGGCGTCGCCCGTTGAGTGCCCTCTCCATGTGGAGCACCCTGGATCGTTTGTATTACCCATCCTTTATGGATTTCTCTTAGTGAGCACCAATTTTCCTTTGTGGGAATTGGGTGAGGAAAAGAGGCTCTTGGTGATAACCCTCCCTTCGTGGGATTCTCAACGGAGACGTAGCTTCCTTTGTGGGAGTGAACTTCGGATTAATTCGCTTGTCTTTTGCTTGTTTGAGTTCATCCCCTTTCTCTCATCTCTCTCTTTGTGTTGTTGCTTGTAAAATCTTTGGTTGCAGGTGGTGACTACCTCATATACGTAAAGTTTGATTCATTTACTTTCTGCAAATTCAAGTTTTTCATAGTTTATTGTATTCTATCTTCGCGCGCTGGTTGATCCGGCCCAAGTGCCAGGGTGACCCGGACCCCCCGGGTCATCCGGTCACTCGTGCCAGGTCATCCGGTCCCTGATCCGCTGCTTAGTTTTTGCAAAATTTTAAAGTGATCCTAGTCAACCCCCCTCTAGGCATCACAAGGTCCTTTCAAAGCTCCCATCGGCGCGCGCAGGGAGCTTGATCGGAGAGGGAACCCGCATGGACTGTGGAAGGGAGACGCCACTGGGGTTGGCCGCAGGACCCTCTCCTCCGTATCGTGTCGCCCACAGCAGCCCCCGCCCCTCGGATCCAGGCGTTGGCGTCTCGGCTTCACCTCGACTGCCGCCGGGCACCGCGGCTGCTCAATGTTGGCCTCGTGGTTGTGCACCTCCGCGACGATCTTGTACAGCGGCTGATCGAGGTCCCTGAGCTGGTGCCGCCGCCGGCAGCGGCCCCGCCTAGAGGCCGCCTGCTCCCCCGCACGCCGCTGCCATGCCGATCTGGATCTGGGAGAGCACCAGAGAGTGGATCTGGCAGCCCCCTCGACTGCGGCGCGCCGCTGTCGCGCTAGCTTTTCCCGCATCACCACCGCCACAACCGGCCTCGCCTGCCCACCTCCCATGGATCTGGATCTGAAGCGGTGAGAGAGAAAGGGAGAGTTGAAATGAATTGAAATGGTGGGGTGGGATATTTAATAATACAACACAGGTTCCTGAGTGCAGCACCGAGTAGTACTGGTTAGGAACCCGGAATCACAGGGTTGGAACAGAATACAACAGGGTATGTTTGCATTGTACATACCCTATTTTTCTATCTAACCGCTGACACCTTTCCATATCTCGAAATGTACCCCGGATTGGTACAGGAACCGTTTGGATTGAAACCACCCGAGTTTTCATCTCTATGGGATTCAATCCGGACGGGATGACAAATACTATAAAAAAATCAATATAGATACTATAGCGACCCGGATTTATTCCGGTTCGAGAACTAATTTATTCATCATGATAAGTATAACAAGGAACCAAAGAGCCGGATTGATTTCTCACCTCTTGACTAGTTGATTAATTCCGAGTCTCTTGGTGTCCATATCATGAGTAAATTGGTTTCCGACTTGGAATAAATCTGGATTCCTTATAATAGCTATTATGATTTTCTTGTTATATTTATCAATTCCGGCCGGAATAAAATCCGATGGAGATAACAAGCTCTAAGCCCTAATACACACAAATTCGCTCCTGCAACGTTACGTTATCCGCGCGCCGGAAATTGTGTGCCCTCTCTCCACTACTCGGCCGCAAAGACCGGAGATTCTGGCAGCCTGTGTCACTGTGTGGACGAGGGCGGGCGGCGGGATGCGATGCGACGGGACGGCGCGGCGCGGTGCGGTGCCTTCCCGGCGGCCTGCGCGCCGGTCACGTCCAGCACGTCCACCTATCCGGCACGCCGTGCCTCGTTCAACAATGAAAAAGGTGACGGACTGACGGCCATCAATCCATGGCTGTACTGTAGAGTGCGAAAAGTACTAGCTCTATCCGGTGCAGCTCATCTTGAAGGGATCAAGGGAACGCGATTGCACGACCATGGGCCACCTCAATCCCCAATCCGAACTGGTCAGATCAAGAAATCAATGCATCACCTTGTCACCGGCGCGGCGGCGCGCGGTGCAAGCAAAGAATGGCTCACATCGCTGTGTGTTCCAGGAATTGTTGAGCGAGCCCAAGTGACGGCCCTGGCGCGGAACTTGAAACCGCGCCATTGTTGAGGCCGCGGCCGACGTCGCCGAGCGGCGGGTTTCGCGATGGCCTGCTGTCAGGTCCTGGGTGCGCCACAGGATGGCAAGGCTGGAGAACACCGGCAGCGCGCGCCGCGCGGCACCCACTGGGGCTGGGGGGGTTGTCGAAATGCGCGCGGGAGGTCGATGGAGCGGCGCGCGAGCGTGCCGAACCAGAAGCCCCGGAAGCGAACGGCTGGCGCTGGCCGCCTCCCCTACTCGACCACGGCAGCTTGGAAGACAGACCTGTAGCGATCAGGACGCGCTGTGACAGAGATCGTTTCGCGCGCACGCCCGCGCGATCAGGACGCGCTGGCCGCGTCGGAATCGACCGCGGCCAGGTATACACAGGCATGCACGCGCACAGGAAGACGACCAACAAATCGATTGATGTTCCAAAATATATATAGCAAGAACCAGATCCTCAAAAGGCAGAACAAAACAAAGAGTAATTGTTCGAATTTCTTGCCAGAGGCCGGTACATAAATATTTAGTGCTACCTCAACAGCATAACATAGTCGCCTGTTTGCCACTCTCTACTTCGTGGGCACATGTATACAGACAGCTCCAAGATTGAACACGCTCGGGTCTACTTCTTGAGCTGCAAAACATTATTACATTATGTCATGGAATCCAGAGACTCAATAGTCAACACATAACTAATGAGACAAAATAAACTAACCTTGGGGGCCTGGTCAAAGTAGCTCGGATAGGGGTGGGGGCGGCGACCCTCATCCACTAACTGAAGGTACCTCTTCTTTGCCTTACCTGCCATATCCAGGACCTCCCGGGTGTCCTCTCTTAGCGCCTTGCCGCTAGCAACTTGCAGTTTCTTGTAAATGTTCAAACGTTTGGCTGCAATTGCGTTATACTCATCTACTAAGCCCTTCCTCTCCTTATCCACGTTCTCAATGCCGGTACTTGCCTGGTACTCAAATTTGGTCAACTCCTGCAAAAAAGCAAACACTCGAATTCATTAGCGAGAAGCTATATAATACTAGGTGCAAGAGTTAATATATATTGAAAATAATTCATACTTTTCACAAAATCGAACTTATAACTATCATAAATTCAAATATAATAGGTTATTAGTATGGGTTGTAAACTGCCTAACTGTTGGGAAGCAAATGTTTTAAAATAACCACCTAGGCTCCTTAGCTTTTGAATTTTGCAGCAGCTTTAGCCGGCTATAGCTCAAGCTAAGTCATTTAGCTGTTTTGTAAATAAAAACTAGAAAAATACAGACACTTGACATATAAATTACTTCACTAATTTAGCAACTAAAAACATTAAAAGGTCACTAACTCATCATAGCTACACTTGATCTTCATAGGATTTAGAAGTATAGCACAAGACTGTTAACAAAAGAACGCATCCATCAGACCATCAACAACAATAGTTCATCACAGTTCACAACCTAGCCTAATAGCAGCTATATTCAGACCCGTTTAGCTGATATAGCCAGCTAATATCCAGCTATAGCCGGCTAATAGCTGCCTACAAACACTTAGGGCTAAACCTGCCATCTCCTAGCAGCAAGGCACTCCCAGCAGCTATATCCGGCTATAGCTGTGCCTTGCTCGCTAGGAGATCTCACTTTTAGCGCTAAGTTCTCATCAGCACTAATAGCCGCAATTAGCCGGATAAATCTGCTAAACACGCTTGACTTAGCTGTCGCTAAATCTCTTCCCCCTAATCCTGCTGCTGATTAAGCTCCAATGTCCACCATGCCAATCATCTTCTTCAGCTCAGAGAACCGAAGCCGCCCGAGTAACTTGGTGAGGATGTCAACGAGTTTTCGGCCAGTCTCGACGAACTCGACGACGATCTGCCCATCCTCAACACAACTCCTAAGGATGGAACATGATGTCGATGTGTTTGCTCCGATCGTGGAGCACTGGGTTTTTGGCCAGGGCAATTGCGGGCTAATTGTCCACCATCAACGCTGGAGGAGAAGCTTCTTCCCCAGTGATCTCCTCCAGCAAACGACGTAGCCGGACCACCTGGCACGCCCCTGTGGCTGCTGAAATGTACTCTACTTCATATGTTAACAGCGCCACCACCTTCTGCTTCAATTATTGCCATGAAATTGGCGCTGATCCAAGGAGCACAAGCACACCTGAGTTGCTCCGCATCCCATCAATGTCGCTTGCCATGTCTGCATCGCTGAAAACTGTGAACTGCAGCGCCTCCTTGTCACTGGACTTGGGGAAGACGATCCCCTACTCCGCCATCCCCTTGATGTAGCGCAGCAACCTCTTCACTGTCGTGCAGTGGTCCTCTCGTGGATCCTCCATGATGCGGCTGATGTACCCGACCGCGAACGCGATGTCCGGCAGGGTGGGTGAGGTAGCACAGCCCACCGACGATGCTTCGGTGCAACGTCGTGTCAACCTTCTCCGCCGTGCTATTCCTCGTCAGCTTCAGCAGCTCCTCCATGGGTGTGGTGCACAGCTTGCAGCCAACCATGCCCGCGCGCTCCACCAGATTCTCCGCATATGACCACTGGCCCAGCTTGATGTCACCGCTCCCCTGCTTCACCACGATGCTGAGGCAGTAGGAGAGCGCACCTAGATCGCTTGCACCTAGATTCCATGCTAGCATTTCCAAATACATGACAGTATCCTGAATTTCATCTTGCCGTAAAGATAATGTATTTAAAACATTAACAATGATGGCCACTAAGTCATAAGGGAAGGCCTACTTCAATTTTTGCTAAAGTAACCCTCCCTGATTAAATCAGGGGCCAACATCATATGAAGGCGTGGCAAAGCCACGCAAGTTTCTAGTGTAGCCGATTTTCCCTTCTTGTAACCTAATGCACCTACCATAATTGCTCAAAACTCCGGTAAATCTTATATATAATCTGAGACTGTCATGACCTGAGCCATGGGTCGTATGTAATAGCTTATCTGGGCCTATGTGCCAGTTACCCGGCCGTCGAGCCCATGTACCAGTTCTGGTCAGTTGGCCTGAACAGCTATGTAAGCTGAACCGAACAATGGGAAAAGGCATCAATGAATCAATTACAGACATATCAGTCTCCTTCAACCTCTCGCCTCCGGCGAGCCCTTCTCCTCTTCCCCTAATTCCTGCTGTAGCGGCGCTGCCGACCCAATCGTCGCGCGTGACGCTGGCAAAACCCTCCAGCTACCCTGTCCGATCCTCCTAGGATCGTGACATTTGGTATTCAGAGCCTGCCACCACGCAGTTCCTGCCGGTGTCGATCTGAGCCACTACCCGACCACCGCCGCCACCTCTGCTGCGCATGATCCGCTCCACCACCGCCGCACCATCCCCACCCAACCACAACCCCACCACCACTGCCGCTACCGCCGCATCCCCATCCACATCAGCCGAATTCACCAAATCCTCAAACCCTAGCCCCCGCCCACCACCGCCGCATCCCCATCCACCACCATGAACCTTACCCACGACCGCAGCGACCTCCAAGGGTCGATACAGAGTTTGGAGTGCATGGTGCAGAGGCTTGAGGAGACTCTTCCCTCTATCAAGCCAACCGCATCTGCGGCACCTACTCCAGCATCCTCGGCAAACTCCACTCCGCCTACTCCAGCATCCTCGGCAAACTCCACTCCGCCCACCACCATGTCCATCTTCGACGACGAGGTTGTCTACGCCGCGTTCCTCAAACGGGATGTGGAACGCAGGAGGCAGGAGCTTGACGAGCTGTGGAGTGACAGACGCCAAGGATTGGAGCCGTTCACCATCACATCGGTGGGAACAGCAGTACCTTCCCCGATGCCCGTGGCCTCCCCTAACTCGTCGGCGTCAACCACCACTCCGCCACCTCCGACGTCCTCCGCCCCGACCTCCATCGACACCAACTCGCCCATCTCCACCACCACCATGGAGCCCCAGGAACCTATGCAAGCCTCGCCTGCAAGGTGTTCGATGGATGGCCGCAGTCACGATGAGCAAGCTCAAGTACTCGGCGTCGCCCGCCAACATCTGCACCAATACCTCTGCAAGACGTCCAACCACTGCAGGATGTACGTTTCATCGACACCACGAGCAGCTCTATGGATAACACCAAGTTCACCTCCATCACCACCGAGGGAGTCTCTGCAGGCGATGCCCACAAGGTGTTCGACACATTGCCTCACCCACAACCTGCCTTGTCGCCATCCACAACCGCACTAGTTGCCAGGGGTACAGAGGTGAATGTCGTCATCACCAGGCCCCCCAAGTGTTCGACAATTTTTCCCAGCCACAACATCTTTCTCAAGTCAGAGAACGCCCTCAACAAATGCTACTCATCTACTGATGAACAACACAGGTATATCACCAACTCAACACCTGCAATCTCATGTGAAGTGTATGATGCACAAAATGGGCTGGAGAGAAAAGTTGATCAGTATTCAGTGGTATTGTGGCATCCTTTCACTAGTTGTTTGGGTTTGGTACTGTCAAGGCAACCACGGCCTCCACCTGTAGCATTTGAGTGCTTTCCTGCTAGTGGTGTGTTTGACCCTGGGAAGAGTAGGTGAAATACAGGTGTCTCGATACCAAAGATCATGTTGAACAGACTATGGTACAAGGAATGATTTTGCTAAATCCAGTCTTGTTAGAACATATGTCTGCTATTTTTACTGACAAGGAACCTGAACCATGCATTCTGCATTTTGAGCAAGTAAACATCTTGCCAACACCACCATGGTTAGTACCTTGTCTAGAAGCTCATAGTGCACAGGGCAGTTTCAATTTTCATTTATGCCTGGAAAGTTTGTTGGGGCTCAGTTATGAGTGGGTTCTGCTCAAGCCAAAGCCTCAATGGTTATTGCTCAGCCTAGATGAGAATGGTTCCATGGATAATTTTGCCACTTTGATGTCACGTACACAGCCTTTGGTGCTCTCTGATAGTGCTCAACTCAGGCCACCACCTTGGCCACTCATCAATAATGGCAAATTAGAAGTGTGCAGCTCAGCTAGTCTTTGGTCCATGGTGGAACCTTTATTTTCAATTGGTAATGTCTTTAGATACTATTCAGTTGCCTTGGAGTTGGACATGCAGGTCCATTTATCTTTTGTCAGACTGCTATTGGGGAATCAGGCACATATCTCACTTTTATGTGCAATGCCTGTGAGAAGTCAGTTTTTGCATGGGTTAGATTTCCTTGCTGCCACCGGGCAAAGCTTCTTCCAGAATTTTGGCCTTCACACCACTGAACTGCTTTCAAAGAACTTGCTGTCCGTCATGCCTATATGTGAATTATGGTGCTGTCATAGGGGAGTGCATTGCCAAGTCCTCTTGCCATTTCAAGTCTACATGTATATACAGTGGGGCATTTGTTGGCCAGTACCTATAGTTGGGCATCCCAAGAAGGCTCAATTGGCTATTCTCACAGTAACTTGTACACAGTCTCTGTCACTCACAATTCACTTCTCCTTCACAAGTGAGCAATGATGAGGGCCTGCTAATGCAATCTCCTTTGAAGAGACTGGAATTATCAGACATGATTTATGTGCAAGAAATTATGCCACCAATTATTGTGGATCATATGGCAGGGCAGCGGAAGTGTGATGGTATATTGCTGATCGACAATTATCAAGATCAGAAGCTGCTATATACACCCAATGTCCATCCACTAATTCCTGTCAGCCAGGGCAATATCCATGAGATTGTTCAAGGGCACAAAGAAATATCTTCCAATTCTCTGCAGTTGTGCATTGGTTCCAACTATGCTGTGATACTGAACTGGCAAACATCTATGTCAAGGATACTGATTCATTCATCATACAAGTGCATTCTCAATTATGAGCTCAGTAGTCATGATGGCAACCAGCATCTGGAGTGCCTTGAAAGTCCATTGGCAATTGCTGGGTTCTTCAGGAAACTAGCATTGGGTTCATTACAGATTCAGGGTACCATGTCATGGGCATTTGAAACTTCCCAAAGTGTTTCTGTGACTCATGAGTGTACAGTGGCGTTGGTTATCCTTCCCTTGCATCTCCTTATAGTGAGAGGAATAGTCCTGCTACTGCCAATCAATGTCCAGAAATTGCGTCTACCACTTTCTAGAAGGAGTGCATCATTTCGGTTTTCATTGTTGGTTCGTTGGGTTAGCAACGACCTTGCTGGAGCATCAGTACCCCTCAGTGGGCAAGTATTGGTTTGTCTACGGGTTGGCAATGGCCATGTTATAGTACCAGTATATTACAATAGGCACGTGTTGTTTCCATGCTATTTATGCAGAGTACAAGATGTATTTCAGTTGCCAGATTCTGCATGAGTGTGCCTTCATATACATGCCTATGGACAACAATGCTAATTGGCCAGCAATACACATGGCTGTCACTAATGATTTGGTTCTTGAGATTGCTCTCAAATATTGTTGGATGCAGTGGGGTATTTACTGGCCAGTCCCTATGGTTATGCATCACAAGAAGGCTCAACTTGCTAGCATCACAGTAACTTGCATGCAGCCTCTGTTACAATTGGGTTATCCTTCACAAGTGAGCAAATGGGAATTTTCTGGGCAACTGTCTACACTGAGCAATGCTCTGGAGATATCTCTGGGAATATGTTGCTGCTACTCATCAGCAAAATCCATTTTCGCAATTGTAGGTGTCATTTCTATGTGGTACTACATCACTGATGGAAGAAGCCCACTATTAAGTGTTACCCTTCAATGGCGCCTAATCATACCACTGATACAAACATACAGTCTAGGGCCTCAAGTTAGAGAAACTGTTGTGCTGACTGGGTGCTGTGTGCATGTGTTGGTTAGGGGCTATAAACAAGAAATGGCATTCAAGAACTTCGTGCTACTGGGCCTTCACTACTCAGTGGCTTACAATGAAGAGTTGGCTACAGCAACACCAAACAAATGTTCTGAGCAGAATGCTCTAATTATTCAAATGAAATCCCAAGATACATTGCTTATTGTTCACGAAAGGACAAGTATTTGGGAGTGTAGCTCAAAGGGTAGAGTTAGTATTGAACATATTGTGAGGTGCCCAAGTGAGCATCTGTTAATTGCAACTGAAAGGTATGGCAAGGAGTGCAAGCAAGCTTTCATGTCTCATAGCACAAGGTTGCTGCACAGGCATCTACAACAATCTGATCATCTCCATTGTTGGGCTCACCATGGTGAAATCAACAATCAGGTGAAGCTATCTAGGGAGCACATTACTACTACATCGACTAGTACCAATCTGATGGAGACGCAATCAGGTTCGATACTACTTAGAGTTGCTGGCAGTCTATTATTCATGCTTCTCTTCTATCATCTAGCGGCCGACGACCCTGGATGAACTTGATCAAGATATTGAACTATATCAACATTAAGACCTCTCTGGTATGGTTCCCTGGTGCCTGAAGGAAATCCAAGCTTGAGGACAAGCTTTGGCTTAAGGAGGGGGGAATGTCATGACCTGAGTCATGGGTCGTATGTAATAGCTTATCTGGGCCTATGTGCCAGTTACTCGGCCGTCGAGCCCATGTACCAGTTCTGGTCAGTTGGCCTGAACAGCTATGTAAGCTGAACCGAACAATGGGAAAAGGCATCAATGAATCAATTACAGACATATCAGTCTCCTTCTTCAACCTCTCGCCTCCGGCGAGCCCTTCTCCTCTTCCCCTAATTCCTGCTGTGGCGGCGCTGCCGACCCAATCGCCGCGCGTGACGCCGGCAAAAACCCTCCAGCTACCCTGTCCGATCCTCCTAGGATCGTGACAGAGACATCAAACCCAATCAAATCCAACAGCTTGCCCCAGCCCAACAAACCAAGCACAGCTGCACAGGGAGGGGAACGAACGGGAGGGGAACGCTCTTATACCTTATCGTCAACACCTTCGGGTAGAGACTTCGGGTCCACAAGGTAACCCAACTTAGCAGGGGCGGATCTAGGATAAATTGGCGCCGGGGTCAGCACTCAACAAAGATTATCATGAAAATTAAGCATGTCATAACAAAGGTAGAAATTAGCAATAATTACATCATCATTCGGAATACCATAAATTAAGCATGCCACAATAAAGATTGTTTTCACAAAATAAACTCTTGACAAATTATAATAGTATCTACCTCTTACAATTCCACTCTACGATCTTTGCCCATATTATAAAAGAGAAAAATGACATCATCATTTGGAATTGCAGCAAGAAGTTCTTGTTCCATGATGCTAATGAGACAATCATTCAAAAATTCATCTCCAATGCGATTTCTTAGATCTGTCTTCACAATTTTCAAAGCTGAGAAACATCTCTCCACTGATGCTGCCGTGTTATGAAAACTATCAGGTCGGGTGCCAACATGATCTTGAAGTCTATCTGATTTGTTAAAGCCATCCCAACCATTTTTTGCAAATGCATCATTCCCACCTTGGCCTTCATTACAATCTCTGAATAAATAACAGTATAAACAAAAACATTTATCCACCTTTTCGTTGTACTCTAACCAGTCATATTTTGTGAACCATTCAGGTTGAAACCGACGTGGGATACCTCCTATGATCTTTTGTGTATACTTATAACCTGGTGGTGGTCTAAATGGACCTCTAATCATATACTTCCGTCTTATCTCATCTCGTAGCTTTTGGCCTATGTAATCTGATATCCTCATTCTATCTGCTGGATCATATGGAAGCTCATCAAAGTTTACCTCATGTCGTGATATCCGTGAAGGCCGATTAGTAGTACGATTGGCATTTGATGCATTGACATCTCTTATTGAAGTGCCTCCACCAGGAATCTCACTGCCATCTCTTCTTGAAGTGCCATTAGGATTATCACTGTCATCTCTTCTTGAAGCGCCTCCTGCAGTATTATCATTTTCACAAGCTGGGATTTTCCTTTTCAAGAATCGTTCTATTGTGCTCTGGTTGACTGTAAATTAGTGAAAATAATTAAACACTAAAGTACATACTAATTAAATTTGGGAGCAGCCACATATATGATTAGAAATCACTAATTTCCGTACCTGCCATTTTGTTTGACGGGATGATGAAATCTTTGCGTGAGAATGCAGACAAGCTTCCTTATTTGCTTTGCTTCGGACTAAAGTATATATATGACTGAAAAATAAAAAGAAAAACCCTAATCAAGAAATTGGATCGTCCTTCATCATCAATTGCAAAATTGGGATTTGGGGAGTTACGTACCTTGCTCATAGGCTCACACCATGTCTTTGCTCTTGACGTCCAGCCTCGCTGGTCGCTGGCTCGCTGCTCGCCGCCAGGATGCCGCGAAGAGGAAACGTCAGCGCCGCTTGGAGCGTCGCTGCGTTGGAGGGGTCGAGGAGCAGGGGAGTTTGGGTTTGGGAGATGAATCGATCTGTTGTTTGTGTCTGCGCGGTGGGCTTAGCTGGTGGGCTGCCTCTGGTATTTTGGTGGGCTGCTGGCCTGCGTGTGTATATTTTGTATGGACTGGACACTAGCCGATGGGGTCATATTTATTTTCTACCGGGGTCATAGCTGGTCAAAAAATACATGTATAAGTTCTCGCAAAGTCGTCGGGTCAGCTGACCCCGACAAATTAATGTAGCTCCGCCTCTGTACCGGGGTCATAGCTGGTCAGAAAATACATGTACAAGATGTTCTCGCAAAGTCGTCGGCGTCGGGGTCAGCTGACCCCGACAAATTAATGTAGCTCCGCCCCTGCAACTTAGTCTTATTGGCCTCCCGCTTCGCCGGCGCAGGCAGGGAGATGTTGGAATTCCCGTCCTTCCACAGCTTGTTCCAGGTCCAGCCTAGCGGACGGTCGCCGCCGCCGCCGCCGCCGCCGCCGCCCGCTTCCGCCGCCATGGTGGTCCGCGTCCGCCTCTCCTTTGTCTCTGCAGTGTAGGGTTTGCTGGCAAGCTAGTGAGATTTCGGACAGGCAGCGAGAGAGGAGGCCAATGTATTCCATGTATAAATCAGCGGCGCCTCGTTGAGCATTTGGGCTGGGCCGCCGCTGCCCGTTTTCCGATTTTTTATTTTTTTATTTTATGTTTTTGCAGAAATTATGTTGAAGGAAAAAATGCAAAAATATACCCTACCGCCAAATGAAAGAGCTATGGTTGATAATCAAAGTTATCATCGTTCAATAGGCGGTAAAAATGTAAATTTCACTTTCAAGCTATAGTGATTAATCATTAAGCATTTATTGTATCCTTTGATTATTCCTAGAACGCTCGACATGCAAACAATTACTCCTGGTTATTTTTATACCTAACTAAAGTTTAATTCCTTTGTTTTGATGCTAATTACGAGTATTAAATATAGACGAATTACCAAACCAATTGGTAGCTAGAGACTAATTGATAAGACAAAACTATTAAGCATCAATAGGTTATAATTAGACAATGTGGTGCTACAATAAACCTCTAAATTATAATGAATAATTATTCCTAATCATTTCCTTTCTATACCCGATTAGTCCTGTCACATCAGATGTTTGGATGCTGCTTAAAAATATTAAATATAGATTAATTACAAAATCAATTGCATAACTAGAGGCTAATTGACAAGATGAATCTATTAATCATAACTAACTTTTTATTCAGTATCTTGTTTGCTAATCATGCATGTTTAGTCGAGTATCATTTAATTAATTGTTGCATTTCTCAACATGTTTAATTCACTTCGCTGGAATTAATAATCAAAGACACAATTAATACCGTAGAAGGAAAGCGGTGTATCGCTACTGGCATAAATGCACATATACCTCTAAATTTTCTATGGAACTTTGGTATCTGAAAAATGTAACAGGGAAACTGGATACAATTGAAGACCTGTGGCCCCCAGAATGATTTTGCAGCATCAATTATATTCACACAAGTATTCACAAAGGGTAGTTAGCAATATTTTTATCATCTATCTTTGATCTGAACTTCATGTTCAAGTACACTCTTTTTGCTTGTTGTTCAGGTTGGCCAAATTTTTCTTTCCAGCTTGAACCTTGTCAGATTTCCTCCAAACAGTTCGGTTTTCGTCTCAGCTTGTTCTCCCGCTGCGCATTTTACTTTGTTCCTTGGTGATGCCACTGTCTAGCATCGATCTTACGTCGAGACAGATTCTGTTTTCACTCATTCATAATTCAGTCAACAGAGCAGAAGTAAAAATAATAATAATGCTTTCAGAAAGCATACATGAATTGAAGCTATTTGACTTCCAAAGTAAAGCATTTGTAGTTTGATTATAACATGCTAGCAACTTAACTAATGTGGACCAACCTATCAGCACAAAAACATGTTTTTGAAAAACACTAGTTGTCAACAGATTATCAAAGACTAGTGTTGCATGGCACAATAATGGGTAAATTTAAACACATAGTGCTTATAAATGGAAGATAGTTCAACAAATTGTGCAACTAAAACTAACCTCGTTATATGTCAGCATCAAGCAAAGTGTTTGCACGTAAAACTAGAGATGCCTATAAAAACAGCTCAATTGCAGGATCAGGGGGAAATGGTCGGAAGGTACCAGCATAGTGTGTTTTGTATTAGGGATCACATTGTTTCCAATAACTCGAAGTGCAACGGAAATCAAAACAACATGATGTTAGATGCCCAGTACTCTACTAACTAGAAACTAAATTTTCAGTAAGAACCTTAGGACCTTGTTAACTGCTCAGTGGTACCATTGCCTCATCTTTTGTAGCGCCTTGATGAAATATGGTATATTATACATTAGCTATGCAACATAGGTGATGCCCAAGACCAGAAGTAGTGTACACTTTTTTAAGTTTTTTACACTATGGCCAAGCCTATTCCATATCCCATTAGTAACAAATTAACTCCATGGAGTGATCATGATCTATAACCATTAATGATATGGTCCACAGCCACACCCATATACTTTTTTTTCGAACAACACCCATATACTATTTTGAACCAGAAAATCGAAGCAGTCCTGTTTCCTGATAATTGGAAAGGGTCCATTCACACCTATGAAATTTAATATAAGGCCCTCTATTACTTTGAAAATCGTAGAAGACCACTTAATGACACTTACACAACCATGGTGGTTGATTTGTCCCTGATATGCAAGCACTGACACAAACAGTGGCAGGATGTTTACATTGCCTAGTATCTCCACTCTTCCATTTCTCTCTCCTTCATCTCTAAGCTCTCTGTTCCTCTCCCACAGATACGAGTAGAGAGGCAACACAACCAAGGGATTCTTACATAAAGTAAGTTATCCCTCATTACTCTTCATGATTTAGTGCCATTTACAACAGGATTTTCCTTCATGACCCTAAGATCAAAAGTACTGAAACCATGCTTAGGAAGGCAATACTATGAGCAAAAACATGATAAGTTGCACATTGAAAATGATTTACATTGCTGTCAACGTTAAAGGAGGCACACCTTAGAGGCAAATTGAGTCTATGGAAAATGTTAATTATCAGAATATTTTATAAAATTCTCACCATTTGGGAGGCTCTTTAGTTTTGAAATTGCTTCAGAAAATGGTCGCAGACAAGATTCTCTTTCCACTTTCACACTCAGCATGCTCTTTCATACTAAGATTCTCCTCCCACTTTCCAGCTTTCCCTTTGCTGACTAGCACTCAAACCTCAGGTACTGTCCTCAAACTTCCTTGAGCTCCTGGGCCATAATACAAGTCAGTTCACAACAAGACAGTCCACATTGCTAATAATTTAATGTTTGCAACACTTAGCATTAATTTTTTTGGTAGAAATGAATGGGTTCAAACAGCAGGATTCAAATTTCTTAAAAGTAGCTATTTTTATGCAATAAACTGAATAATGCTTGGGAGCAGGGGGAGGCTCGGGCTGGTCTGATGTCTCACATCTGGCTCCACCAGCCCGGGTTCGAATCCCGTCGGACGCACCTCCGCTAGAGTGGGGTGGGGGGTGGGTTGGCCGAGTTCGCAGACTAGAGTGGAGGCGAACTCGGTGCCTAGCGTCTAGGTGACGCAGGGGGCTAACTAGCCTCTGGCCCCTAAACTGAATAATGCTTCTCGAGTATACTGGTAAACATTTCATTCGGTCCTCACTTCCCTGCTCCAAAACACAGTTGCCCAGTGCACCAACTCACCATCAATGAAGAATGCTGAGATACAACTACAGATGCCCATTTCAAGGCTCAAGCTACATGATAGAAAACAGCAGTCGCAACTCACTGTTCATCAGTCAAGATTGCATATGCAATTCAATTATCACTATAGTAAATTCAATCATAATAATTGATTGTCAGGTGCATCTGGAAGTGACATGAACACAATTTATGTATCACAGTATCAAGGCTCAGCACTTAAGATGACATTAGCCAGGGGGGTTTCTAGAACAAATTTGCTGCTTGGTGGCAAGCATTGCTGCTGATGGAGCACATGACCATACAAAAACACGTGGAAGAAGTGTGATTCACCACCATATCCATGATGCTTTGAAAACTCATTCTAGAGAACCCAATTTATTGTTTGTCATATCCATGACGCTTTGAGAACTCATTCTAGAGAACCCAATTTATTGTTTGTCAAACAATTTGACTCTCCCTAGGATGAGTTTTAATGAACAAGCACCTTCCATTTAAGGTTGCAGTCTCACAGATGAGATGCCCTTTAAATAGTGCCGTCATTTCTAAATTAATCTCAACAGCCAGATTCTCACTTCACAATCAGTATGCATGGAATCAGCATCACCCTGGCACGTCAGATAAAAAAAAATACAACTAACACAGCCGCTTATTAGCAAAGTGACCCATCAGAGATTGCAGAAGAACGCAAAGGATACGTAAATTGCGCAGACGCAAGCAATGCCGACACAGGCGACACCTGGATGATGGCGAAATTGCAGAATGCAGTGATAGCAACCGCCATCTCGGGGTTGTGCCCTCGCTAGGTCTCGCAACTGACAGCACCTTCACGCGCCAGCCACCAAAATCCATCCCCTCCAGGGTCACACTAATCAGCAATTCAGCACAGCGTGGATGAAAAGACGAATGCCGGAGGATAGGGAGGCAGGAGCAACCTTGAAACGGAACGGGAGGCCGCCGCACCCCCGCGAGGAAGCCCCGGAGCAAGACGGCCGGCGCCAGCGAGAACGACGCGGGCGGGTGCGTGCGTGCCGGCCGGGGTCGCCAACTCGCCACCTCACTCGCAGGGGCTCACGGCTCACCGCGCACCGAAGGCGAGGTTGCCCCGGTGACTCCGTCCGCGCGCGGAGAGACCTTAACAGCCGCCGTGGAGCGGGGTCGTCGGTGGGGCCGAGGAGGCCGAGCCCTCGGCGCGGGAGCGAGGCCGTGGGGCGGCGCGGCGGCGAGTGGGACTGGGGAGCAGGGAGCAGGTTTACATATTGGGAAATTGGTTTTGGATTTTTCTTGTCGCCATTTTAATGGAAATTATCGAAACATTTCATACAATTGTTTTTTCGTTGGTCGCCGCTCGCCGAGAGATTAGGTTGGAGCTACGAATTTTGAGGCCCCGCTTGGCAGGGCTTCACCAGCGGCTTCAAAACCGGCTCCGGACGGAGTCTTGCCAAAGGGCCGCGGGGCGGAGTAGTTTCGCGCTCGGGCTTCAGAGAGTCGGAGCCGACGGAGCCACAAAAGAACAGCTCTATCGCTCTAGCTCCGGCTCCGCCTTGCTGGAGCCCTCCCAAAGAGGCCCTCACTATTCACGCTAACGCTACTTATAAATATTAAATGTAGATTAAGACAAATCACTACATATAATTAGATCGTGTTTAGTCTTTCTAGTTAATATCGATGAACTCGATGTGATATTTTTGACAAATTTCCAATCCCAACGAAACAAAACTTTAATAGTGCGTCATTTTTCAATTTTTTAAAGACATATTGAGTCACTCACAAGAGAGAGAGTGATTGATTGATTGGTCATCCACTCGTCGTTTCTCTTTGAGGATTTTATCTTACTAGAACATTTGGCGCGCGATGCGCGCCCTACAGATTGAACAATCAAATGGAAGCACACCTGGTAGAACAAAAGCATACGACTATGAGATACATTATAAGCATAGAATGACAACATATAAGGTAATGAAAGACGACAAACTATATTCATGATATAAGATCAATTCAACACGAATCACAGCATCTCGTAGCAAGCACATTGGCACATTGTCAAATTCTTATCGTAAGTATTACATTTGAATCCTAGTGTCTGTCCAATGCTTGAATCATGAATATTAACACTTGCGGAAGCTTGGGTCACAGGCAAAATCTGAAACTGCCTCCTCACTACAAGTAAACATGAAGTACTCTGACCTCTGAGGCACCATTATACTCCATGTCCGCCTTTGGGCATGCACAATCTCATGCCACATCTTACAGACACACCCAAACCTTATGATACTTGCAACCGGTAAGAAGGAAAGAACGTTCTCCAAGAGATCACCAGGGAGTACAGCGTCCAATGACATTGCCACATCCCCATTCCAATCATCATCGTTGTCTTCAGAGATCGGTCTGTATTCTACAACCTGTGAACCAATGTAAGAAGGATACATCTCCCACTCTTCTGACCCCATTACCAGCATCCAGTGAAAAACAGTCACTAATACAAAACCCTGCAAGAGCTAATATTTCAAAACAAAATTAGGGATAATGCTACATATGTAAATGCGGAAACCATTAATGCAGAGCTAACAAAGTATTTTAAGCCCAAAAACATTTTACTGTGAGTACAGAGTACATGTAAATAGGGTGATCAAGGTCCAGCTATTCAAGTTTCCACTCTATAGTCCACTTCGCAATTATGCACACACATTCAAAATCGCTTGGTGGCTATCTACATCTTAGAAGAGAGCATTTCACAGCTCATCATAATTCATAACTGACAAGAACCAAACACCAAAACCAATGCCATTTTTTTATCTTTAACAGAAAAAACACACCTAAATGAAAGGGACAATGATCAAACCTGATGAATCTAGCATTCTAGCCTTCCAATGACAGAAGAGACAATTAGATTAACAAATAGGGAGCTCTTCTCAATCATTTCTTTTTTCTTAATCCTTATGTTTGTTTTCTGTGATGAGAATTGTACAGATAAACATGACAAAAATAGGTATTAATAATGAGACGGATCTCAGAGGGAAGAAATAGCAGGAACATGGACAGTAACGTCTCCATCACAAACGGAACCTCTCGTATTTTTTATAATAAGAAAACATGGATTATTTGCAACCACATTCAATTTGCCGCAGGACGGGCCACATCACGTGCCTGGCCATGCTACCCCTCACCATGTGCAGCACCAGGAAGAGGGTGGAGGGAGAAAGAGGCACTCACCACGTTGAGCTGGGAGCAAAGTGGCGTCCGGGGCTGGTGATGAAGACGATCCCTGGATCTGGAGGGAGGCCGGCTCCTTGTGTCTCTAACCACTCTGTTAATGTTCAGATTTGAACTGCCATTCAGAGGAGAAAATGCATATGTGGAAAGCATATATGCATATGTAAACCACAAATACCCTGCCTTTATATGACATAGCTATTGTTTACCCTGACACATAGCAAACTCACATTCAAAGAATTACCCATGAGGCCATGACTAAGTTTAGTGGTTATAGCTTCTTACCTTGTTCACAGTGGGGTTGTGATATTTTATACCAGCCACTTGCTCCAGATTTGAACTGCCATTCAGAGTAGAAAAAATAATGAGATCGTTGCAGAAAAGGTTAGGAAAATAGTTTAAATAACAAAGTAACAGGAGTACACAATGAAAGCTATAGCAAAGCTTTGTGTTGATCTTGATATCGTAAATAAATCTTCCTTTTAGTATCTCTTCAAAATTTAATACAATCCGCATGCTAGTTCTCTAGATCTAGCAAGAGACTAAACTTACATTTTGATAAAATGCAACAGAGGGCTTGAATGGCATAGGAAAGTGCATGTTTGGCATGGGAAGATTAATTGACCTGCGAATCATGATGCATCTTGCAAGAATATCTTACTTTGGACCATGGCAGTATTAGTAGACATTTGAACAAACATACAACACATGTTATTACAGAAATTTGTCTACTGATTTGTTTGGACATATGAAATTAGAACCGTATGAAATCCTTTCATTATAAACTCTGGAACACAACAACTGGCAAAGAGTTACCACGGGGGACAAGCACCAAACGAATGCAATACTTATTCAGGTACAATGGGAAATCCTATGGGATGAGTGGTAGAGAAGCTACAAAATTAAATGGATGGAGTTCCACTGCTTTAGATATGTTTCCACGTTCCTAGATTGAGCTTCCATACCTTGTTGTCGGAGGAAGAGGACAAAGGAGGCATGGGCTTGCAGGTCATAGGAGAGGCAGGACCCCAAGCAACAGGCGACGAGGCCGAAGATGTGAGCCTCACAGTAGTGGCCAATCCCCATGGCCGGCCTTGCGCCACCGTCACCGCACCATCGCCTCGCTCAACCCGGAGCTGAGAGCAAAGAAAAGAAAGAAGAGAGAGGATCTGAGATATGAAAGTGGATGAGAATGAGAGAGAGGGAGGAAGGGGGAAATGGGGAGGTACCTGCACTGCTGCGTAGGCTTCGTCGTAGTGCCATAGTGCAGATCACCGGCGATACTGCACCACCATTGATGCCCCCACTGCCGCCGCCGCACGCCATGGTACTTGGTCACCCTCCCCATCCGCCGGCACCGGCGCTTTCCCACGGCCCAGGCGGGTCCCCGCCAAGGCGAGGGGCTCGCAGCCGCCGCACGCCGACGGGCGTGAGCTGTAGCAGCAACGGCCACTGCCGATCTAACCTCCTGCTCCGGGCGCACCGGATCGACGCCTGAGCGCGACCGCCATGCCCAGGGCGACCGGGAGCCGCGGGGGGAGGGAGAGAGATGGCGGCGGAGGAGGAGAGGAAAGTGAGGGCTAGGGTTGGGGTGGGGCCGCGCTTTGATCCGAGAGAGAGAGAGAGAGAGAGGAGGGGCGCTTCACGTTGTTTCCAGTACGCGCGGCCGCGCCCGTTGCGTGCTCCTCCTCCGCACGGAGGGAGAGGGGGTCGGCGGCGCGGAGGGAGAGAGGGGGAGGAGAGGGCGGCGGCGGAGGATGGGAATGAGGGTTAGGGTTCATACAGGGGTGGGGTGGGATGGGGGTAAAGGCCGGGGTGGGGTTGTGGGAGGGTTCCCAAAGCGCCTCGCGGGGGCTTTTCGTAAAACCAACACACTATCGAATGTCCATGTGAAAATATTTTGAACGTGGTTGTTGTACCGCTGCGTGCTGGATGGTTTCACGATTAGTAGCAAATAAGAGGGCCTTTTGAAAAAACACTGCGCGACACACGCACTCCGGAAACGCGGGCGTGCGGGGAAGGGGGGTGAGCTTTTAAGAACTCTGATGTGCCACTATAAAGTTCGAGCCCATCTATGTTCCAGTGACCGAAACTCTTTTGCCTTCCATGCCACTTCCGTCAGACTTAAATCAAACTATGGAGGGAAAAAATCTAAAATACACTCAAGACTAAATGTGCTATATATTATTAATTCTTGAGCATTTTAACGACCTCAAATGAAAAAACTCAGAACTAGAAAGTTGTAAATCTCATCGAGACGTAACACTTTTTAGTTTTCAAGTTTTTTTCATTCCATGTTGTGTATTATTTGAGATCTACAACTTTCTAATTCTGAGTTTTTTCATTTAAGGTTGTTACAATGCTAAAAAATAACACATTTAGTCTTGAGGGTATTTTGGACTTTTCCTTCACAGTTTGACCCAAATCTGACGGAAATGGGAGCGAAAAAAAAGTTCCGACTAATGGCACAAATACGCTCGAACTTTTTAGTGACAATACAGGTCACGATGACGAACTTACAACATATATAGCCTCTACTCTTTTTCTTTTTTATTTGAAACATAGCGAGTCACTCGATCTTTTTAGTGATATATAGGTCACAACGAACTTCCGGCATATATAGCCTCTACTCTTTTTCTTTTTTTATTCGAAACATAGCGAGTCACTCGAGAGTGATTGATTGATCGGTCGTCGTTACTCCCATATCCCAACAAATTACCATGATTAAAAAAATTAATCCTTTTGCCATGTAATCAATTTACTTGTAAACATTAAATAACGTTTTAGATAGGCAAAAGTAGTGATGAAAACGGAATGGATACTGCGGATACGGATACAAATAGTTTTTCTCTTTCGGATCGAAGTCGGATACGAACAGTATATGATGTGTCGAATATTGCTATTCATCATATTTTGATCTTAAAAATCCAACTTTGATACTAATACAATACCGATAATTATGGATATTGAATGTTCGAATTCAGATACCATTTGAGTGCTTGACTTTTCGGTCGGACTTATACGAACAATATCCGTACCACTTTCATCCCTAGTCAAAAGGTCGACATGGCATAAAATTATTAGGGCATGTACAGACTGTCTGTAACACATGTCTGTGTAGCGACATTTTTACATATTCCCCTGCGTCTGCCTAGTACAGATGACGTTCGCGTCGCCTCACCAGGCGGCGCTTGCATCTCGTTCCCCAACGCCAAACAGATGAGGCACCCCGGGTTGTAGAGGACGTGTTCTCCAATCGCCCACGTCCTGGATCCCGCGTGTCCCGCCAAATCCTCCACCGGCTCGCACGCGGGAGCTTCCCCCGCAAAAAGCTCTGCCTCCGTGGGGACCTTCACCGAGGAGATGGTGACCAAAATTAGAAGAACAAGGTATCACTGAAGGAGATGCCTGCAAAAATTGGAGGTACCTGCAAGCCGCACTCTACCTTAGCTCCGACCGGCCGCGCCGCCACTCCCTGGCGTACCCGCCCTCGTGCCCTCCGCCCTTCGCCTCCATTACGACGACTCTACAAGCTCGTCGCCGGATGAGCAGCAGAGGAGGGGCCGCTAGCTTGCTGCCGGAGGAGCAAGAGCAGCCCGGGTCCCATGGCGCGTGGCAGGCAAAGAGCAGCGCCGGAGGAGAGACCGAGAGAGAAAGGCAAGGGAGGGCGACTGGGCGAGTGTCAGAGGTTTAGGTTTGAGCAGTCCAAAGGGGGTCAACCCCGGTGGTATATTTGTTCGGCGAGGGAAGATCTAGGGTTCAGAGCATGATGGTTGTGCAAGAGCACACAGAACAAAGGGGACACGACGAGTTTATACTGGTTCAGACCTCCGGAGAGTAAAACCCTACGTCTAGTTCTTGGTGTTTGTATTGTGGATGATGGTACAGGTGGTCCTCGGAAGGACACCCTTGCCCGCCTTATATTGGCTGACAGACAAGGTCGGTGGACCTAGAGTCCAGATCGGTTACAACATGAAAATCTATCTAAGGTAGTTTACAACATAATCCCGTGGTCTTAGGACTGTCTAGCGACGCAGCCGACATCTTGTGTCTTGTCTTGCACGCCAAGTTACCCGAACGGATCGGATAAGGTCATTTATGGAATCTTCTAGAAGGTCTTCGGGGCCACAGATCAGGTCTGTTGGGCCCATTGTCAGGTCGGCGGGTCTTCTGGTGGGCCGGATCCACTTGTCGAGGACGACCGTGAGCCTGGTCGGTGGGGACCCATGTCTCACAAGCCCCCGAGCGATGTGTAGGTGTAGGGACCTCGACGGGTCATGACGAAGTCTTGAAGCCATCGACAGGTCGAATAGCGTGCACGTCAGTCCAAAAGGAAAAAGAAAGAAATCAGCTTATCAGTCGACCTGTTTGTAGTTTTGCTGAACGCAGCGAGGTCGAGTGACGACCTATAGGAAGTGGACTTCCAACAGATCGAAACGACGAAGAAAAAATTAGAGGCCGCCAAGGACGCACTCATAGAGTAGTATCCGAGCATCATGGCGGGCAGGATGGCCGGTGCGATGATCAAAAAAAGAAGAAGAAAAGAAGAGACAGATCGAGTAACGACTTAATGAGAAACGAGTTTCCCAGCAGGTCGGTACGACGAAAAAAACAAGAGGGCGTCGAAGACGCTCTCGTAGAGTAGTTCCCGAGCATTGAAGCAGACAGCATGGCTGGTTTGATGCTCAAGAGAGAAGAAACTAGGTCGTGGTCTTGATCGAACTGAGTGTAGAGACACCCAAACCTCCCAACGTAGCTGCAAGGAGTCTAGCAGGGCCGACCTCAAGGAGGCCTGTTAGGCGTGCCGACCTCAAGGAGGCCTCAAGTCAATAGCGCCCAATATCCGGGGTTGCCTGGCATGGTCTTTAGACGTGCACCCCTTGGAGAGGCCTTCAATCCTTCCACAATAGAAGATGTGTTGTCCAGAACAAGCTGGCAGGGCTTAAAAACGCACACCGACCTCGAGGAGGTCACGCATCCAGGGCGCTCAACTAGGTTGGCAGAGCCATAGATATACCAAGGTACTGAAAGACCTAGGTATCAAGGCACGCCGACCTTAGGAAGGCCATTTTGGTGCCCAGACGACCAGCATAGCTGCCAGTCATCCAGCGGAGCCATGGTACAAAGGTATTGACGACCTAAGTAGCGGGCACACCGACCTCGGGGCCCCGACGAAATCGTAGACGTGAAGCTTCTGGTCTCCAGGCACCCAGACGGACTGGCAGAGCAGCGAGGCACACCTACCTCATGGAGGTCTTCAATCGAACCTACGACCATTCTGCTTAGGAAACAGAAATATAGACTGATTGGAATAGGTCCGTTTACATGCAGAGCCATAGCGGGTGCACCAGGACGCAGAGCCTAGCAGGTGCAATGAAGATGCAGAGCCGTAAAGGATGTGTTTGATTGTCGTTGTGTAGAATTAAACATAGGCGTAGAGCCATCTGACGCAGAGTCAATCTTATCTCCTCGTAGACTGCAGGGTCACGGGTCAACAATGGTCGGAGATTCCCTTACCACCAAGAAAACGACAACTGCTCCACTGACCACGGGTGCACTGTAGCCATGTGATGGTACCGCAGCAGCCTCAGGCATCATTAATGCAAAGACGACAAAGTTTGTCGTAGGGTAGGGGAAAGAATCGTGCAGAGACGTCCACATGTGCACAGTACCCCGCAGTCACATGGTCACAGTGTCGAGGCTCAAACTGACCATAGCCAAGACTTGGCTCTCGCTATAAATAGCGGCAGAAGCTTGAGGGCAAGGTACAGAGCATTGCTGAGCTATGAAGCCACAAAGTAGAAATTCGGCCATGCCATGGGCATGTGTCTGTCCACCAAAGCATAGGATGCGAAACTAGAAGCTTGGAGTTAGAAGAATACTTGCGAAGTGAAGA
This sequence comes from Cenchrus purpureus, assembly GCA_022644695.1. Classification (NCBI taxonomy): domain Eukaryota; kingdom Viridiplantae; phylum Streptophyta; class Magnoliopsida; order Poales; family Poaceae; genus Cenchrus; species Cenchrus purpureus. Next base: position 180,295,595 of record CP053454.1, read on the forward strand.
AGACTCCTCCAATCTTTGCGCCCTCCCCCGGCGTTAGGTCTAGGAGAGGACAGAGATGATGCTGGAGTGGCCTGATGTGAGGCTGTAGGTTCTTGGTGAGTGATAGACACTCGTCAATGCCTTGCAGTACTCGCCCGGGGGGAAGCCCGTGTCTACATTCCATAGTCAAGCACAAAGCGTGACCTGCTATGCGTAGCGTCGCGTAGGTGAACCCCAGAAGGTCTTCAAGGAGATGGTGAAGCTAGAATAATCCTTGCGATGTGCTCTGCCGTAGCGGAGGACATGGCAAAGATTGATGTAGGTAGATCATGTCTTCTAACATGTTTGTATCTTGTAACTGGTTCTAGGACCAGATAGGTCCCAGGCGACCTGTGTACCTGTGAGGCACGCATGTAATGTTCGCTCTCTTCTGTCATGTAATAGTCAATTTGAAGAAATTATTCCTCAAAGACCTAAAATATTGGCATTAGGGGGCTTACCGACCTCAAGGAGGTCGAGTCTACTGTCAGGATGACCTGATTGCATCAAGAATGCTACGACCTAAGCTCAGGGCATTAAGTCTCCAATGTATCCGTTAGGCTCAGAGCCATTGGAGCAAAATCCGGCGAGATTGACTCGCGCGAAATAAGCGGCATAGATCCATTGCCGTGGAGCCGTTGCGGCGGTGATTCCGCAACGGGCGACCGCTGTGGGGCCCATATAAATATGGCTGAGAGGGGAGCGTTGACTCCGCCCCTGTCTTCTTCTTCCTCCCGCCACCGGTTCTCCCCACGCCATAGCCACCAAGTGTTTGAGGGGAAAATCACACAGGGATTTTTCGGCCTATATGAAAAAGCTGCGGGCGTGCCAGTGTACTAAGTACACAAAAGAAAGAAGGAACAAGTTTCTTTATTAATCTTCACAG
>CP053454.1:180296598-180496313 GCA_022644695.1 Cenchrus purpureus
GCATGGCTCAAGAATGCCTGGACACCCCATCGTTTAATAAGAATCTGCGGGCCTCGGAGGAACATTCGAGCCTTAGATCGTGAGTAACAAACTTGCACTATTCTCCTTAGGTTGCCACGGGTTCTCACCCTCACTAACGCGAGGACAACACGTAAGCCAACCCAAGCTTCCAACGGAAGTGCAAAAGGTAGGGATGCAACCACACTCCCGTGGGGCATCGATCAAGTCAGAGTGTCAGAATGGTATTTATGCTCATGAACTTGATCGGCATCGGTCCTAGCTGAGCTCATGATGATGAGATAAGTTGCTCAACTGGATCGGTATAAAATCTGTCACACCCTGAAATTTCCCAATTTCAGGATGTGAATAGAAAGAATAATTAAACAATAATTTTCTCATGATTTTAAAACTTTTCCAATATTTATTTTCTTTACAAAGAATATAGTATAGAAAAAAAATCATTGATTGTTTTTCTGAATTAAATAAATAGTTATGTGTGTGTTGCATTCATGCTGCTGCATCTTGGTGTTTCTCTTAGGTGTAAAAGGTTTTTAAATGCGTTTATGTGGTGACCAAATCTCTCTGAGAATTTTCCAACATTTCCTGAAATTTATTCTCTTTTCCCTTGAGCTAAATCTATTTATTACAAGGCTCTCAATTCCCTTTCACGAGCTCCAAGTATTTTTAATTGGATTCATAGTGTCCCAAACTATCTTTGAACCATCGTATACTCCCCATGAAACTCTTTGAGTTCTACAATTTGGTCATCACCAAATATTCTCTCAAAGAAACGCCATGCTCAATTTCCTTGTTTCTCCGGGCCTGTTGTTTTTTTAATCCCAGCAGTCTGCTTTAGCGTTGAGGACTTCAGGTCCAGCTTCCACACCGGGCCGGAATGCAATCAGTTTGCCTCCTACAAAGACAAAGGATCAATTCAACGTCGACTCGGACTCCAAAATAGTTTGAGTTGTGCACGACCGGGCCATATCTCTATATACCGTACCCAACTTGTATTCCTACGTGCCATATCCTTCGGCAACAGAACTACGGCGCCTTGCGTGCCCTAGCTCCTTCGCAAGCTGCCGCCGCCGCACTACTACTGTCAAAGCATCACCATGGCTCCAGCGATGTACAGCTCCGACGCCGTTGCAAGGGCACGAGGAGGCCTCATTGTTTCCTTGTGCAGACCGGCAAACCAATCAGCGGCACGCCGGCAACACCGTCCCTTTGACGACCGAGCTGCCGCAGGAGTAGAAGAACAGCGGAAGCCTGTCCACGTTAAGATTGAACCCTAAGATGTCGTCGTCGAGTTCGGCCACTGCTCCTCGCCGATCATCGTGTCCCGTCGCCAAGGCTATCCCGAAGTCGCCGTCATCGAGTTGTTCGTGGAGTACGTACGTCAAGCTGAAGGCCGAACCACAACCGTCCTCACCGAGTTTGATCTCAAACCGTCGTTCATCTTTTGCCTTGGGTGAGAACACCAGCACCTTGTCAATCTCCTCGTTTCGTTTTGCATCTTACCCTCATCTCTCATGATCTGGAGCACCGTCGACCGCAGAGTTCCAAGCCACGCCGGCCCCTGTCTACAGCACCATGAGAGTTTACTCTCGTCGAGATGGAGCCTCGCCTCCCGGTCTCGCAGCAACTACGAGCCCCGCCGGCTGTGCGAAGCCCGAACCTTTGCCGTCGATCTACCGCCGGAGTACGTGCACATGATGTTCGAACCGCAGCCCTCCCTGTGCTGTTCGATCTTCGCCCATCGCTGTTACATCGTTTATCGTCTGCCATATATAGGTGAGCATGCCAACATGTTCCTCACGTTGAGCCCTTCTTTCTATACGTTTTTGCATCCATATCTGATCTCGCCGGCCATGAATCATGAATCATCTCCTTGTTTCTAGCTTGCTTACTCATTCTCTGTGTGATATAACATGCTCGCTTGCTGCTATATATGCATGTACGTCTCTCCACTGGCCTGCCGAGACAGGAAGCCAGCTGCACCGTGCCTATTATCCATCTCTGCCGTGCCGGTCATGCAGCATGCACTGTATCTCGTCGACGCCGCTGGTCCTGGTGAGAACCTTTGCAAGCACTCTATCGTCCCTCTCTCACCAATGCAAGCCAACAGTACCATGCATGTATCTACGTATAAAACCATGGCCACTATCAATTCCATGTTGCATTGCCGTATTCTTTTAGTGCTTCTAAGCACTTTGGTGATGTCATGCCTATGCAGTATTTAGGACTTTTCCTTTTGAGAATGCTACTGCTACACTCCTTTTTGATACAATCCAACTCCATTGATCTTTATGGCTCCAATATTTCTGATCTATAGAATAATTCTTTACAAATTCTTGTCCACCTGTTAGAATCAATTTATCTATATCTTTCTGATTTTCTTTCTCAATTATTTCTCATGGTGACATCATCATTATGTCATATTCTATCAGCTATCCATAATTTATTGTTAAAATCCATATCTTATCCAATTCAATTCGATTCCAGCAGTTCTTTCGCTCACACGTTCATCCCGACGTAAACATCAGTTTAGTACTGTTTTTCAGTACGTTTTATGATGATTGGTATACTGTTTTTAATTTAGATTGTTTGATTGCTAGAATATGTGTGCTCCAGATGTTTTGCTTTGGATGATTAATGCGAGTAGATTAAACGTTGTTCGAGAGCTTTGAAGAGCAAGAAGTGAAGATTACGAGCAACTACTCTTTGGTTAAAGGCAAGTGTGTCCTTGTTCTTTTGTCCCAATAATTATTTAATCACTCATTGCATTGCTTTGCTTTAATTTTGATGGGTTCCTACTAAGGATAATGACTAGTATTCTTTTTACCATTGCCTTGTATAGCCGGGTTGTTTAATTAATTTGATGGTAGTTGATGCTTAGCTTGCTCAACTGGGTTGGTAATAATGAACATGGTTACTCTTTTATGCTCTATGTTTCTTTATGATAATCTTTAATACAAGATCACAATATTTAATCGGAACAAGGAGAACCATCCAGGAAAACCGTACAACCACAAGACATATGGTTCTGTCTTGGCTAAGTAATTAGAAACTTTGATGTTGTAGCAACCTTACCAGAAAGGGACTAATGGGGAGGCGTTGTCAGAGTATAGACCTGCTCTAGTGGGGAGTTGGGTTTGTTTATTTATGGTGGGGTATTGACCCGCTTAGGGAGCTTTATGCCCCGCTCGATCCCGAAACCTTTCTAGAATTTCCTTTCCTCGCTCGGCTCTAAGAACACAAAGGCACCTCCCGGCATGGCATCAAGCGTCATGCCACTGTCCCTTAGCAAACCAAGCCGAAAATGCTGCAAGAGCACCAGTGTCTGCAGATCAAGGACCCATGACTCGGTCATAGAGGCAAAACTATGCCATGCCATGCCTAGGGACTCCTCTCTCGTTAGGCGAGGATCGTCATTCTTAAGGAAATGATACACCTCAAAGGAAAGAATCGGGCATAGAAAGCTGCTCTCAATGCTCCCCAATTGAGGTGATCATGCCCAAAACAACGGTACCAAGTTCTCGCTCCTCCTGAAAGGGAGAACGGGAACAAGTTCCTCCTAAGAACATCCCGTGTCGCCCCGGTCTTACCCTGGGTAGAACACAGTTGTTCAAAGTCTCTCACATGGGAGTAGGGATTTTCATGACTTCCCCCGAGAAGGAATCGTTCTCAACTAGCTTAATGAGGGATGGGTGAACCATACAGGGTGTTAAGGAGGCGGGTCACCTCCACAAGGATGATTCTATTGGTTCACTCATAATGAGCGGAAGGTGTGTACAAGGATAACCTTCCTGGGATAATGAGGGTAGAGGTAGAAACAAAAAGGAAAACAAAAGATACGATGATAGTCGAGTTCGTAGATTCTCGACAACCGTTCCCCAAATCGAAATGCTTGTTGGTATTTCTTAACCTCACCACTAGTGGCGCGTCTAGCGTGAGTGTGTAAGGAACACCCGGGTACACTGACGGGTGTGAACAAGTCCACAAGCGCACGAATACACCATTGTAGCACTTCTCCCTCGGGAGTATTCCAAAGGGTATCGAATCCAAGGAATGGTCGGGGTACTCTACGAGCGACTTACTCAAGGACACAGGATCTCTGCTGAGGTAGGCGAGAGGTATGGTATCTATTGTAGGTACTTGGTTCTAGGGGGGTGCAAGCTGCAAAGGATCGCTTCGGACACCGGACCCTCCTGGCTATAACAGTCGGTTCCCAGTGTACACGGTGTTGGAGGCGGTTTAGGCGCTCTGGTGGGCCATGTGATCCATGTGATGCACGCGTGGTGGTCTCTGATTCGCCGAGGCTCTCTCTCTTGGATTGATGACGTCATTGATCTAGGGGATGCTTGCATGGCAGCCCCTCATTAGCTGAGCCTGAAGTGCTAGGATCATAGAGGTGTGCTTTCTCTTCATTTCTTATGCTAAACACCTGCATTCATCTTCATACAGCCACTTGTGGAAATTGTTAGTTTAAAGCCCTATTCTAGTGTGGATGCATGATTCTCATGTTGAAATGCAGGGATTGACAGCCTTAAATTAGGTACTTAACAGCCATCAACACTCATCCACCTAGCCATAATGGTAAACATCAAAAGGTAACCCTAGCCTATCATCTTCTTGTTGCCGTTCCAGCCCAGGTGACAAACCAATCTAATCCTACAACATGAGAATGAGTCGTCGACTCAACATTACACATTTGCTCACCGCTTTCTCCTCCCCCGTACTGTCACTACGCGAGGATAATCATCACCAAACGATAAACCTCGGTCCATGCGTTACTACGATGTATCCGCAAGAGATAGACTAACCACCATGATTACACTATTCCTACTAAGGGCATATGCTAGCTACACATATGAATAAACACGCATCGAAGTAACTCAAAGTAAGGAAAATACATGATTTATATCACCATCGAATGTCGAGTGTACAATTGCCTTGATGGAATTAAGGCATGGGCTCCGGAACTCCACCATGGCTTCACCACGCAGGGCCAACCATGGCGGCTAGGGCATGGCCTAGGCCATCTCCTAGGCAACTCGAGGACTTCGGTAGTCGGCTTCCTCGGTGCTTCTCCTTCGTGTCGGTGGCTCTCGATGAATGGATGGATGTGGCGGCGGCGAGGAGGCGAGACAATTTATCGAGGAGCACCTAGGTCAAAGGGGAGCATGAACCAAGCCCGAAATGGGCTGGGCCGACCGGCCTGGGCCCGTTTTCGGCCCGGTTCGGCCCAACCTTCCTCCACGTTGCTTCTCGTGCTTCCTTGAATTTATGCCGAACTTCTTGTGGGTCCTTGACGACGCTTTCCCACCGGTTTGATAAGGGTACTTATGCGAACTCCTGTGATTTTCTGTTTAGGTCCCTGAGTTCCACAAATTTCATGCTTCATTCCTCAAGTCGCTTTGGAGTCATGTTCATCACGTGTCTTGACTTGTGTCGGGCTTCATGATCTTCTTCTAAAGTGCTTGATGAACTTATCCTGAAATTCTCCTCTTTAACGTTGATTTCCTGCGTAAACAATAAACTCCAAAAACCATATGCAAGTGTGAACTTGTTACATCATTATAATTCAAAGCTCAAACCAAAGTGTAACAAGTGCTCTTGGTTGACGAAAATCGACCGTCAACATACCCCCATGCTTAAACCTTTCTCGTCCTCGAGTAAGCCTTTAATGGATGTCAGTATTGCCTTTCAATGTTCATACCTTGCACTTGATCATACATGAGAAAACATAATGCTCTCCGAGTTTATATTTGTTAAAGTTCCATAATGTAGCTAGCTTTCATCTCTATGGAGGGTAGATATCATTTAAGCTCTTTCCACAAGTAATTAATCTTGCTCTCAAATTTAAACAAATCTCGAAAATTTTGAAAATAAAGAGTGGGATGAAGAAAAATTGCTTTACTAAGATCAATAATAAACCTCCTTGCATCTTGCTCATGAACTCTCGTCTCTGAAGGACCGATTAGGCGACCAGAGAGGGGGGGAGTGAATGGGAGCCGATAAAAATTCTTCCCGAAGGATGAACTCGGCCTATGCCCCAACTTCACAACCTAGGATTCCCACACAAGCTTGCCAAGGTCGAGTAGTCACAACGGACCTACCAACCCTAGGAACAAGCCTCAAACAATCCCAAAGCGAAAGCATAACTCAAGAAGCAAGGACCGTCTGCTCCGACGCTGGTGGACGGTCCGCGGCGATCCCACCTGACGGCCCCAAACCAACAACTTCCAACCAAAACCTACCGGACCAAACGGATTGAAACGAAGCAACTCAAGAACTCGCGAAGAACACGAACAATTTAACGCTGCGGCCGAGCCTCGCGGACGGTCCGCCGACCCCATGCGGATCCGCCAGTGCACAGCAAGCAGCCCGAGCCCAAAACGCCCAAAGGTCAACACCTATCCTCCATGGATCTCCCAAACGGTTGAGCTCTTGAGGCAAGATTTGGGGAGATGTGAAGCGTCCTAGGAGATGCTATACCCCAAAACTTGAGACCTCAAACGAACTAAATCGTGGAATCGAATCGCAACCGAGCTCTACCAAAAGCTAGGGTTCCAACCGAAATCCTTCAATGGAGGCCAACCGAGATTTGAGGGGTCAAGATCAAGCACAAAGATGCACAAGACATCTATCCATGATCCCCACCAACAACCGAACCCAAACACCTCAGAATCAAAGGAACAAGGCGCGACGAAAATCCAACAAAAATAGCTAAAAAGACACGAAAATCACACGAGCTACAAGAAGGAAATCAACGCAACCATGAATGCTTCCATACACTCGGAGGTCGATTCTCTACAAAGCGGTGAAGAAAATCTACGCCTATGGAGCAAGGAAATGAGAAGGGCCCTGATGGATAGTTTGCCCAAAACCCTAGAGCTATATATATGAGTCCTCCGGTTGGGCAAATGACCAAGCTACCCCTAGCACTTAAACTTAAGATACAATCCCTCGTGGGCAAATAGGTCATGTAGCACTCCTCTTCATCGCACGGCCACGCCTTCGCAGCCGCTCCCTCCCGACGCAAGCCCCGCGATCCCGCCACGTGTCCGCCAAGATCGAAGCTTCTCGCGCCCGATCCTGCCTCCGCTCGCCGAGCCTCCGGTCTTGGTTTTGTGGCTCAACCAAGTAACCCGACGGTTTTGTGGTGAACCGCCACAAACCCCGCTGGTGCACTCCTGGCGTGAGCTGCCACCGCACCGGCCGGCACGACTTCATGCCTTGCTTTTCTTGCCACCATGCGCCGCACTTGACCTCACTGGCCACCGGGTCCCTCGAGCCGAGCCTACTTGTCTCCACTCCTGAGGCCCCGCAAGGCATAGACCTTCGCGCCCGCCTTCACCGCACCAACGCAAATCAAGCCGCAACCTGCACCTGCAATACTCGGCCAAGAGTCACCACCACGTTGTCAATCACTCATCACACCGGGAGCGACCATCCACCGGCCCCTGACGCTCCGGTCCTCAATCTCCCCTTGATGAGTGCATTGACAACACACACATAGTAACCAATTCAGAGAAAAGAGAAAAGAAAAGAAACGATCAAAACTCAAACAAGTGATCAAAAGCCAAACAAGAGCCAAGAAGAGATTACTTGAGAGAGGAAAATCTCGGTCCCCTAATACAAGGGCAACGACTCGACACAACCGAGATAAAATGCTCAAAAATTGCCGACTCCTCAAGGTGAGGTAAAAGGGCTCGACACCATCGGCAAAAGAGCACAACTAAAAAGAGCTCCCAAATGCATGAATGCAAGCTCCCCCTGAACAAATGCATTTCTCTCAATTTTCTTCCCTTCATGAAAAACTCCCCCTGGAAACATGAATTGGGTACTTTTCTCCCCCTTGTTGGTAATGCATGAATCTAGTCTACAAATACAAGCATGTGCTTCTCAAATAGACAAAGAGCACTACAACATGCTAAACGGAGACTTAGACAAGCAAGATTGCCACAAATTTAGTAGAAGCATCGCCAACAAGATAGACAGGGACATATACGCATGTGACATAGCTATGATCAAAATAAAGCATTTTTCACAAAAATTTCCCTCTCATGAGCATAGGATCTAAACATGATCAAAATGAGCACAAACAACATATAACTCACAAACTTCATGCAAGATCACAAATTCTCATCACAAGATCATCACAAACACCAACAAGCTATCTCATGTCATGTCAAAACCACCGAGCCATGTGTCCACTTCTAAATGTGAGACTTTCTCAACGGTGAACATCATGCAACGGTTTAGCACCCAAGATAAGAGATTTAAAGCATACATGACATAGAAGCATATTTTCAAGCACAAGCATTTCATATACCAATTTCAAGATTTACAAATTAAGCATGGTACATGAAAAAAAGAAGCTTAGGCTTCTCCACAAGGTAGCATGTAGGCTAAACATCCATGATGATAAATGGGTCTTTGACCCCATATGAAAAGAACATGGTTCCAAGCACAAATTAAGCAAGGTATAGCCATAAGTGCACAAATTTAAGCATGAAAGGCATTCAACTCATAAGAGAGGATCATATATAGCATTTTACAAAAGAAAGCCATCCACAAGCATATACATCCCAAAACTATCAAGAGCATCGCTATCCATCATATGAGCATCACTAGCAAAGTCATAATCTCATATCTAGCACATCATAGTGATCCAAGTATATAGGAGAAGCACATCTCATATGATACATATGCAGTCTATGATACAAAGATGCAAGCATGATATGATACATAAATGAAAATGCAACATGAGTATGTACATCAAACCCCCAACCAAAGCTCAAAAGGAGAAACAACACCAAGCTCCCTCGCAACCGCAAATGTAGCTTGGTCCAAAGGCTTGGTTAGGATGTCGCAGAGCTGCTTTACAGCACATGGATGAGGTCTATGTTTCCCTTCTCAACATTGTCTCTCAGGAAGTGGTACCTCACCTCTATATGTTTGGTTCTGGAGTGGAGCACGGGGTTTTTGGCAACACTAATGGCACTTGTGCTGTCACACATGAGAGGTACATGGGAACACTCCTCACCAAAGTCACTCCAGTATGTGATCCAAAGCAATGTGAGCAACAACTAGCGCAGCAACATACCGCCTGTGGTAGACTAAGCTACACTAGACTGCTTTAGAAGACCAAGAAACAAGCGAAGATCCCAAAACTAGCACGTCCCCTCAAGTCGACTTCCTATCGACTCGACACCCGCAAAGTTGGCATCCGAAAACCAAGAAGAGGACGCCGAGTACCAAAGACCGAGCTCGGAGTGTATCAAGATACCAAGATCCACTTTGACGGCCGCCGATGTGAGGTCCCTGTGATGCTCGAAAACAAGCGCACGCACACGTAGAATCGAATGTCCTCGTGCCGCCAAGTACAAGAGGGAGCCAATCATGCTCCCAGATTCTTCCGTCCACGGGGCCTCCGCCCTCGTCCGCATCCAACGCCGTAGTCGTACTCATTACCTGTCGACAGGGCTTGAGTCGTCCATCTTGAACTTGAGGATGTCCTTCGTGTACTTGGCTTGATGCACAAAGGTTCCCTCCTTCACCGCTTGATCCAAGCCCGAGAAAGAACCGCAATTCTCCCATCATGGACATCTCGAATTCTTTGCTCATGTCCTCTCGCAAACCTCGCAACCAAAGAGTGAGACGAGCCGCCAAAGACAATATCATCCACGACACCGAACAATTAGGATATCATCACCGCTCGAGGAAAAAGAGTCTTATCAACCTTGCCCATCTCAAACCCCTTGCACGAACAAGAACCCCTCAAACGGCCATACCAAGCACGGGAGCTTGTTTCAGCCCATACAACGCCTTTCTCACCTATACACGGTGAGGAACTCAAGACTCTCAAAGCCTGGTTGCTTCACATAAACCTCTTCTTCTAAAACCCATTCAAGAAGGCACTCTTCACATCCATTTGGTACAATTTGAACCCTTTAGCCACGGAAAAGGCTAGAAGGATCCTAATCGCCTCCAAACGGGCCATAGGAGCAAATGTCTCCTCATAGTCTATCCTCCTTCCGACTATACCCCGAGCAACCAACCTCGATTTGTTTCTCACCACCTCACCATTCTCACCCTCTTTGTTCTTCCACACCCATTTTGTCCCGATAGGTTTGCAATGTGGTGGTGGCTCTACCAACTCCCAAACTTGGTTTCTCTCAAAGTTCTCTAACTCCTCATGCATTGCATTCACCCAATTAGATCGAGAGGGCGTGTCCAATGTCTTTCTACTCAAAGGTAGCAACAAAAGCGAATGAGCAAAGTGAGAAACATTCCTGACCTTGACCGTGGTCGCACGCTCCATTGATGTCGCCGATGATTCTTGAGGGAGGATGATCAACTTGAACGCGCTGCCTCTCGCTCGAGACAACCTCCCCTCACCGCAGCTTCCCACTTGATCTTGCCGGATCGTAGCCGGTAGGGCCGGACCATCCGCATCGTAGTCGCCGAGTGGAAGTAGAGGGTACATGCTCACCGGAGCTTCATCATCACCATCATCCTCTCCAAAGATCATCCTCCTCGTCCTCAAAGATCTTCTTGCCAATCTCGTCACCGCACACTCAAAAACAGTATTTAACCGCATGGTCGGGTCTCGTCGAAGGTAACCTCGCAAGTTTCCATGACTAGGTTAGTATCAAGGTTGAGCACACGGAATGCTCGAGAATGACTAGCATAACCCAAAAGATCCCATCCAAGACCTCGACTCAAACTTATCAAGCCTACCCTTCTTGAGAATAAAGCACCGACAACCAAAGCCCCGAAATGGCTCACTTAGGTGCTCGCCTGCATGAGCTCATAGCACGCCTTGTTCAAGAAGGCCCTAAGAAAGATCCGGTTCCCAACATGGCACGCCAGTATTCACCGCCTCAGCCCCAATATCTCCTGAGTCCTATGCTCATCAAGCATCGTCCGAGCCATCTCACAAAGGGAACGATTTTTCCTTTCAACAACATTATTCTGACAAGCCACATAGGGAGAAGAGAATTGATGTTCGAGACCCAAATCACGACAAAAGGTTTTCAAACGAGAGTTTTAAATTGAGCCATTGTCACTATGGATAGCTCGAATGGCATCTCCATTCCTCTCATTCTTCAACCTCAAGATTAGATCCCTGACAAAACCAAACGCCTCCCCCTTGTCAGCCAAAAAGAAGACCCAAGCATAGCGAGAATAGTCGTCCACTATCACCAGGACATACCATTTCCCACCCGTCGAGCACACACGAGCTGGACCAACCAAGTCCATATGGAACAGCTCGCATGGCCTCCGTCATAATGGATGTCGAGGCGGTGAGAGGCGGCGACCATCTTACCATGCCTACACGAGCACATACCAAGTCCTTTGGTATTTCAACTTAGGCAATCCTCGACCAATCCTAGCCCACTCAAGCATGACAACAAGTCAAAACTCAAGTGACCTAGTCTCCTATGCCATTTCCAAAGCTACCGAAAACACCAAAGAACCAAGCAACGAGAAGAGCCAACACACCGAGAAAAATCGGCTCAAAATCGACCCTGGGATGATCGTGCACACAAGATCACCTCGAGAATAAAACACGAGAAGCGCCTGCTTTGAAACAGACCTCAAACCCTCATCAAGAAGTTGGGAAACCGAAAGAAGATTGTACCCCAAAGACTTGACAAGAGAAACACGCCAAGAGTCACGACTCGCTCACCTTCACCGTGCCCACCGAAAGCACTTTACCTTTCCCATTGTCCCCAAAAGTGATGTACTCTTTGGTCATCACCGGGTGAGGCCGAGAACCACCTTCGATCTCCGGTCATGTGTCGAGAGCAACCGGAGTCGATCAACCAAAAGCCCTCCAAGCCTCCCACCTGCAAATAAAAAACGAGAGCGAGAGTGAGCAAACGACTCAAAGATCGGGTTAGTACAAAATGAATCAAACCAAGGCCGTGCCATTTGCTCAAAAGTGGGGTTAGCAAAATCCATCCTATCTCCTCTAGATGGAACACCCCACGCCCCTTGGAGGACTACGCTGCACCACGAGGTGGAGACCGTGGCCCGTAGCTCCTCTGGGACCTAAAACTGCGATCGTTCCCCCATACTCGTATTGGCCACGAGCGAAGGAACGTCCAGCAAACTCACCACGCCTAAACCCAACACGCCTACCACCTTCTCTATGTGGTGGCTCACCTCGAGGCATAAACACACGCCTCTCTCGAGGGTAAATGGTATGGACCATACCCTCACCCCTTGGCACCAACCTAGGCTCAGCACACCACGAGAAGGGCGGTACTGCCTTGTTGGCCATCTCCCTAGCCAACCTCTCCTCACGCTTCCTCCGAAGCAAAACTCAGCAAGGTGCCCATCCCTCCCACAATGCTCACAATGGAAGGGTTTTGGTTTTGGGCTCTCTTTGGGCTTTGGCTTCTCCTCACTCGGTTTCTCTCCCTTCTTCCCAAAGAACTCATTTCCCAAGTCACTCTTGAACTTGATGGGTTTGTCGTGTGTGGAGGAAACACGGGTGGAGCTGGGGTTGTGTCTAGTCGGTTCCTAAGTGGGTTTGGCTTAGGAGCATAGGCATTTTTGTGGTGGGTTTTTGGTGGCTTTGGGATATCTCTGATCTTCCCCTCATTCTCACCACTTCCCTCACCAACCTTGTTTGCCCCAAGTGCTTGCCCATCATAGCGCTTGTATGCCTCAATCATCATCCGGAGCTGAGGCTCATGACCAGACAACCAACCCATCATCTTTCTCAACTCATCATTCTCATCCTGCAAGCGATCAACATAGTGTGCAAGCTCCATATTCTTCACAACATTTATTTCACAAGTAGAGCATGATGTAGGAATAGGAGCTTTCAGCTGAGCCTCTAGTGATCTAGCATAAACAAGCGAAACATCTAGCTTCTCATGCAAGACAGGACAAGAAGTGCAAGCACCAAGCAAAGAGGGCCTAGATTTCATCTCATCTAGCTCAACCCTAAGCACATCTAGTTCCTCAACCTTGAGGCATACTTTTCCTTAAGCATAGTCAATTCACCAAGAAAAGTGGCATTCTGTTCATCGGTCACAATAGGAGCAGACTTAAGAGAATCTATTTGAGCCCTAGCATCAGCAAGCAAAGACTCTAGCTCAATCACCTTCTCCTTAGCCTCTCCAAGCAAAGACCTATACTCCTCTCCTTGTTGGTCTTTCTAAGCACATCATCACTTGTCAAGCAAGTCATTCAACCTAGCATTCTCCGCTATCAAGAAGGATGGATCATTGTTTACCTCTTCCTGAGTCGGAGTCATCCTTGTTGCTCTTCTTGCTTGCGAGCTATGTGCCATGCAAAAGCCTTGTGCGGCAAAGCGTGCCATTGATGTTCTTGCTTGACCGCTTCCCTTGTGCCTTCTCATCTTCATCACTTGAGCTCGATGAAGAGTAGCAGGAGCTCGAGTCGATGTCGCCGCCCGCAACCATCGCCGCTCCTTCTTCTTGTGATCACCACTCCTCCTCGGCCTCCGCCGACTTGTTCTTGCCCTTGTGGTCATCCCTCGAGCGGTGCTTGTGGTCGGTCCGACGGGTGCTTGTCCTGGGCTTCACCTCCATGGCTTCCGGCACTCGCGATAAAGTGCCCGTGCTTCCCACACCGTAGCACATGCCCGAGCTCCTCCGAGCGCTCTTCCGCGGTACATGCGCCGAACCGCTCGTCAAAGAATGCGAGATCCTCCTCGCCAAGCACGCCAAACTCCTCATCTGGCATGGACACAAGACAAGACAAAGAAAAATATCTCGAAGACATGTTAACATTAGTCCTTGATCCAGAAACGAGAGCTAGACTATGAGGACGGGTTCTCGATCTTGCACGCACCCCACGTCCACCTCGGACGACTTGAGAGCTTGGAAAACAGCTCGTCCCACCGTGAGGGTCTCATACTTCTCCGACTCAAGAATGGCCTTGACCTTCTCACTCCACGGTACAATCCAGAATGCGGGAGCTTGATAGCCTGTCATGATCATCGCACGAGCACGGCCACATTAGCCCTCATGTTGTTCACAATCACCGTGAACCGCTGAACATGGCATCTATGGACTCACCGGGAGATGAGTGAAGTTCTCATACCTCCCAGGTCGCAAAGAGCCGAGCCTGAACCTGAGCTGCCCAAAGATGAGCATTCTTCACCGCTCCCAAATCCTACAAGCCTAAGTCCTCTGTTCGAACCCGATCGAATTGGATTGACATAGAGCACGAGAGTCGTCGATCGACCGCCTGTTGTTGGCGCGAACATGTCCTCGATCCCGAGCAAGGAAGTTCATAGGATGAACATAAGCGTGTTCACCGTGACATCCCAAAGGATCCGACCCTTGCCGCGAGGAAAGCACCATCCGCCTCGCCACATCCGGTAGTTCTTACCATCAAAGTGTGGAGGACCCAACCCGTTCCTGGTACGCCATTTCTGGATCTTAGACGGTTAGAATCACGAAGATCCGTAACCAGCTCGATACCAATTGAAGGACTAATTAGGAGACCAGAGAGGGGAGTGAATGGGAGCCGATAAAATTCTTCCCAAGGATGAACTCACCTATGCCCCAACTTCACAACCTAGGATTCCCACACAGCTTGCCAAGGTCGCGTAGTCACAACGGACCTACCAACCCTAGGAACAAGCCTCAAACCTCAAGAAGCAAATGACTTAGGATCCGAGGGTCAAGCGGACGGTCCATGGTCCGGGCGACGGTCCGCAAATCGACCAACCTCCAAGATGCACCTCCAAAGGACGGTGATCATGAGCTTCATGACAGTCTGGCTCCTCATGGACGGTCCCCACCGGGCGGACGGTCCGGCCAACAACTTCCAACCAAAACCTACCGGCCAAACGGATCGAAACTAAGCGACTCAAGAACTCGGGAAGAACACGACGAACAGCCGGCTGCAGAGCCCTCATGGACGGTCCACGATGCAGCGGGACAAATTGGCCAGTACGAACAAAGAAGCTCGAACCCGACCTCCCAAAGGTCAACTCCTCCTTCCCTTTGCCCGATCTCCCGAATCAACCAAGGGATTGCTACCAAATCATAGGTGAAGATAAAGCGTCTCCAGGAGATGATATACCTACGAATTTGTAGCCTCAAACCCACTGAATCGAGAGGAATCGAGATTCTACCGAGCTCATGCAAAGAACTAGGGTTCCAACCGAAATCCTTCAATCGGAGGCCAAATCCGGAGTTTGAGGGGTCATGATCAAGCACAAGAATGCACGAGACATCTATCCATGATCCCCACCAACAAATCCGAACCCAAACACCTCAGAATCAAGGAACAAGGCGCACGAAATCCAACGAAAATAGCTCAAAAAGACACTAAAATCACACGAGCTACAAGAAGGAAATCAACGCAACCATGAAAGCTTCCATACACTCGGAGGTTAGATTCTCTACAAAGCGGTGAAGAAAATCTATGCCTATGGAGCAAGGAAATGAGAAGGGCCCAGTATGGATAGTTTGCCCAGAAAACCCTAGAGCTATATATATGAGTCCTCTGGGTTGGGCAAATGACCAAGCTACCCCTAGCACTTAAACTTAAGATACAATCCCCTCGGGGCAAATAGGTCATGTAGCACTCCTCTTCATCGCGGCCACGCCTCGCAGCAGCGTCCTCCCGACGCAAGCCCCGCGATCCCGCCACGTGTCCGCCGATCGAAGCTTCTCGGCGCCCGGATCCTGCCTCCGCCCACGAGCCTCGGGTCTTGGTTTTGTGGCTCAACCAAGTAACCCGACGGTTTTGTGGTGAACCACCGCAAACCCCGCGTGCATCTCGGTGTGTGAGCCGCTACCACCTGCACCAGCGCCCAGACGACTTCATCTTGCTTTTCTTGCCACCATGCGGCCCGTGACTTGACCGGCTCACGGCTGGCTGTGGTCCTCGAGCCGAGCCTCACTTGTCTCTCTCCACTCCTGAGGCCCCCTGCAGAAGGCATAGACCTTCGCGCCCGCCTTCACCTGCACCAACACAAATCAAGCCACAACCTGCACCTCGCAATACTCGGCCAAGAGTCACCCACACCACGCTGTCAATCACTCATCACACTAGGGAGCCACCATCCACCGGTCCTCGGCCTCATCTTGTCTCTCAAGCCTACTTGTTCTACCTTTCCTCTCTCAAATATTTGGTGGAAGGCTTTATATGGAGCTATGGGAAAGTTTAGTCCTACCAAGATATTATAGTTGAGATATTATCAAAACAAGACAAGCTTCTCATGGACTTACCAAGACTCATCAAAAAGGTCATTGGAAAATAATATTCCGCGGAGGGGGAAGAGAAAAACACACACTTTTTAGATAGGTGGACATGTGCAATGGCAAAGGGTGATCCCGAGGCACAAGCCAAGTCCTCATATCGGATTGCACATGGTTGGAAAGATGAGTATGGGTTTTGATCTTGAAATCCATTTGAAATTTCCAAATGTAGCTAGAGAACCGGGGAGCTTTATTATATTTATTTTTTTCTTACTTTTCTCATCATACTTTTCCTTCTTTATATATTTTTTCCTTCATCATGTTTTTCTCTTTTTTTTCTTTCTTTTTTTTACTCCCCTTGAACTCTAGACTACACTAGTACTTCCTTGGCAACCTCCCCATGCTTAGATGTTGCTTGTCCCGGAGCAAAGAGGTGATGATTGTGCCAAGGTAAGTGCTGAAATTATTGTATTTTCTTGAAGAGAGATACTTGAAACCTTCTAGGGATCCTTTTATGGAGGTCTCCCAAAATCTTGCTCCACTTGACGGCACCTTCCTTGTAATCTTCTTCGAAATATTCATCCATACTTAAAGTTTTGGTTTGTAGTCAAGGAGGTATACATGAAAAGATATTTAGGGTTTGTGGGTGGATATCCGGTGAGGTTTGCGAAATTCCCGATGTGGAAACTCACAATGCACTGATAGAAAAGGCTAGCATAAAGATATATACGCAAAAATGGAATGACCAGCTTCTTAGTCTTGAGCCAGAGAAATCAAGCCTTGAATCAATGCACCCAAAAATAAATCTTGTATACTAAGGTTTTTGCACTCAATGAATATAAGGCTTTGGGTAGGCTGAGCAAAATGCAAGTGGTATCAAAGACAAGGTTAGCATATCTTTTAAGAACAAAAATAAATGATCTTTGATTCATTCAAAAGTGAGAGCAACGAAAAATACTATGGGTCTCAAGTTATCATAACCTCCGCAAAAGATTAGGTTAGCATTAATTTAATTTTTAGATCATATTTAAAGAGAGCACTAGCTTAATCATATACAAACCAAGCACAAGAATGAGCAAAGTGGCATCAATCATCAGATATCCACAAGTAAGAGCATACAAGATATCATCATGGTGAGCTCAAGGTAACGGTGATTATTATTGAAAACAAAAACAAACCTAGGTTGTACTCCTAGTAGGCATGTTATTCTTATAGAGAGATATACGAAGGTTGTATCTAAGGATTGTGGAAAGCACATACATATATGCAGACATATAGAAAGACAAGAACAAAAGAGGGTTGAAGAATTGTTACCATCCTTTGATGTTTGAAGTGTAGCGCGGCCTCCCCCATGCTTAAGCATTGTGCTTAACATGGAAGAAGAAAATTAGCATCCCGTGGCAACCGTGATCTTTGTTCTCCATGCGGTCTTCTTATGTCCACCAAGTCCTCCCCCTTGCTTAGCATGTTGCTAGGTATGGAAGATGATGAATCATCACGTAATTATTGAAGTCCTACCACCATATGTGGAGATCATCATCGTACTCTTCACCTTTGTTCACTTGATCGTCCTTCAACGTCCACCCTTTGTCACAATCCTTAGTCCCAATCGTTTCTCAACTCGTCTTCACCTCCCTCCATGTTGTCCTTTATCGCTGCTTCAAATTTCACGAATTTTTCTTCAACTTCCACAACAGAACATCTACTGAACCATTGCTCCATTGTAAAGTTCTTGAAATTATCTTTCCAACGAGTGGTCATTCACCCCAATCGGACTCCGAACAAGAGAGTTACACCCTTTTTACTCTATCAATGCAAACTGTCCCGGGCTGATTTCAGAACGTGTGACGCCCAATGATTTGGTTGTAACTCCTTGCATGGGTCTCCTAAAATGTTGAATCTCAATGCGTTGGAAAGAAGACTTAGTGGAGCTCCTGAATATCCAAATTTTCCTCTTTTGTACATCTCTGAACATGTGCCTAATCTTGATGAAGGCAGCGGTGTTTCTTCTGGGAATTTGGAGGTGTTGACGATCTTATTTCCATCTTTTATCGCTAACTCATGGGAGCAATTCTTCATGCCTACAAAATAATTCTAAAGCACAAAGTACCCCCGAGGTGACGGTCGGAAATACTCACTCTATGCTAACAAACCAAAGACATCCCCTAAGATCTTAACTTGTGGCATAGTTAAGCTAGTGAAAGAAAAATTAAGAACCTAATAGGTGTACGTGTATGCAAGAGTGCGTGCAAATGATGGGATGGTATAAAAACAAAATAATGTTTCACCAAATTCTAAGCTCCATGCTTACAAAGTGGTTGCCAAACTTCTCCACTGCCAAAATGATTTATTAACCAAGGTCAAAACACCATGCTTATCCCAAGATTAACAACTCTTCGTGGCGTAAGATAAGTAGGGCGCATTGCAAAGTTTATAAACAATGCAATGCAATATGATAGCAAGGTATATAAAACTGAATGATGTGGGTCTCCAATCATGTCTAAACACCATGTTTACACAAGATTGCAAAAAGAAAAATGCCCATATCGTCATATGAAGCATTAACATAGGTATGAAATCATTCATCATAAAGCTTCACAAAAGGTCCCAAGCTAACATAAAGTGGATGATGACAAAGAGATGGATGCAAAGTGCAAATGCAAAAAGTCACAAACAAACATTAGCAAGGTTTGAAAAACACTTTCGATGTGGTCTACAATAAGCAAAGGACAAAACTTGATCTCACACTTCATACGAAGTAAGCATTGTTAACAAGGAAGTCACCCATCAAAAATAATTAATCAACCAAACTAACAAGGTTTAAGGGTAGGTTATGGGTATCCTATATTTTGGCTTAAACAAGGATTTTGAAGAGAGGAAGTCAAGTATAGAAATTCTAACTAAGGGTGTGCTACGAGTCTTTTAATGAAAAACAAACCTATGGTTTTAGGACGACTAAAGGTGTGAAAGGTTTTCCTAAGGATTTTATGGGGAGGCTTAGTCAAAGGTTTTTAGTTAGAAAAGAGGATAGGGATAGACTTGTCCAATCCGAATGGTGACGGCAAACGGTCAACACAAGCAATCTTGCCTCTATTGACTATGGTTTTTGGTGGGGGCTATGGGAATGCTTAGGTTGGTTGGCAAAGAGTTAGATTAACACAACATGCAATGCAATATAACATGGATGAACAAAATGACATGATATGGTGGTTGTCTAAATCAAATGTAAGAGCTAGCCTAAATTAACTAGCCACAAGGTTAGAATTAAAGGATGGTGCCGACTTCATATTCCTCGCTCTATCTGTGTCTACTGTACATCATATTCTTCCAGCAAACTAGCAAAAGACAAGAACATAAGGTCTGCAGTCTAAGTAAGAATGCTCCATCGAACAGCTACTATTTCACAACATGGACTATTTTAAAAATCTGGAGTAAAAATGAACAGTGCCAATTCTTCTAGTCTACTGCAAGGGACAAGATTTAAGTTCAGCTCTCTGCTGAACAGCTTCTGATTCAAAACATGGACTATTTCAAGATCTGGACTCAATGAACCCTGCCAATTCTTCTAGTCTACTGTCAAAAGATAAGAATAAAGCAAACCAGCTCTCCACTAAATAGCTACTATTCACATTCACACTGGTCCACATGGACTATATGAAATCTGTGGGTTCAAACATACACTGGCAGTTTACAACAGTGCAATTTGCTACTAGCAAGAAAAGAGCAACCTCGAATTTGCTGAACTCAAAGTTACCTGTCCTGTGCTCTCGAGTCGGCCCCTGTAAACACGTCCAAACCCTCCCTCACCCAGGAAGCACTCAGGCCTGAAGTTCCTGGTGGCAGTGGCAAGTTCACGGAAGGTGAAAGTCTGTGCAGAGATAACACTGCCATTGACATCCTTTGGCAAAGCCTCTCGGGCGAGAGCATTGCTCTTGACCCTCGCTTTCTCTGCCGCTGCATCCGTGTACCAGCACAAGGGGAAGAAACAGTAAGCGAATCAGCAGTCTGACAGTAGACAAAGAGAATTACTATTTAAGCTAGTATATGCTGATCCCATCAGTCCTCTGAGTCCATTTGTCCATGATCTTTATACTGTCCAAGATCCAAAGGCCGTGAATGAACCTAACTACTAGCAACTAACAATCTGTCCAACAACTAAAGAGATGGTTCTTGCTCTTCTCCGCCTTTTCTACAGAAATTGCACCTGCCGCCGCTAATCTTTTTTTTTTTGAGCATAACCAGCAGATATATTATCCTGAGGCAGGGTTACAATCAGCTTCAGCGATCCCTAACAAGTTCAGAGGGAAAGCATCCGCCCAACTCAGTTCACGGTTCGACGCTGAGGTCTGCTTAGCACAGAAATTAGCAGCCTCATTGCCTTCCCGATTTACAAAAGACATACGAAAAAGCAAAAACTCCCTGCTTAAGACGCTGATCTCATGGCATAAACCCGCGATCGAGCTCCGTTCGCCAGCACCTGAGCGAAGAAGGTTCACCAGAAACACGTTGTCCATCTCCAGCTGTACCCTCTCATAGCCACTCGCTCGTGCCAGCAGAACACCATCTCTTGCTGCTAGTGCTTCGGCTGTTAGAACATCCGGAACATGGGCATAGAATTTTGATGATGCTTGCACTAGCTTGCCATCCTCATCTCTGACCACCACTCCACCAGACCCCGAGTTAGACGCGGCCGCAAAGGAAGCATCAGTGTTTACCTTACACCAGCCTCTTTCAGGTTTTCGCCAAAGTTCCTTAGGGCCAGGTGGAGCTGTCTTAGTTTCCTGACGCAAACAGATCAAGTCTTCGATCATCATAGCTATGTGTCTGCTTGCAGCCACCGGGGACCAATTTTTCTCGTGACGACGATTATTACGGCCCGTCCAGAGGGACCAGACACCACAGATGGGTAGAGCAGCTTCCTGCTCCGTGCAGTATTGCCCTGATAGCAGATCCCGAGTCCAGGTCCCCGGGTGAAGTACAGGCATTCTGCAACCTGTGATGTCCTTCAGTGCCCTCCAGAACCGAGCAGCAAAGGTACAGGTAATGGCCACATGGAACAAGGATTCCTCCGGGGCACCTCAGGATTTACAATAGTCTTCCTTAGCAACATGTCGACGCCGAAGTTCTTGCTTGGTCGGAAGAAAACCTTGTAGTGCCCTCCACCAGAAGACACGAACTTTTGGCGGTACCTTCAGCTTCCACACCTTCTTCCACCATTTAACCTCTTCTGAAGAACTTGGGTTATTCAGTTTGAAGGATTCAGTCTGATCACTTTCTTTTTTCAGCATTCTATAGCATGAACGAACTGAGTAGATGCTGTTTTTCTCCAGCGCCCAAGCAACCAGATCCTCATCCAATCTCACCCCCGGTCTTAGTTTCAAAATCTCCTCGACGTCCAAGGCACAAAAAGAATCCCGCACCAACTGCTCATTCCATATGCGAGAATCAGGCACGAAGAGATCACTAACCTTGTCAACCTGAACATCCGGTCTCCTGACCAAAGGTCTCATAGATGCAGACCCGACAATCCAATTATCTGTCCAGATGTTTATCGACGTCCCCGAGCCAACTCTCTTGATCAGACCTTTAAGAAGTGCCTGTCTACCATAGAGAATGGCCTTCCAAGTTTCTGAGCTCTTTTTCTTTCTCGTTGCTTCAAGGAAACTACAAGAGGGAAAGTATTTACCTTTAAGCACTCTTGCACATAACGAATCTGGTCTCATGATTAAACGCCAGCCCTGTTTCCCCAGCATAGCCTGATTGAACAAAGGTAGGTCCTTAAAGCCCATTCCACCTTCCCCTTTCGGCCTTGTAAGTTTGGACCATCTCTGCCAATGGATTTTGTGACTATCAATCGAACTGCCCCACCAGTACTTAGCAATGTATTGTTTCATTTTCTTACACGCTGGTACTGGTAGTTTGAAACAACTCATCGGATACGTCGGCACTGCTTGGGCATTAGATTTGAGCAGCACCTCGCGGCCTGCACAACTTAGCAAATTTCCCCCCCAACCATGAATAAAGCTCCTGATTCTTTCGGGCACATAATCAAACGTACCATCAGTAGCTATCCCCACCGCGGTTGGGAGTCCCAAATACTTCTCCCCAAGTGCCTCATTTGGGATTTGGAGGGCCTGGATGACTTCCTACTTAGTAGCTTGATCACAGTTCTCACTGAAAAAACTGCCGACTTATGCTTGTTTACTAGCTGCCCAGAACCTCTGTTATACACCTCCAAAATTTCAGAGATCCTATCAGCCCCTCGCTTTGATGCCTGCGTAAAGATCAAGCAATCGTCGGCAAAGAGGAGATGGGAAATCCATGGGGCATGCAAACTAACCCGAATTCCTCTTGAAATGAATTGAGGACCTCTGGATTTCAGCAAGCATGTTAACCCTTCAGAGCACAGGAGAAACAGATATGGGGAAATTGGGTCACCTTGTCGTATTCCTCGAGAAGGTTTGAAAGGTGGTGATAAAACCCCATTAACTCTGACTGCGAAACTCACTGAAGTTACACACTTCATAATCAAATTGCACCATCCTTCTGGAAAGCCCAAAGCAACCATGATGGCATGAAGATAGTTCCACTCCACCCGATCGTAGGCCTTTGCCATGTCCAACTTGATGGCACAAGCTCCTGATTTACCTTTCTTATTCCTCAGATAATGTATACATTCATAAGCGATCAAGACATTATCTATGATAAGGCGCCCCGGGATAAAAGCGCTTTGTTCCTCCGAGACAACATCATCAAGGATTAGGCGAAGTCTGTTCGCCAAAACTTTCGAGCAGATTTTATAAATAACATTGCATAACGAGATGGGCCTGAACTGCGTGAGCTCCTCAGGATTAGCAACCTTTGGTATTAAAACAAGGATAGTCTTATTTATTACCTCTGGCATGTCGCCACCATTAAGGAAACTCAGGACCGCGGCCAGCACCCTGTCTTTAACTAATAGCCAATGTTTCTGAAAAAATCCAGCTGTGAAACCATCTTCCCCCGGTGCTTTGCAAGGCCCCATCTGGAAAAGGGCGACTTCTACCTCCTTCTCTGAGAATGGCCTTTCAAGCGTTTCTTGCATTTGGGCCGTCACCTTTCTTGGGACATGTTGGCAGATCAGCTCTGGTTGCAAATTTTCCTGAGCCGAGAAGAGTCCCTGACAGAACTCCGCTGCCATCTGCTCGAGGCCCTCCTGCTCTGTCTCCTCGGAGCCATCCGCACGAATGCGATTCGTTCGACCACGCGCTTTAGCTTTCGCTTGGAAAAACTTAGTATTTTTATCACCCGCCTTTAACCAATCAGCACGTGACCGTTGGCGTTCCATTTCTTCTTCTCTAGCGAGCAGTTCAGCCAGCTCCTGCATCAGGGCACGCTCCTTGACAGTCGGCCCCCGATAAGTAGTGCTGCTACGCTCCAGCTCGAGTTCTTCTCTCAGATTTTTCAGCCACTGACGAACCGAACCAAAAACTTCCTCATCCCAGGCTGATAGGGACGTCTGTAGATTGGAGAGGGATGCAGCTACCGCACTCAAACTCCCATCCCCAATTACAGGATCCCATGCTTGGTTAACAAAGTTCACATAGTCATCATGTCTTTGCCACATATGTTCATATCTGAACGGTTTAGCTCTGCGCCTTCGCCTCCCTCTCTGGCTCACCTTCTTGGCTTCAATCAGCAAAGCCACATGATCTGAGAAGGCTGTCGGCACATGTCTCACAGATGTATCCCCCAACTCCTCCATGAACATGTGATCTCCCAAAGCTCTGTCTAAACGTACTTTCACATTATGGTCCCCTTCCTGTCGATTATCCCAGGTAAACGGGAGGCCAGAAAACCCCAGATCAAGGAAACCACAATCATCTACTACTTCTTGAAAATCGGCCATTTGCCAGTGTTCCCGTTCATTCACTCCGAACTGCTCCTCAGCCTTGAGTACCTCATTGAAATCCCTCGCACATAACCAGGGAAGATCAGACTGTGCCCTAAGGAACCTCATGAGATACCAGCTATTTTTCCGGAGTTCTCTTCTTGGCTCACCGTAGAAGCCAGTAAACCGCCATTGTCGTGAGCTGGCCTTGTCACAGGATAAGTGGACATCGATGTGCGAGCGCGATTTGCTTTGCAACGCCACAACCACATCCCTCCGCCAGAACAAGGCCAATCCTCCACTCATTCCATCTGCTGCCACCACTTCGCCATTTGGAAATCCCAAAACTTTCATCATCCCGAGGGCTCTCTCTTCTGACATTCTTGTTTCCATTAAGAACATCAGTGCAGGCTTGCACGTTTCCATTACTATTTAAGCTAGTATATGCTGATCCCATCAGTCCTCTGAGTCCATTTGTCCATGATCTTTATACTGTCCAAGATCCAAAGGCCGTGAATGAACCTAACTACTAGCAACTAACAATCTGTCCAACAACTAAAGAGATGGTTCTTGCTCTTCTCCGCCTTTTCTACAGAAATTGCACCTGCCGCCGCTAATCGGGACATGCAAAGATGCCATAAGCTACGCAGGGAGGTATTAAATCAGATCAAGAAGGAGCGTGGGTAGCTTTTGAACCACCACGCGGGAAAAATCAACCACCGTGCCCCCGATCCGATGATCCCACCCACCAACTACCGCGCGCCCGGGATCCAGCCCACCCAGCCCACGGAACACGTATGCAACACCAGAGCGCAGGTCACGCTCCTGCGGAGAGCTTCTCGATGCGCAGCGCCACCATGGGCGCCTGCTGCAGGTCCGGGTACCCCTATCCCCGTGCCGGCCGGCGTCGGAGCCGGCGCCGTACGCCGCTGCGGCCGAGGACGAGGCGCCGTACCCGCCGGTGCCGCCGAGCTTGGGGTTGACCTGCTCATCGGCGGGCGAGTCGAAGCACAAGAAGCAGCCCATCACCGCCGGCCAGGAAAACCCACTACCGGGTCGCCGCCGCGTCGATCAGAGGCGCAACATTCCTTCCGGCTCTTCCTCGCTCTGCTGCTCCGCCGGCGCCGGCTGCTCGGGGGGGACGACTCTGAGGATTGACCGATTGACTCTGAGCGGGGAGGTGGATGGGATCAGATCTTCGCGGCGAGGGGATCGAGGGAGAGGGCTCCACCTTAACACCGTGAACGCACGGACGTCGTAATTAATTCGTCTGGAATAGTAATGACAAAGGCCCACACTCACGGGTCTCCTAAACACAAGCCGCCACCACCATCGATCATATGGTCGACGGCATTCTGATTAGATGGTGTATATCAACCACTGCGTAGCCGAGCATTGTCAACACAAATAGAATTAGACTAAGCATGAAGCTTCTCACCTCTGACATGGTGACTGATGGTGAACACAGCGTGGAGCTGATGAGGAAGGAGCACTAGGGATAGCTCGACACCGAAACGATGACACTAGGCCAGAAACGATTTGTGCTGACACATGGAAATTAGCGTGCTGGCGGGCGTAATTGGCACCCGCCACCACAGTGGTGTACAGGGGCGCCGGGGTTGCGACCGCCAGCAGTGATGGCACAGTGCTGGCGGGCGACATAAGCCACCCGCCAGCACAAATGGTCCCATTTATGCTGGCGGACGGCTTATGTCGACCGCCAGTATGGATCTTTACTACTGGCGGCTTGCATATGCACCTGCCAGCACAGTGAAGCTGAAAATAGCTAGAAATTGTTACTTCTGTCACCAATATTTTAACATGGACAACACCAACAAGTCAAATTGATTCACCCAAAAGTCAAATTCTAACTGAAATATCAACACAAATAGCACCTTAGAAAGGTTTATTTCACACAAACAACATGCATGATCACAAATGTTTCAAAGCACACCAACACAAATTAAAGTACACTACAATAGGGGCCTCACTCACAAGTCAACTACAACTTGCCTCACTCAGTTCTTAGACGCCAAAGGAGATAACTACCAAGCACTACACCTATTATCAAGATCACAAAAGCGAGGATGGTGCCCTGCATGCATAATCCTTTATTTTTCTTGGGCTTCTTCCCACAACCATTCTTCGCCAAAAGTTCAGTAAGTTGCCCTCTATGTTTTGCAAGTTCCAGCCTCATTTCATTATTCGACATCTTCAAATCACTAAACCCCAACTTCAAATCAGAAATGACAAATTTTAGCTGATTCAATTGATCCATAATTTCAGGCATGGGTTGCACCTGCCCCGGCGGATACACTACACTAGACGGTTGTGGTGCCGCTTGTGGTGCCGCTTGTGTGCAGCAACACCGGGTGAACATCGATAGTTTGCAGGCACCAAATGTGGGTAATTTGATCTCAAATGCTGGAGGTATTGACCTTCCCACCAAACTTCCTGACATGAATTAGGGTCGTCCTACAAGAATAATCAACAAATGCAACTATGTTATTAGGGCATTAACAAATGCAACATAGTTGATAATTATCCATATATGACAAGATTGATTTCGGATTAACATCATCTACAAGAACAATCAACAAATGTGACTGCCATCAATAAATTGGATAATTATCTAGACATAAACCGAATTAACAGAATCACTAAAATTATATCAACCGAATCACTAATATTATATCAACCGAATCACTAATAATCAACAAATCCTAAGGTGACTACTAATCAACTGAATTAGGGCAGGAGATGAAAATCAAACCTGGTGGTTGTTCGGGCACTTGTAGATGATGTTATTTGCCTTGCTCTTGAACCAAACCACCCGGATACGGCAGTACTTGCATTCCACCAGGGGGAGAGGCATGAACTGGCTAAGGTTCTGCGTGGAGCTGCTCGCCATGCGGCGCTGATGGAGCTCGACATCCGTTGAGGAACTGGAGGTAGAAGATTGGGTCGACAGCTTGCCTCCGAGCTCCTCCTCCACCGCAGCAAGCAACGGCAGTGGCCTGGCCTCGAGCGGCGCGGCTCAGACGGGCGGCGAAGCTCACGGCGGTGGCGGGACACGGCGGCGGGCTTCAGAGCGCGGTGGCGGGGCACGGTGGTTGCGCATGGGCGGGATCATGGCGGCTAGGGTTGGGAGCAAAGCAGGGAGTGTGTGAGTGAGTGTTGAGTCAAACCGTTCCGACCGGTCTTATTCGGACAAGCGTGCTGGCGGGTGGCTTAAGAGCCCGCCAGGAGAGATATTAGTGCCGGCGGTGGCTTAAGTCGCCGCCAAAGATAAAGGTACACGATCTTGGCGGTCAACATAAGGCACCGGCAAGACGAGAGATCATGGCGGTTGGCTTATGCCACCCGCCAGCACTGTGCCTTCTATAAATATAGAACGGCCCCTTCTTCCTAGCAACCTTCCAATGGCGCTTTGCCCCAGAGGAGCTCGGGAAAAGCTCCAAAAACACCAAATCTAGGGGGGAAGGTGTTGCTCTTGATTTTCTTGGAGGAGGTGGCTATATAAGGTGAGTTTGTGCTATTTTAACCTTAGTTTTCTCCTTTTATTCATGATTTGTATGTAGATAGAGATCTAGATCTAGACCTAGGGTTAGCTAGGAGAGAGAGAGGGGAGTGAAGAGAGATATTGAATTAGAGACTTATTTTTTAAATAGCTTTAGATTTTCATAATATAATAATTGCAATTATAGAAGCAAGTTTACATATTAAATTATTTAAATTATTAGATTGTCAATGCAAATTATTTAAATGTTCATAATATAATTATTGCAATTATAGAAGCAAGTTTACATATTAAATTATTTAAATTATTAGTTTGTCATTTAAATTATTAGCTTCATAAATTAAAATTATAGAATTTAGTTTTGTTTGTTTTTACATATTAATTGAAGCAAGTTACACAATTGAGTTTGAAATTGTAGAATTCAGTTTTGATTATACGTGAGTTTATAATAGAATTATCTTTTATAGGTTGTTTAAGATGGAACATAGAGCATGGATGTATGGCATACGGAGACATTCGCTCACATTCTTGACAGAGTTAACAAACTTTCTTGAGGTTGCAGAAGCATGCCCAAATTTCTAGGACAAAGCAACACGTTGTCCATGTTGTGATTGTTGCAACAAACTTGTGTGGAAGATATTAATGCCATCAAGATGCATTTGATAAAGCGCGGTTTTGTGAAAGGATACAAAACTTGGTCCCACCATGGTGAAGCAGAAAGTACTTTCAACAATGCAGACATCGGCACCGGTTTGATGAAGTGGGTGATGAAGATGCATGAAAATGATCATGTCATGATGGATGATGCTTTTGTGAAGATCAAAATGATGATCAAAGATGCACCATGTGTGGACCTTTGAGCACTCTGGCCGTGTTCGAGGGATTTCTTCTACCTTGCCATGGGGTAAAGCATTTCGTGAACACCGAGCAAGTTATAAGAAGCGGGACTGTTATAAGAAGCACCTTGAAGACAAGATGAGAGAAATCGCCAAGCAAGAGTTGATAGGCTTCATACAACAACAACAAGTTTCATTGGGCCTAGTGCAGAGAATGCAATATCTGGTGGTTCTGGACAGGTCCCTCCAAACTTGCTGCTTGCTCAGATCGGAACCATCCCGACTCCAAGTAGTGTTGGTTCTATTGCTAACGCCAAGCATCCTGTAGATGACATTGTAGAGGATACACCATGCAAGTTGGTTATTCCATATGGTAGAAAACTAGATAAGTTTCGAGAAGTTGGGACAACCATGGCACTGACGGGTCATGTGTTTCCGAATCCACCACCGCCAGAGTACGCATGGGTTCAAGTTGTTTCGGTTTCTGATGAGTCGTGCGAGATTGATATCCCTACTGAGGATGGGATCGAGCTTCGGTGATGCGAGGAACCAATACATCGTGGCATCGTCGAGATATCATTCTTAATGCATCACCAAGTCCCTTACAACCTAGCCAAGAACGAGTACCCCCCAAGATTCAGATGCTGCAATGGTCGAGTACACGATGGGTAGGGAGCATGGAGGTAATAATGACAACAACATGCCTTCTAAGATGTTGCAGACGTCGGGAACATGGAACAACCTACGATGGGTGGGGAGCAGGGAGTTAACAATAATGACAACAACATGCCACAAGCACCCTCCAAGCGACGTCGGAACACGGAACAACCTACGATGGGTGGGAGCAGGGAAGTAACAATGGGAACAAATCACCCGTCCAACAAACTCTCGATGAAGGGGCATCATCACCGAAATCTGTTCGAAGACCACCATCTCCTCCGCCATGTCCAGAACCAAGACGCCAGCAATACACGGATGATAAACTCATATGAACCAAAGAAAATCATCCGATGTTGACTTGTTCTTGAAAATCTTGAAGAATAAACCTAAACGGGCTCCAAAGATCCCAGAAAGAATCATCTGATGTTCAAATACTCAAGAAGGTACCAGATGAAAAATCTTTAACCCGCACCTCTTTTCAAAAACAAAAGGAGGAGCAAATAAGTATGTTTTCGTCGGATGAGGTGCCCGACAAGTATGAGCATGGCAAACCATTCTGTTTTTGGTAGCAACTGAACGAAGGGCCGCCAGAATTGATGAGGCTGCATGGATGGATCATGCACGCCATGAAGCAAGGCATTCACACTATCACCACCAATGTCCCGAAATGGGTGTTCTGAGTTCTTTAGAACGGAAGGTTGCAATCGATTTCCCGATTTGCATGGGATGTTCCGCCGTGACAAACTCGGCGTCAATCTCGTACCATTTGGTCCATGTAAGTCAACATCCCTATACCACATCCAAATCTATTCAAATCCATATGTATTGTTATTACCATCCTAAGTAAAAATTTTTGCAGGATGCAAGCGTTGGATGAAAGGAAGACAAATGGGAGGTGGAAGGTAGCATATATGGACCCGCATAACAAGTAAGCAAGCCACAACACATGTTCATAATGTGATCATCTAAGAAAGCAAATAGAGGAACAAGCAAAGACACCACAAGAGAAAGAAGAATTAACAAAGGGTTAGGAGAAAGTTAAACTTCATGAGGTGGCTGTATACATTGCAAGGGTAATGAGGAAAACCAACATAAGGATTCTATCAAGTTGTCGGGGGTGAGACACAGGCCGGATCCATGAGACCCAAGCGGTTGTAGGTTAATGGAGGATCGGGAACTAAGGCGTAGGTGGTAGTTCGCGGATGGAACTCGAACACGAGAATGGCGAGGACACAAGGGTTTAGGGTTCGGGCCTCAGGAGTAAAACCCTACGTCCGTTATGCGGTGGAATTATGCGTGAATGGGAAGTCCTCGAATGGAGCTCTAGGCCGCCTTATATGGTCAGCGGGCTGGGGCTTCCATTCGGTCGGTGGACCCTCATCGGGTCGGTTACAATTAGGAAGGTCATCTTCCGTGATTACAGGTGAATCCGATCTGCGGACCTCTTGGCGGGCGCGACTGGGGAGTCTTGCGCCCTGCCCGGATCCTCGGGATCTGGATAAGGTCTTAGTCTTCCAAGGTCGCCGGGGTTGTGGATAAGGTCTCGGGCCCACTTGCGGTGGGGCTTCGGCGGTCGGGTCCACATGGCGGGGACCTCTGGGACCACTGGTCGGTGGGGACCCATGGGTACCCATGTCTCTCAAGCCCCGATCGGCGTGTGGGCGTGGCGGTAGGGGAAGTCATGTCGAGGCTTGATGAAGTCATGGCACCGTCAAGGTCGTGGTGCGCAGGGGATCCAAAAAGAAACCTCGGCGCACACAGCCAACATCAAGCTCTTGGAGCGTCCAGGTTTGAAGTGAAGGCAAAGCGTATCGTGTTGAAGAACCACCGACTGGAGTCGAGAAGATCGTCATGCCTCGGAAGGTCCCTTGTCTTGACCAAAGGGAGGTCGGCGAGAGACATAGTGGGGAGCTTCGGTGGAGTCGTGACGTAGAGGAGGGGCGAGGCGCACTCGTGGAGTAACCCGGCGATGGGCGACCTGCAAGGTCGGGTTGATGCTCGAAGAAGAACAAAGAGAACCTACGGCTTTTAAGATGCTCTTCCAGAATAAGACAAGCCATCGGAATCTTGTGAGGCGTGCGGTGCCGAGTCTTGTCGTGGCGTCCAGGCGTCTTGTATCAGGACCTGCCTAGCGAGATGCAGCCGCTGCCACTATGAGACAAAAGCTGAAAAGTTGTCATCGGTGGCGTGGCGGGGCGTGTCCCGCGAGAAAGACCTCGCTCCACGTGGTAGATGTTGTGGATAAGGGCGCCACGCGTGCGGGCGGCAAGGCCAAGCTCCTGCTATAAATAGGAGGCCTCATTGCTTCTTGAACCAAGTAGGGTACCATGGCGAGCGCTTGTAATTATCGTGCCACGGTCTTGTGTGTCCACGGGCGTAGTGCTAGAGTCATCCCTTGGAGCTAGAAGAATGCTTGCGAAGTTGGGAGAACTCCATCAACCTCACCGCCCGTGAGGAATCCGGTGCGGCATGGGGTACATGCCTTGAGGGGCCTTGTGAGCGGAGGCCTAATGTGGTGTTGGAACCGTCATCTTTGCGGGGAGAGGCCCGGTGCTGGTCCCATTTGGGATCTTGTGAGCACCCTAGCAAAGATGGGACTCCACGAGAAACCTTGCAGGGCTAGAGTAGAGGTGGTGTGGCGTAGCGACCTCGGCGGTGGAGGTCTCAAGTAGGTCTGAAGCTAGAAGAAAGCTTGCGACGCTTCATCGATCTAGGCGTAGGCACCATGTAAGGTAGTAGGACCTTTAATATGTTTGCATCTTGTAATTGGCCTTGGGCCAAAGTCTTAGCTGAAGCTTTTATACACATGCTTGCATGGCGATGTCTTGACCATTGTGAAGAGGCGCGGGCAGCAATGGCATGGCCAAGGTCGGTAGTGTTAGCCGACCTTGAAGGTCATAGAAATTGACAAGAAAACCCATGTCGACACTGGGTCAACACGGCTGTCGATGGCAGCAGTGTCAATCCTGAACTCATGGGTCTTCGACCTAGAAGGCAGGGGCCTCGGCGAGGCGTGATTAGGACCAAGAGGTCGTCAGCAGCGATGAGCCTTTAAGCACGGGCCGTTGATAATTTCACTTTAGGTCGGGCGACCTAGAAGGCATGTGGCGGTGGGCCTAGGGAGGCGTGGTGTGAACCCGGTGGGAGGCGACCTAGGAGGCTGCGGCTTGGCGACCTTGGATGGGTGATAGGGCTGGCCCATAGGTCGTCATGGGTCTTGGCGACCTTGAATGTGATCGGAGATATATTATGTTTGGGGGCTTGAATGTGGGGCATGGGTCCACGTCGGGAGGACAGGCGGCAGATTCCGTCTGGAACTATTCTTGCCATTTTCCGTTAGGCGAAAGAGCCGTTGGGCGGTAGATCCAGAGGGCCAGCCGTTTAGTGTGATTTTTGCCAAAGAGGCGTTGGGTGCGGCCCGTTGCCTGGGGCTAACTATATAAAGGAGGATCCATGGGCGGGACCTTTACTTGCTTTCATTTCCACTCCGCACTAGGGTTCGCCGCCACTCCATTGCTCGGAGAGAACAGCGCGCTGGGCTTAGGTCCGCCCCCCACCTCATGCGAACCAAGACCCTTGTAGTGTTTAGATCCAAATCCATCGGTAGAGGAAGAAGATGGAGCGCCGATTCCGCCCGAGGCGTCAGGAGCCGTCCGTGGTGACGGAGGAGCAGATCCAGCCAGCGGGTTCTTGAGGCCCAAAGGAGGTCTGGAGGCGTGGCGAGGAGTTCCCGACGGAGGGCCGGCAGACCGTCGTCTTCCTCGCGCACACGGCGGGTTAGTCGGCGGGTGACTTCTTCGCGGCCTCCTCTTCTTCTCTGAGGATCGAGGTGCATCTCGTCCCCAATCCATCACCATCATCTCCTCCTTCATCCACCTCTGCGAGGCCTACCTCGGATAGCGCCACTTCCACTGTGGCGCCACTTCTTCGAGCTCAAGAAGGCGGGAAGTCAGGGGTGGGAGGCGTCGGCTTCATCTTCGGTACATGAAGCGGAGTACATCGACCTCGTGCTCCCGAAACACCACCGGCGGCGGGTGGTTCTACCTCGACAACCCCCGTGGCGCTTCACAGACGGGCGCTCCGTCCCATTCGAGTGGACCAACCAGCTCACGTCGCGGGAGGCGAGGCTGCCCTATGGGCGACTGGAGAGGTTGAAGGCGGAGGGCGGCCGTGGCCGGTGGCTATCGGCTTGGATGACCATCCGGGACGGGTCCACCGACCTTAATCTTGAGGGGGTCACCCACCGGGTCGTCAGCGCAAGGTCTCCAAAGGGAGATGGCGGCGGGTGAAGAACATCTTCGGCGCGCATCCGCGGAGTGCCCAAGGCGCTCGGTGTGTCGACCTTCCGATGCGGTGAGTCTTGACCTGTTTAGAGCTTGAGCCCTTTGTGCAGGTCTTTCATCTTCTTTTTTGTTTCAGCATCGTGAGGGCATCTACGGTGCCCTGCGCTTCTGCGCAATGAGGAGGCGCTTCAAGGTCGTCTTTGCGGGCGTGCGATGGCTCGCGCAAAGGCATCGAGGAGTACATCTGATTTCGGTGGGGGCGATGATGCGCCGAAGGAAGAGGCCCGGGCCGCGTGTGGCGGAACGGCGGTGACTCGGTTGAGACCATCAGGTCGGGGACGCCCCGCGGCGTGGCGTCAGCGAGAAGAAGGGGAAGAGACGCCCGTGAGGCGCCCGGAGGAGGCGCCCGGGTCGGGCGGCGATGATACATTGGGGCGCCGGGTGAGGCGGGAAGGCCCTCCTAAGCCACAGCGGGTTGGTCGGACCAAGTAAGTCCAGACCTATATCCATTCTTGTTTACATCAAATTCTCTTGCTTGATCGGTTAAGGTCTTTGCTTGTTGGAGGCGACCGGCCGTCGGAGGCGCCAAGAATGCCTCGGGCCAAGGCGTTGGGCAAGGAAGGCGGTGGAGCGATCACCGTCGGCGGTCTCGGCTGATATCACGAGCACGGCCCGGGGCGGGGCAGCGGCGGCGTCTGCGGCGGAGGGCAGCGGCCGCTCCGCCCAGAGGCGGGGCGACCTCATGCGGACCCAGGCCGGACCGCAGGCGGGCGGGCGCCAAGTCGAGGCGGCGACATCGGTGCACATGCGTCGGGACCCCATGGGAGGCGCGTCATCGCCCGACCGCGCGGCGTCGACTTTTAAGGCGTCGCGCGATCGCGCGGACACTTAAGGACTGTGCCTTGACTTCAATCCTTGTCGTCCGGCGTCTTGTGAGGTCTCAAACAAATCATCTTTTTGTGTTGCGATCGCTTGCGGCGCGAGCTCACTCGGGCGGGCTTGGTGAGGCGGCCAATGCCCAGGCTGCCACGGCTCGAGGCTACTGCGGGCCAAGGTCGAGCGGGAGATCCGTGAAGGAGGCCATGGCTCGGAGAAGGAGGTGGCCTCCTTGAAGAAGAAGGCGGAGGTCGGCGGAAGGCGAAGGATGCGGTGACCTCCAAGCCGTGGTGGAGGGTAAGTTTGCTGGTCAAGGGTTGACTCATGTGTCCCTTGGGTCTTTTCGATTTCGACCTTGAATGAGTTCGGCGCCAAGGAGGCGGGGCGCCCTCAAGAAGGAGCTTGCGAGACCAAGGATCAAGTAAGATCCTTAAGGAGGACCACGGAGGTCGGCAGGTGAGTGTAGTTCTTTCGCCGTGTCTTTGACTTTGCCGTTAATGGGAAATGTAGGTCTCTCCCAATTGATAATGCAGTGCGGAAGAGCTCGCCGACCTCAAGGAGGCCGCGATGCGTGATGGACCTCTCGTCCCTCGGAGGAAGGGGCGGAGCCAAAGGGGTGATCGGTGGATGAGGCGAGCCGGATCAAGGACTTCTGGACACCAAGCTGCTGGCTGCGGCGTTGTCGGCGGTGAAGTACCACGAGCCGTTCGACTGAAGGTCGCGGAGGGCGTCGACTGTCGGCTTGGTGAGCGCGAGGACATCGTGGCGCGGAGGAGGTCGTCAACAAGTTTGACTCGAAAAGTGAAAGTTGTGTATCATTTGTAGATGTAAGTTAGGCGAGGCCTAGCAATGTAAAAAACAAACTTTTAGTAATAAAGCTTTTGCAAACTATATAAATGCGCATCATTTGATTAGCAAGAACAATCGTTATGTAAGCTCGAAAATAACTAGATTGAGGTGCCCTCCTAACCCAACTCGGTGGAGGAGCGCTTCCGTATGCGGCTCGGTGTGGAGGCTTAAAGCACCGTAGCGGAGGGTCGTGGACCCTAGGTCTCAACCTAGCGACTTAGGAACATTCATAAAAGTAGCCAAACATGTGTGGGATGCGCATAAGCATAAGACATGAAAACCCCCGATGAGACCCTTAGGTTGGCGCCAAGCCCGCTTGGGGCCTAACCTAGACCAAGCCCGGCGTTTAGGGAAGGTAAAACAAAGTAAAGGGAGACCAAGAGGTCGACGGAGGGGCAGAAAGGAATCTCTTTCTTTATTAAATGGAAATTACAAAGAGGAGTACATAGCTTTTATTTTGGTACACATCTTCTAAGGATAGAAGCGCGTGCTCGATGTTCAGGCGTTGGGGCGCCTTGACTCGAGGCGATAGGTCGGACGGCGACCTCCATTATGATGAAGGGCCTTCCCAAGGTGCGGAGAGCTTGTGCATGCCCTTGGTGTCTTGGATGCGTCGAGACTAGGTCGCCCGTTGAAGGATCGTTCACGCGTTGCGGTCGTGGTAGCACGTAGCTCTGCTTTCGTGGCGAGTGTGCCGCATCGGCACCGCGGTGTTCCTCAATCTTTGTCGAGGTCGACCTTCGCGTCTCCTCGGCTGTCCCTTCTTCGTAGTGTTGGATGCGGGGGCCAAAGGCTGGGTCGGGGTGGGAGCCTCAGGCCGTACACCGGGAAGAATGGTGAAGTGGCTGACAGGTCGGAGACCCCGGATCACACGGAGCTCGCTAGCCACACGGTGGCGTCGTCGAAGATGGGTCCTTGATGCCTTGAAGCACCATGCCTGCGCTCGACTGGCGTTGCGTGGGTGCGCCAGAGCGTAGTAGGCGTCGATGAGGTGTCTTGGCAAGTC
The DNA here is from genome assembly GCA_022644695.1 of Cenchrus purpureus. Taxonomy (NCBI): domain Eukaryota; kingdom Viridiplantae; phylum Streptophyta; class Magnoliopsida; order Poales; family Poaceae; genus Cenchrus; species Cenchrus purpureus. The sequence continues at coordinate 180,332,710 of CP053454.1, forward strand.
CCAGTCGGATCTGTGAAGGCCGAACCTAGGTCGGTGATCTGTTGGGGACCCGGCGGTGGGTGATGTCTTCGATGAACTTTGCCGCCTCCTTGACGTGTGGCGGCTCGGACCTCGATCCATTTGGTGAATTTGTCCGCCACCGGATGTGTACAGCCGCGAGGGTTCGAAGGTCCCAGAGTCTAGGCCCCATATGGCAAAGGGCCGGGACGGAGGATTGTCCTCGGGGCTTGTCTTCGTCTTTGCTTGGCGCGGCACCCGCATCGCCGGACTAGGTCTTGGCGTCGGCCGGCGGTGGGCGATCGGCTGAAGGCCTTTCCCACCGTTGGCGGAGGCTGCGTGATTGCCGCATTCTCCACCGTGGATCTCCAGGGAGACCTTGAGATCTAAGGATGCACTTCATCGCACCGTTGGGCGGACCTCAGAGCTCCGTGCCGATGAGTAGTTGGCGCTGCGCTGAGATCTTCTCACGTTCGACCTTGTCTTGAGGACTCGTGCTCAGGATATAGGCGATGAAGTCGGCGCCAATCATCTTGACCGCCATGGTCGCGGGCCTTGGGGCACGTCGCGGGCGTCTGTCCGAGGAGCTATCGCGGTTTGGTCTTGGATGGCGCCGGGGACCAGCGTTTGGACCCAGCTTGGAAAGCGTCGGCGTTGTTGTCGCGGCAGGCGTGGTGGAATTCAGGCCCTCAAGTGGGCCTCGAGCTTCCAACCTCGGCGATGGCATTCATCGTGTCCTTCTTGATGTCGCACCTTGTTGACTGGTCGATGGCGACCTTGGAGTCGCCGTAGGCGATGAGCGCTTGATTCGAGGCGGCGTGATGGCGTGGATCAAGGCCTCGTACTCGGCGCCGTTGTTGGGCGCCTTGTAGTGGATCTGCGTACTTGGTGATCGCCGAGGAGATGAAGAGTACACACCCGCTCCTTGAGGTTCGGGAACCATCAAAGTACATCTTCAATGCTCGGCTTCTCGTGGGGGTTCTTTGGGTCTCTGTCCATTCGGAGCGAAATCTGCGGATCACGGGACTTGATGGCTGTCGTGGGCGAACTCAAGCTCGAACTCGCCTAGCTCGACCGACCACTTGACGATCGCCTGGTGTCGCTGCGTGGATTTCTCCCAAGGGAAGCTTGACGACCTTGATCTTGTGTGGAAGTAGTCTTGGGAGCTTGCGCGAGGTGACGAGGCGTACAACATCTTGAGGTTGCGAGTACTGATTTTCTATCGGAGAGGACCTCGCGTAGTAGGCAGTCAGGGGCGGGGTAGGGTTGACCTTCTTGGTCGTTCCGCCACGACGCTGACCACAGGTGGGCGGAGATGTAAAGCAGCAAGGTCTCTTTTGGCGGGGCACCATGGGAGGCGTCGTGAGGAAGGTCTTCAACTCTTGCGCTGATCGCCTCGTCTGTCCAGACAAACTTGTCGACTTTTACTTGAAGAAGGGCGGCCTTTCTCCCAAGCTTCGATGAAGCGCTAGGCGGCCATCATGCGGTGAGCTTCATGGCGTCTTTCTTCCCTGGGTCTCTTCATCCTGCGGATGGCGTCGACCTTAGTGGGGTTCGCCTCGATGCCCGGTGGCTGACCATGAAGAAGAGCTTGCGGATGGGGCCACACTTCTCGGGTTGAGCTTCCGGTAGCGCGGAGGTTGGCGAGAAGGTGCAGGCGAGGTCGGCGATGAGGTTGTCCTCCGTGGTCTTGACAACTCGTCGTCGGCGTATGCTTCAACGTTGTCGCCGATCGGGACTCAAGCACGGATGGCCGGTAGGTCGCTCCAGCGTTCTTGAGGCGAGCGTCATGGCGTAGATGCGTGCGGCGTTATGAGCGCCGTTTGTCTTGGTCGAGACCTTGAGGGCTATCTGGTGATACCACGAGTAGCGATCGAGCATAGCGGGGCTTCGGCGTGGAGTCGACGACACAGTCGATCTTGTGGAAGAGGAAGGGGTCTTTAGGCGGTGCTGTTGAGATCGGTGTAGTCGATACACATTCTCCATTGACGGTTTTCTTGGGTACAAGCAGGGTTGGCGAAACCAGTTTTTACACTCGGATGAATCCGGCTAGGAGCTTTATTATCTCTACCCTAATGACCTCCTTGCGATCCTTCGCATGCGGCGTAACAGCGAGCTTGGCCGTCTTGCTTACATCAAGGAGTGCTCGGCCGGCTCCTTGGAACACCGGCATATCCGATGGGGTCCATGCGAATATGTCGGCGTTGTCCGAGCGGTGGTGAGTTCCTATTTCTCCCAGGTTGTCGCCGATGACCACCGTCTTCTACAGGTCGGCAAGGCGCGGACCTTCTTTGTCGCGGTGCATCGGGCGGCGTTACCGTCATGCGATGTCCGGGGGCCTCGTTGCCGCGCAGAGCGAGACGATAGGGTCCGTAAAGATGAGGACCCGTTGGGGGCGGCATCTTCAACACCAAGTAGGTGTAATGTGGGATAGCCATGAACCGGCATGGGGCGACCTAGGATGGCGTGGTAGGAGACTTGAAGTCGGCGACCTCGGCGAGATACTCGTGGAAGTTCTCTTCCATGCGAGTCACGGAGGAGACCCGACCCATGGGGTGAGCCGCCTTGCGGGGCGATGCGAAGAAGGCTCGTCGCATGTTCATCATCCTCTTGAAGTCGAAGTCCATCTTCTTCAAGGTCTCGGCGAAGACGTTGAGCCCGCTTCCTCCGTCGATGAGTGCGAGGGAGGCGGGGCCCTCGACTATGGGCTCGGCGGCGGGTAGGACCCGGGATGCAGGATGTGGACCCGGTGATCAGCACGAGAGATCGGCTGCTCACCACCGGGGCTGCGGCTTGGTGTGGATGAGGTGGATCTCGCGCTTATCCTTGCGATAGCGCCTCTTTGAGCTCTTTGGGCCGGATCATGTTGATCGACCTCTTGGCTCTTGAAAGGGGCCATTAGGGTTGCCGCACGGTGGAGGTAGTCGCTTCGCGCGGTCCTCCGGCTGGTATCATCGCGGGGTCGTGGCGGTCGTCATCATCGCCTCGGCCCGTCGTCGTCCGGCGTTGTTGTTGTAGCGGCGTGAAGGCGATCGATCTCCGTCGCCTCTGGATCGCTTGTGTCGGGCGCCCCTCTTGAATTCACGCGGGCGGTGTGGGTGGCCCCGTGGAGCGTGCAGGGGCTGTCGAGCACCGCGTTGAACTCGTCGGCGTTGAGCGTCGAAGGTCGGCGTCCTCGCCGAAGCACCTCGAAGGTCGCTTGCGCTTGGAGCTTGTGCCCGGTGCCGGAGGCCGCGGCGTCAAGCGACCAGCGCCTCGTCGGTGTCGATGAGCTTGTTCACGACCTCCATGAGGCGCGCGTGGTGGCCCCGACTCGTGGATCTTCTCAAAGATCTTGCGATCTCTTGCCCTTCTTGTAGGTCGGCGACCAGGTCGTCCGGACGACCGCGGTGTTGCGGTTCTCGAAGAACCGGTTGGTGTAGTCAGCCTCGTTGGTCTTCATGGTGACCCTCCAGGGTTGAAGGCGTTCCGGGCGATTATAGGTCGCTGGAAGTTGGGCGTGAAGGCACAGGATAGGTCGGCCCGACGTGATCTTTGCCGGTTGTTGAGCGAGCGGCGTCACCCATCAGCGGGAAAGCCGCCATGTGGTCAAAGTTGCGCCCGCCTTGGCGGTGGCGTAGTAGGTCGACAACCGGATGTTGGGGTCGGGCGTCGTGCCGGATGTTCGGCTTGAAGTTGTCGGGTAGGCGACGTCGAGGCGAGCCGGGAAGCGGTGATGGCCATGTCGTCGCCTCCCGACTTGGGCGCCGCCTCTCTGCGAGGCCACAACGGATCTGGGCGATCCGGGTTGGAACAGGGCCCTCGGGTGGCCGTAGTCCGCCTCGTCTTGCGTCGCGCCTGTTCTCGGCGTCGTGGCGGTCGCGCTCCTCACGCTCCATGATGATCGATGGGCGGGCGGGAGTACTCGCGGTGGTACTCCGCGACGTCGCGGCTCCGCTCCTCACGCTCGATGTAGCCGGCGTCGTGGCCGCTGTTCTTGTCGAGGTTGGCGCGGAGGTCGCCGTCTTTTGCACCATTCGCGGGGCTGGTCGGGGTTGTGTTTGATCGACTTCCTCACGGATGGTGGGAGTTTGTTGTCGTGGTCGATTAGATCGACTGCAGAATGCTTGATGAGGATGCCGCGGACTTGGATGCGCTCTTCTCTTCTACCAGGCGTGGAGGTAGGCCATGGCGCTTCGACCTCGGGTGAGGGTTGGCTTCTTTGGAGGCGTGCCATGCGAGGTTGGCACGAGGGCTATTGAGCGTCGGTGCCTGCTTCCTCGAACTCGAGGCGAGGTCTCGGGCGCAGGAGGTACCTGGCTGCTCTTCCGTCGGTGGCGGTTGGCGTTGCCACGGATCCTGCCTCCTCGAGTCCGTCGTGGCGGTGGTTCGGTTCTCACACCGGGACCCGCCGGGATGGAGCCAGTCGTTGGGAGGCGTGGATCCGGACCTTGGAACTCCGCGTGGAGGCGTGGGAGCTCGCGTGGTGCGGGGCGATGCGCTCTGGTCGATCTTCTTCGGCGGCACGGAGGGTGTGTCCTTGCTGTGGTAGGTGCAGCGATGCGTCGGCGGATCGCGGGCGGAGCTCGGGCTTGGTCGCGGATGACTCCCGCCCAGTTGGATCTGGGAGGACTTGGTCGCTGGGTGTAGCGTCTGGATGGTCATGACCAGGGAAGGTCTTGCGGCGGCGCGCTGCGTTAATGGGCTCTTCGCGGATCTGGAGGGTCTCCTCCATCATGTCGATGGCGCTCCATTCACGAACAATGTCATAGGGTTTGGGCGGGTGGGTCTCGACGCCGGATCGAAGCGAGGGGCGGTGTGTGCCGGATCTTCCACGGCGGGAGAGGTCGCGGCCGGAGCGATTGAGGTCGCCGTGAAGGAACCGAGCAGATCTCCACGGGGTTGGCGAGGATGTCCGCCATGCTCGAACGACACGATCGGGCCACCATCTTTGCAGTGAGTTCCGATCTCCCTACAGCAGCCGGGGTGAGACACAGACAGATCCGAGAGGCGACTAGCGGTTGTAGGTTAATGGAGGATCGGGAACTAAGGCGTAGGTGGTAGTTCGCGGATGGAACTCGAACGGCGAGAATGGCGAGGACACAAGGGTTTAGGCGGTTCGGGGCCTCGGAGAGTAAAACCCTACGTCCGGTATGCGGTGGAATTATGCGTGAATGGGAAGTCCTCGAATGGAGCTCTAGGCCGCCTTATATGGTCAGGCTGGGGCTTCCATTCGGTCGGTGGACCCTCATCGGGTCGGTTACAAGTTAGGAAGGTCATCTTCGTGATTACGAGGTGAATCCCGCGATCTGCGGACCTCCGCGGCGCGACACAGGGGAGAATCTTGCGCCACAAGCCCGGCGGGTCATTCGGGATCTGGATAAGGTCTTGAGTCTTCCAAGGTCGCCGGGGTTGTGGATAAGGTCTCGGGCCCACTTGCAGGTGGTGGGGCTTGACAGGTCGGGTCCACATGTCGTGGACCTCACGGGACCTGTCGGTGGGGACCCATGGGTACCCATGTCTCTCACAAGTGTGCTTACAATTTTGAGTAAGATCCTTTAAATAACTATTTCATCATTTTCCTTCATTTTTGAGTCTATATTAATTATTTTAATTTTATGCAGCGATCATTTCATTTGCTTTCACATGTGTCAAGTTTGAACTATGGGGTCTTCGACTCATTACACTATTCGTAGGCTTCTCACCGAAAATCATTGAGATTATAAGAAAGTAAGACAACTCTGCAATATATAATCACTATTATGTATCGCTATAGTTCAAATTGTATTACTAACTTATGTCTTTGTATCCTTAAAGTGCATATAGGCTATACATAGTCAATGGTGGGCAGAACAAGAAGAAAAAATTGGTGATACGACATGCCAAATGGGTAAGAACACATTGTAAGTACCAATCATTTTTATCGAGTTGTACACTTAATAAGTACCGATCATTTTTATTTGTTTGCATGCTACAAACAACCTCCGGCGTGTGCTATGTGGATATTATGTGTGCGAGGTTTTGAGAAATAATGGAGGTAGGACCGAATCAAGACGTAAACCTCTTGTTTGTACACAACTATGTATGTGCTAATTATGGTCCTGATGGTAATGCATAACAATTTTCATTTATTGTGTTTACGTGCAGATGCCTACCATTGAGGGATCGTGGGGGCAACTTGGTGACAATCAAATCACCAACATTTGTGCAGACATGGCGAAATTCATCCTACGTGAGAGTTGCCATGAGGATGGAGAATTCTTCGATAAAGAAGGAGTCTTGACATTAGACGATGCGGAAAGGTTACGTAGATGGGTGTCTTAGGGTTATCTATTATGCACGGTGTTTTTTTGTAATGTGACTTATGTATACATTTTTATATTTTAGTTTGGAGTATGTGTTTGTGAGACATATTTGGATTTGGCGGTTAAATACAAATTACAATAAATTAAAGTGAATTTGACCTACAAATGCAAATATGAAAACAAATACGGGCGAATATAGTGGCCAAATACAAATAATAAACGAAAATGACAAATTATATACAAATAATAAACAATTATGGAGAATTATATAGCAAATGGGAAAAATGCTTTCTGTGGCGGGCGGCCTAAGCAACCGCCAGCACAGATGACCTTTTGTCTTGGCGGGTGAAGGAACCGCCAAGATCCTTGGCATTTGCATTTGTCGGCGGATCGCTAGAACCGCATCAATGGCTTTAAGCCAGCACAAAGACAAAGGTTTGGCGGCGAGGCAACCACCAGCATAAAGGGCCATTTCTACTGGCTCAAAGTTGTTGGCGGGTGCTGCGCCCGCCAGCAAAGACCGGTTTTAGCCGCCAGGACAAATCATTTCTGGCCTAGTGTGAGACTCCAACAATATCATCGGTAGCAAACGGCTACAGTAGCCGTACCTTCAGTGACCATCCTTGCGGGAGCACAGAAGCAGTGAGTCAGCAGGCGGAAGAAGATGGAGGCGGACAGATATTGGAGCGGATGACGGAGACGACGGGCTGTACCTCGGGACTTCAAGTTGTAGGTCCTGTCCGCTGTGTCCGGCGACAGAGAGGTGGTGCGGCGGCCGGAAACTTGCAGGTAACAGACGAAACGGCAACGTGAACAGGCAGAGCAGATGCAGCTCGGCTCGATGGTGCTTGCGGTGGAGAGATGTGTCGCTTGGCGTCATGGAGCTCGGAACGTCGTCATCCTGGTCCAGCCGTTCCTTTGGGCGACGAATCGACAACGGCCGGTGAGGCTCTGCTTCGGGCGGTGAGGAAGGCCGGCTCGGGGTTCGGTGGGGGAGCTCCTCCGGTGGCAGTTTGGCAATGGGGGCCTGCGCCCTGGCTACTGGCTTCGGTTCTGCTCGGGTCCTCGTGGTCGGTAATGTTCCGGCGACAAGCGGACGACGACGAGCAGTAGCGGATGTGCAGAGCAAGGCGAAGCGGTGAGCGACCGAGCAGCAGGAGTACGCGAAGGCTCAGTATCGAGCTTTATAGGGCCGAGGGAAGCGGAGGCAGTGATCTGGTGGCAGGGAGAAGGCGTGCAAGAGGCAGCCATCGAAGGCCATTAAAGCCATGGTGATGGCGGCTGTTTCTGGTAGAGTGAAGACAGGTGACCATTACGAGCGGAGGAAAAAAATAAACGGAAGGGGCAGCGATTGATTGCGGGCTGGTATTGCGGAGCGGAGTGGTCGAGCTCGGGTGGCGCCGGCCACAGGTCGAGCTCGGGCGGCGCCGGCCAAGGAGGCAGACAGACGCGCGTGAAGGCGAGCGGGCGCAGGGCTGAGCGACGCGAACAAGCAGCTGGGGCACAGGGTGCCGCGCACGGGAGCCGGGCAGCCAAGGGCGGCGTCCTGGCGCGCAGGCCAAGGAGGCAAGGAGGGCCGGTGGCGACATACGGACTCGAGTCTGGTCGTGGAAGATGCCCCCTGCCGGGTGGGACCTAACTAACAGAGAGAGAGAAAAAGGAAGGGAGAGATGGGCGAGCTGTTAGAAAAAGAAAGGGGCCAGTGGACCGACAGAAAACAGCAGCTGAGCCTTGCGTTGGGCTTGGCCCAAATGATATGTTTAGATTTCGATTTTTTTATATTTTTTTATTCATTTTGGAAAAATATACGACCGTTTGAAAATTTAGGCCCTGTTTGGCAGGGCTCCAAAAGGGGCTCCAGCCCGGCTCACGGAGCCCCCAACGGTGCGGCGGGGCTCGACCATGGAGCTACCGGTGGAGCCGCGGATGGCTTCCACTGGGGAGCTGGAGCCACGAAAACATGGCTCCAACCAGCTCTGCCTCCCCTTTACTCCTTTGCCCCGGTGCATGGGCCGACCGGTGAAGGACTGCGAGCGTGGGAGGCGGGCGGCGCGCGGGCGCGCGAGGAGGCGACGGAGGCTCCGGCGGGTGAGCGGAGCGGCGGAAGCGGAGGCAAAGGCGGCGGCGTGAGGAGGCGGGGCGGCCGCCGGGAGGCGGGCCGGCGGCGGGCGCGAGGCAGGTGGGCGCGGAGGAGGGGAGCAAAGAGTTTGCTAAGCATACAAGAGTAAGTTAGATGTGACTCCCACGCGAAGATCCATCCCCAGAAATTGGGACAAAATTGGCTAGTGTGAGATTTCGGATGGGAAGATTCACTCACATCGAGGTGTTGCGGATGACCCCTCTTAACACTGGACTATCATGAATGGGAAGCAACCATTCATAGTGTTTACTGACCGAGCTAATCGGACATGTCGGATGTTGCTAGCACTCTGACCAGAATCGCCGGAGATGAGTTAAACCAACGAATGGATCACTGCTAGAGTAGCAATGAAGTTGGTAAGGATTATTGGACACTCAGAGAACTTCTGGAAGTTGAGAAATCGCCCGAATTTGAGGAACCTTGATTAAACTATAAGACCCACTATGGAATACAGTATTGGAATGGGGTGATTTGGATGTGCTTACAAGTGAGATGTTCCTAAGCCTCGAGATGGCTGAATAAGTGAAAGTTATGTTCACCTAAGTACAACTAGTTCGAGTGCATGCCATAAGAGTGCACACTTTTTGGAAACCAATATATCTACTTATGGATCAAAAGATAGTACTTTATATCTTCAACATATCCCGGATGGGTATGGTTTCAAGGAGATTTCTTGGATAAACTAGGAAACCTAGAGAATGTATGAAAACATGGATGAAGAGATATTTACAAGACTCAAATTCTTGGCGTCTTATGGACAAGCACAAATTTGGACAAAGATAACCTTTTATGCGCTAAGAATGCAAGCTTGACATATGGCAACAATTTGGATAAGGTCTTGCCTAATCCAACTATAGACTTCTGCAAGATAGGCTGTTATCGGTTGCAAAACTCACTAGGGCATAGGATCTCGACTCCCTCATATGGAAAGAAGTGGGAGACTCGTGCCTAATTGGATTATTGGTACAAAATGGATGCCATGAGAATATGGCCAAGTTCATGAATGATAATTTTGGAATGAGCTTAATAAGAAGTGTAACCTCGAAAGGATTGGAATAACATGAGAATGTCATATTCTAAGATTTTAATCAAACCAAGCTTATGCAGATGGCTAGATAAGATGGATAAGACAGGAAACCTAGCCTACAGTTGGAATTTCTCAAATGCGATAGTATAGATTGAGATATGGATTATTTTGAAGTGCATATGGATGCTAGACAAGGACATAATATCACTGAAAGCCCTCACATGGAAACAATATGTTGAGATAAGCAAGCGGAACATTGGAATAGAGAGCAATAAATAAACTCGTCAATGTCAACATTTAGAGGCTGAACTTAGAAGGCATCAGTGAAGACCCTCACCTCGGTATGAGCTAAATCTAGGACGAGATTCTTGTGAGGGGAGAATGTAACATCGAATTTTGAATGTTTTCCATGTGAAATTTTGCAAAATTTAAAACTTTTGTTTGAACTGTGTGCTACCAAATTTGATCCCAATTTGCTAGCCTCTCACCTTAATTCCATATAAATAAAACCATATAAAATTATTTTCAAATTATGGTATAAAATGTGAGTTGGATTTTCTTGGATTTTATTTGAGTTAATTTGAGTGTGTTTGAATTTGAAAGTATTCAAATTCAAACAAAGTTTCAAAACATATTTCAAATTAATTTATAAAACTCTAACTTCTAACTTGGGCACTAACCTCTGAAAGTCTACGACCCTCTAGTTTTAACCGAATCACACTAACCTATCCTGCCAACAGCATGAGCCCCAGCCCATTCGCCGACCTTTCTTTTCCGCGGCTGGGCCCCATGTCACCGCACACATCCTTCTTCCTCACCTTTTTCTCCTCGCCCGCGCGCCTCACAGCCGTGGCAGCGGCGGGCTGGCGCGCGCCCAGCGCCCGCGCCAACCCGTCCGGGTGGTTCGCCTTTCCCCTTGCTGGTGTGAAGGTTGAGGCAACGGTGGTGGCCCGCCACGTCCCGCGATCCACCAATGGGCCGCGGCCCACCTGCAACCAGCCATATAAAGGCCCGAGCCGCATCTCACCAACCGCAGGGTTTCCCCTTTCTCTGTTTCCGGGATGAGAAGGGGGGGGAAGAGGAGGAGGGAGAAGGAGCCTGCACGCGTTGCGCGTCGCGGGCCGGGCGTGGTGGTCGAAGGGAGCCCGCAAGAGGCGTCGTCGGCGAGAGCATGAAGCGAGCGCCGTCGTGAAACCTTCACACCGGGCCGTCTTCCGCCGTAGCCACTTCGCCCTTGCGGCGCCGCTAACCTCGCCTCGTCCCTTCTACCGATCACGAGCGCGCCCGCGCCGCGCCGGTTCGTCGTCGTTCCCATGACGGGTCGAACGCGCCATCCATGTTTGATCCGCAAAACCCGCCGTGCCATCTCGTGTGCCTCGGCTCTGTCGTGATGTTTCATCCGGTGCCACGCGGCGCGCCGTCGCACCGCCGGTGGTCTCGCGCGTGAACCGCTGCCGCCACCCGTCCGTCGGGTCGTCTGCGCCAGCGTCTGTGGCACCTGCCGCGCGTCGTTCGTTTACGAGCGTCGTCATGCGCGACTCTTTTCTCGGGGCTCCGCTGGCCTTGAGGCCGGCGCGCATGCAGGGGCGAGCTCGATCTGCGCGACACCAGCGTGATGGCGCCGTGCGGAGCCGCATGCCTTCGCCCGTGTATGAGTGCTTGGGATGCGCGCGAGCGTGGGTTTCCCCGGCTGGTTGTCGGCCGGGGCCATCCGGACTCTGTTCGACCCGTCGCGCCGGGCGTGCCTAGCAGGCGCGCGCGCATCAAGGGAGCCGCCTGTAGCGAACGGTTGATCTAAAAGACCTTAGATGGGCTTCAATCGGTGTTCGGCCCGCCGGGCCCGACAGAGCCCATCGCACCTTTGGAAGGGGATAGTCAGGAGGTTTGTTGACTTGTTCACTAGGCCATTTGGGTCCATTAGTCACGCGTTCCCACTTCGCCCACCGGCCCATTAACCGTGACGTGACGACATCTTGTGTCCATTTATATAAAAATTTTCTATTTTCTAAATGATTTAAAATGTTTTAATCTTTGAAAATTCATAACTAATTATCGTTGAAAATGAAAACTTGCGTTGGTTTCATAATTCAGCTTCCTATCTGCCCTCTCTCTCTTGCCCTTGAACCGAACCCTTTTGCCCTGTGTTCTTGGTAGAATTATTAGCGCTTGTGCTAATGTGGGTGCAGGACAGGAGCCCAACTAGCCATTGGCGTGCAGCGGACGAATCTTACCCCATGTTTCTCACTTATCTTTTCCTTGCTTCCCTTTGTCTGCGTCGCATCGCTCTCTCTACTTGCTTCGTCGTGGGCGTGTCGTGCCATGTGCTTGAAACCGGATGCGCGTGATGGGCGCCATGTCGTGGCGAGCCTGCACGCCGGCAACCCGAGCCGCGGCACACCTTGCGGGCGATGCCGCATCACTAGTACTTGCCTCGGCGTGCACGCACAACTTACCTCTTTCCCGATATCGGTCACAAGTTGATCCTTTCTATCCTCTTTGTTGCATATCTTGGCATGGTAATGCCTTTTCTAATTATCTTTGTCTCTCTCTATCATCATCCTTTGCGCTCTTTGATCATCCAAAGTTAAACCTGGCGTTAATCTTAGCCTCTCCGCTTTCTTGCTTGCAAGCTTGACCACCAAGATCTTAGCCTGAGGTCCATAAACAACCTTGAACTAACTCTTGTTCTACCATGTTTTCAAGTATATAAAAGTAGCTTAAACTATTTTATTTTAAAACTAATTACTTTGATTTCCTTAAATTAAACTAGTCTTTGCTTGTAGCTATGGAGTTTATTTGGTTCTTCTAAATTGATGTTTCTTATTGATGTTTTTTGCATTAGATGAATGCGTTATTTATTTCCGCGTCGCATCTCGTGTGGCTTGTGATCTTGTTTGAAGACCCTGACGGCGAGGACGTGACTAGACTTTGAGGAAGGCCCAACCTCTACTACTCTCGACTACAGGTGTCATGTCACTCCGACCATGTAGATCCCATGCATGCTATTTAGTTGCTAGTGCTTTATTTATGATGCTTTGGATGATTGAAATGCATAGACAATCTTTTAGCCATGCCTTGATTTGATATATCCTGTCCTTGAACTTCCTACCTTTGGGACTAGCTAGGACCCTAGCTAGTTCGATATTACTATCATACATTTACATTCGTGATATGGATGGATCTCTGGTTTGGACCGAGATTGGGATATCTCGGTATTCTAGCGTGTGTTTTGGGTGAGTGTGTATCCTTGGCTGTGTTGCGAGCGAGCCACTTTGGTTACTTGTGAGCGCTGTCTAGGGAGATGCGACGGCCTCTAGCGGCGTGTCGGACGGTGGAGTTGGTGAGTGCTCTTGCAATTAAGGACCGATCGCGGTTTAACCTTGATCTTTGGGCTATTTTCGTACAAACGTTCGCTCACGTATGGGCGGGGTTGTCAGAACTAGTTGGTGGTTGGCGCTCAGCTTGTAGGCGGACCGGTGTGGTCGTGTGGGGGTAGGCGTCGCCCGGCTCCTCGGGGATGGTTTCACACTCGAGGCCCTGGTGTTTCGCGCCCTTCGGGATGAGTCGGCTCGGAGGAGGTGCCACCACCTGCTAGGTCTCCGGTCGTTAGGTAGGGATGGAGCAGGCCACCGTTTACGCCCTATCCTGCGGGTCGGTTGTACAACCTCTGCAGTGTTAAACCTATAGCTATAGTGGTGTCCATTGGTATGGACAGCCCGATCTCTCTGCTAGACTTTTCTTGTCTTGCTTCTCTCCCAGGTGTGAGCGGCTTGATCCGTTGAGATGTGGTAGGAGTTGGTGACCTCACCGCGAGATGAGAGTGGGATCTTTGTGACTCGGTTGAGATCCGTGTGTTGGTGTACTTTCTGGTTGGGGTGTTGACCGAGGCGTTGACCTCGGAGGTGTGGATCTCCTCGGAGATGGTGACCTCTGCAATACCGCTTACCTTGATGTTGCTACCGCTTGCATAAACCTTCTACCATATATCTTATCCATGCATACTAGAATTCATCCACCTTTTGCTCTTTGTTGGGAAGCGACGACCTACCGCTTATCGGGTAGATGGCGTCTTTCGACTTGGTGATCGACTACGACAGGCGATGAAATGGGAAGACTAGAGCTGGTCCTACACTCAAGTTTGCTGGAGTGGAGGAGCGCTTGATAGATCGCTGCGTAGATGTTTACCTTTCTTGTTTAGTCAGTTGGACTTGTACCACTTATGCCAAAATGTTGTACTACGATGTATTAATAAAAATTATGTAATTTCCCTTTTTCTTGTGTTGTATGGATTTGTACCATTTGAGACGGGGTTTGCGTGATAGCCACTTCACGGGACTATCACGGTGCGGATCGGTTTCCTTTTGGGCGAGACGGGCGGGCGAAGACCTTTCGCATGCGGATGGATAGGTGAGGCCGTGAGGTGAATGGATAAAGGGGGAAAAAGGAAGGAGATGAGGGGAAAAGGGTGAGGAAAAGAAAAGAAGAGGGAAAAAAGGGAAATAAGGAAATAAGAAAAGGGAAAAAGAAAAAAAAATAGGAAAGGGCAATTAAGACATTTCACAACCTCAATCCAATGAAGCCGTTTTGTAACGTTTTCCAAAACGGCTTATCCATCGCCGCTCCACGGAGGAGCGAGCGAGCCGTTTTGGAGGCTGGGCCACAAAGCAGGCCCTTAGCAAATCTAACCACGGGGGCTAAGGGTGGGAAGGCCATGTGGGCCGCGGTTGACCTATCGTGGGCTACAGCAAACAGCCTCATAATCTGGCCGCCGTGGCCACAGGTAAATTGCGACCACCGTGGCCTCGGCAGTCTTTACCTCTATAAGAGACAAAATTAGCCCTTTGTCATAATAAAAAAAAAGAAAGAGATGGGAAGGAGAAGAAGAGAGTGAGGCGGTGAAGCTCTGGTTCTTTTCTTCATTGTAAGTATTTCGTTGATTTCAACTCTTTTAGCACCTGTACTTAGATGTAATGAAAGCGTAATTAGTATTGATTCACTAGATTTCTTTAGATCTATAGTGAAATAGTTCTGTTTGTAGGGTTTAGGGTTGAGAAGGAGAAGAGAGGGAGGTGGAGGCAGCGCTCTTCTTCGCTTCATTTGGTGTTTTGAACTCTTTTAGTAATTTTACTTAGATATAATTACTATTTAATTTGTTGATTTACGGATGGTCTAGATTTATGGTATAGATAGGTTGTAGTTTAGATTTTTAGTTTATATGTTTGACACTCATTAGACTATTTTAGGTAACATATTTACTATTATGTAGATTTAGATTAGTTTGCAATTTTAGTTTAGATATTAGTCTATTTGTTTGTTAGTCCTGGATGTAGTATTTGATAGTGTTATTGCTTTTATTATGAATCGGACATGTGGAGATCACATTCAATTGTATTATGGATGGAGAAATTATATATGGTCCACAAGGAGTTGACTTGTCAAATTTTAGTTCAATTGAGAAAAATGTTAAAAGCGTGAGAAAGAACTTGGGAGGGTATAACCAATGGCTGGTCAAGTCATTTGATGAATTTAGAGCACCAATGCCTCGGTGATGGCACTAATCAGCAGTGAACATGTGTATTGGGAGCTCGTGCCACTTGAAGGACTCCACAATGGAGGAGTTTTCGAAATGCATGCCGAGTTGGTTTGCATGATTTTGTTTGTCCAAGTTTTCGAAGGGTGGGTCTAGTCAAGTGCATGAGGAAGCGAGGATGTGGTCGAGAGGGAAGGTGATGAAGAAGGGGAACAACAAGAGGAGGAAGAAGGGATTCGAGGTGATGAGACATCTAGAGGTTATGTTGTCACTTGGTTTTGTTGATGAGGAGAAGGAAACCAGAGGTGATGAGACATTATCGAGAGAGTTAGAAGGCGATGAGCGTGCATTGGAAGAGGACTCTTGAGATGATGATTATGATCATCACGAGGATCATGTGCCGGATTGAACTACGATTTCTCGATTATCGTGTCGTGGTGAGAATGTGCACAGGAATTACGAATGAGGTTACTGATGGCGCCATGTACCCCGATCGCACATGTGAAGGATGCTCAGCGTCCACCTTGACTCTGCAGGGAGTTCGGGGTAGTGAAGAGCTCTCAGGATATATGATGTGCATTGCAAGAAGGAGGATTGTGCTTTTCAGTGTATGCATATAAGGAAGTGGGATAATTACTTAGAGGTGAAAGAAGTGGTGCCTCACAGTTGTACCCTTGATCGGATGGCAGAAACATTTCGCCGATTTTGTTGCAAGACATGTACCCTACCATTGTGAAATGTACTCTTATGAGCGAAGGCCATTATCGTGCAATTGAGGAAAAATTGGTACACCATCGATTCTGGCAAGGCATACCAAGCAAAGAAGAAGGTATTGGAGCATAGGTGGGGTACTTATGAAGCATCCTACCACAATTTGCCTAAACTTGCACACAATAGTTCGGATGAATCGGCAGCTACTATGATATCAAGGACTATCCTTGTGAGGAGAAACCGGGCAAGCTTGTGCTTGACGGTCATTCTTGGCATTGGGTGCATTGAGGCTTTCAAGCTGTCGGCCGGTCATTTGGCACTTTTCTCATAGGGAAATACAAAGGAACAATCACGGCGGTATGGCCTTGATAACAATCGATTGCTTCCTTTGGCCATTGCATTTTGGAGGGAGAACGGTGACGATTTATCTTGGTTCCTTGAGAGGTTGAAGAACATGGTGGTGCAGGATGTGCAGAATGTGTGTCATACGATAGGCACAAAGGTATTTTGCAAGCAATGAATGACATGAAAGATGGCAGCCAAGAGCGATGAGTTCCATTGTGGCGGATGTTAAGCGGTGGTGCACTAGGCACATGAAAGCAAACTTCCACAGCCGGTTCAAGAACAAGACCTGTCTAAATTGTTTGAGCGGTTGTGAGCAGACTCAGCGAGAAGAAGTTTGATGCCATCTGGAAGAAATTAGATGACGACAAAGAAGGCATCGGAGGAGATAGCAAAGAGGCGGTGAATCCCGACACGGAGCCAATTTCTCTCGAGGATGTGGGATTAGATGGCCCTCAAGTTAGCAGAAGAGGCGTGATGTGAAGACCTTCACCCTGGATTGAGAATGAGCCTAAGGAAAAGTGGTGTCTCATGTTTGAGGCGGAGCAAGGCATGGATAAGGACCACTAATTTTGCTGAGGTCTACCTAGCGGTTCAAGACCTCTTCCTCTAGTTGGCATCATTGAGTTCTTTATGTATTATACAATGCAATATTTTACCAAAGGAGCAAGTGGATGAGTTAGGAACACTCAAATGGTGTCTTGCACTAGAATGGAGTATTTGGAAAACAGGAAAAGCACTTTCACAAGGTCACACCTTTGTGCCAATCTGAATGAAATTATGTGGAGATATGGGTTGAGTGCAAGGAAAATGTGTCTAGGCCCATCATGAAAAGATGCAACAAGTTGTGAACTTGGTACCAAATATGCAGATGCTCATGCGGAAGCCAGCTACTACACCCCCTGCTCACATGTGTCCGTATGTTATGAACTTAAATTTCAGCTACGGCGTTTGATACTACACACAGCTGAACACTTGAACCGAACAATTGAGGGCTGCCTCGTAGGTACCGAGAACCCAAAGAAAATGTTATGCACATACCGGAGCAAAAGTGCTCAAGTTCATGCGTCGGGTGACTTGGTGCCTCACCAAGGAGGGTCCTCCTAGATTTGTCAATCCAAGGATCAAGCAAACTCCTAAGGCTATCCATCTAACCTAGGTCTAACTATGTGAAGCGTTGCATAAGGTAAACATACATGAAAGGATGTATGGATCACATCCACCTAGCCATAAAGGTAAGCATCAAGGTAACTGCCTATGTCTTCTTGTTGCCAAGGTGACAAACCAATAAACCTATACTATGATAGGACTACACTCGATATGGAGTAACGATATGGTGTGTACATTCATTGCTTTCTCCTCCACCGTCAATCATGAGGATAATCATCACGAGCGACAACCTCGGTCCTGCACTCGATGTATCAAGATGACTAATCACCATGATTGATCATCCTACTAAAAGCATATGGTAGCTTCACATATGAATAAAACGTAGTAGATCAAAGTAAGGACAAGATTGATTTATATCACATTCGAAAATACAAATGCCTTGATGGATCCAAGGCACGGCTCGAACTCCACCATGGCTTCACCGAGGGCCAACCATGGCGGCTAGGGCTAGCCTAAGCCATCTCTAGGCGCTCGGGGAGGCGACGTCGGCTTCCTTGCTTCTCTCGTGTCGGCGGCTCTCGATGAATGTATGGATGTGGTGACGGCGGAGGCGAGCAATTTATTGAGCATCTAGGTCAAGGGCGTGAGATGGCATGAAAAGGGGCTGGGCCGGCGGCTCGCCTTCGGTTGCCCTGTTCGCTCCAACACTTCTCGGTCAATTGTTGACTTGCTCCCTTCTGCATGTGGGCCCTTGAAATCGTCTTCTCCACGGTTTAGATAGAGCTCCTTTCGTGCAAGCTTGCATCTTAGATCCACAGGTTTCTGACTTCATGCTTGGTCCCTAGGCCATTTGGAGTCATGTTCATGATGTGTCTTGACTTGTCTTGCATGATCTTCTCTTGAAGTGTGATGAACTTATCAAAGTCTCCTCTTTAATGTTAGTTTCTGTACAACAAACTCCAAAATTGACAAGTGAACTTGATACCTCGGAGTTAGTACCATTGGTTAGAATATCAAATATGTGCAAATATTCGGTAAACTCATAGCTAGGTGTACCAAAATGTCAACAACCCCTGCTTAAACCTTGCTGGTCCTCGAGCAAGTCCAGATCTTTGCTTAACTTGAAATCAGCGGCCTTTCAATATCTTCCTCACTTAGTTATGCACAACAAATCTCAAGTATTTAGCATTTAAGGTTCAAGTTTTGGCTAATTCATCATGGAAGATAGACTATCATTAAAGAATATGCCACAATAAAACAAATATAGTGCTCTCAAATTTAAGCAAACTTCAAACCTTTACCTTGTTGCATCGTGAAGGGTTTTCAAAAAGTTGCATCTAACATAAGTGAGGTTCTCTTGCAAAAGCTCATGGAAACACTCATCGTCAAGTCCTCAAGCCTACACTAGATTATTCTCAACCTATTCTACTCATATATGAAAGTGGAAAGCTTATGTGGAGCTTGGTAGGTAAAACAATCCTAGCAAAACATTATACTTGAAATATTGTCAAACTAAGAGAGAGATCTATTGAATTACCGAGACTAGTCAAAAGGTTATGGAAAATAAATGTTGGAAAAGAGATGGAACACACGCATTTAGAAAGGTGGACATGTGCAAGTGGCAATGGGTGATCCGAGACAGATGAAGTTCTCGTTATCGATTGCACATGGTTGGAAAAAGATTGAGTATGGACTTGTCTTCAAAGCTCTCAAAGATTTAAATAAAAAGAGAGGAGCATTTTTATTTTTCTCTTTTTTTGTTTCTTTTATTTTTTCTTTCTTCTTCTTTTCTTTTTCATTCATTTCTTTCTTCTTCTTCTTTTTCCTTCATTCATTTTTTTCTTCTCTCTATTCATCATATTTTTTATGCTCCTAAACTTTTAAGCAACATAGTACTTATGCAGTCCTCCCCATGCTTAAATGATTGCTGTCTCGAGCATAGAAGTGAGGGACCTATGGCTGCTAAGACAAAAGTATTCCTTTATAAATCTTTTGAAATCTTCAAGCATCCTCCATGTCGAAACTCATCTTGGGTGCATTGATGAGTCCCTCCATATTATATGTCTTGAAATCTTGCAAAATCTTCAAAAATTATAAGATCATCCATACTCAATTTGGGTTGTGGTCAAGGAGGTAATCACAAAAGATGTTTTGGGTTTAGGGTGGATGCCAAAGTTGTGAAATTTCAATGTAGAAACTCACAATGCATGGACAAAAATGGCTAGCATGAAAAAAGCATGACCACTTCTTAGTCTCATTACGAAATCAATCCTAATCCAACTCATCAAGATATAAGTTTGCAAACTAAAGGTTACATCATGAAAGTACTTGTATGTGTATAGGCTTTGGTAGAGAGCCTTGCAAAGATTCACAAATGTAGATAGCATAATAATTTTAAATAAAACAAGAGCAAATAGGTCATGGTAAACCTTCAAAGAGCAACATAAAGTATGTGGGTCTAAAATTAGTCATTTAACCTCCACAAAGAAAGAGCCTATTTAATCAATTTATGTTCCTTTTAATAGAGAGCAAATAGTCATGTTATACAAAACATCATGCAAGTAAAACAGCTTTCATCACTTTTCTATAAGCAAGGCATACAAATGATATCATCGTGGTAAGCTCAAAAGAGATGGTGATCCATTTATTGAAAAATAAAATGAACAAACCTAGGTTGTCCTCCTAGTAGCCATGTTATTGATCGAGAGATAGATACAAAGGTTGTTTATGGTTGAAAGCATATATGCAAGCATTTAGCGTGATGAACAAAGATAAAGTTAAGGGCAGTTCGTCCACCGATGCTCAAAGTGAAGTGCAATGTGGCCTCCCCATGCTTAAGCATTGTGCTTGGCATGGAAAAAGAATTATGAACATCTTGTGGTGAAGGTGATCCTTGAACTCCATGGCCTTTTTCCTTCGTCCTTCAAATCCTCCCCATGCTTAGCATGTTGCTAAGTGTGGAAGAACTTGAATCGCTCGTGATCCCCTATTGCCATGTGTTTGAAAATCATCTTCACTATTCTTTGCCTTTGTTTCTCATTTTTCCTTCAACTTCTTCTTATTATCATCAAGCCATGGTTCCAATCCTTCATCATATCGTCATCAACGACTTCCATCCCGTCCTTGTCGCTGCCTCATCTCTTCCACAGTTTTTCTTTACTTCCAGAACAGAACATGTACTTAAACACCCCTCCAAGTTGAAGTTCATGGAATTATCTTTCCAACGAGCCATTATTCGCATGAAACGGGTTCCGAACAAGAGAGTTGTGCCTATTTTACTCCGGCGATGCAATCTGTCCAAAGCTGATTTCAGACGCGCAGCGCTCAATGTTTCTGCCATATCTCCTTGTACGGGTCTTCAAAATTGATGATTCTTGATGCGTTGGAAAGAAGGTTTGAAGGAGCTTCTGAATATTAACTTTTCTTCCATTGTACATCTCTGAACACGTGCTCAAACTTAATGGAAACAGCGACTTCCTTCTCAAGCCTTGTAGACGACTAACGATCTTGATTGCAATTGGTCAAGAACTCATGGGAACACTTCTTCATGCCTGCAAAACTAATCAGATGCACATTCTACCCCCGAGGTGATGGTCGGGAGTAGAAACAATTGCCAACAAACCAAATACATCCCTAAGATCTTAACTTGTGGCATAGCTTACCTAGTAAAAGAAAAAAGAACCTAATGAGTGTACGTGCGTGTAGGTGAAAATGCAAATGAAAGAAGGGATATAAACAAACAATGTTTACACCAAATTCTAAACACCATGTTTACAACTAGATTGCTTTATTTCTATATAACCATAAAGATTTATTAACCAAGGTCAAAACACCATGTTTATCCCAAGATTAACAATTCTTTATAGTGTAAGAGAGGTAGGGCGCATTGTGAAGTTTATAAACCAACCAATACTAAATAAATTAACAAGGCTTTAAAAACTCAAATGATGATTGTCCGCAATCGAGTCTAAACACCATGCTTACACAAGATTACAAAAGAAAATGCCTCGCGAAGCATTATCATGGAAATAAAGCATTCATCAAAAAGTTTAGCAAAGAAGCCTAGCTAACTTATGCATGATAGAACAAAAGAGGGGGGTTGATGTAAAATGCAAATGCAAAAGGGGTTAGTAAAAAGGGGTCAGCAATGTTTGCAAAGGCTTTCGATTGTCGTTCCTCAATAATGACAAGCAAGTCACTTTATGAGAGGTAGAGTCTTGTTAACAAAAGTTTTTATCAAAAGACCTAAAACATGCTAACAAGGTTTTAAGGTAAGGCTTGTAGGTATCCTATATTTTTGTCTTAAGATAAGAATTTTGAAAGGATAAGTCGGGTGAAGAAATTCTATCTAAGGTTGTTTTGGAAGAGAAGAAAAGCAAGGGTTAGATTTTTGGATGAAAACAAACCTATGGTTTTAGGATTACTAAAGGTATGAGAGGTTTTCCCTAAGGGTTTAGGATGAGGCTAATCAAAATTTTAATTAGAAAGGGATAGAGATAGACTTGGTCGAATTGACACAAGTCGATCCTACCTTTGTTGGCTTGGGTGTTAGGTGTGGTTTGTTAGGAAGGTTTAAGCAAAGATTTTTTTTTCACAAAAAGGGTTATAAAAGATGAGATGCAACATGCAACATAATGCAAAGGTGGAAAACAAAGTGGAAAGAAGTGCAACATGATATGAATGAACAAAAAGGTATGACATGATATGGTGGTGATCTAAACCAAAAGCAAAAGTTAGCCTAAGTTAACTAGCCACAAGTTTAGAATCAAAAGGGATCATGCTTCATATTTCTCTCTAAAAAGACACAAATAAAAAGACTCTAAACACTAATAAGCACACAAAAAGGGGTCTACAAGTTTTCCAAAATCAAGTAGCAAAGTGCTCACTCAATATCTATTAAAGCATACAACATGTGGTTGTGACATTTATTGGAGCATTGGTACGATGTTACTTGAAGTTTTCAAATAAAGAACACAATGTAGACTTGTCATAGTTTATATAGATATATAAAAAGATCGGGTTGCCTCCCGCAAAGCGCTTCATTTAAAGTCATAGAGCTCGACTTTCTCACGTACCTTTTTATCGTCGTGAAGCCATGGTTACTTGTGCAAGAATCCAAAGTAGCCATGCAGCTTGATGTTGCCTTATGAAATCGGTAGCGGTTTGCTTCCAACATCATCATGTGTTGAGTGGTGCCTCTTGTTTCTTTATTCCTCCAAGCTCCAGAGGGTCTGTTTTAGTCCTTAGCTTCTGAATTTCATCATGTACGTGTTGTGGAACCATTGCCCCATCTTCTCTTTATTGACACCATGTCCATCTCCTCTATCTTGTCGTCATCGCCTTGTTGCTGCCTCTTCTTCGTGGATTTACCCCTGCATCCAGAACAGAACATATACCAAAATATAGTTCTATTGAAAAATTTATAAAATTACCTTTCCAACGGGTGCTCATTCATCTCAATCGGAGTCCGAATGAGGGAGCTATGGCTGTTTCACTTCAGCACTGCTTGCTGTCCAGAATTTCAGCACGTGCAACCTTCGGTGATTCGGCCATATCCGCTTGTAGGAACCTCCGATTGCCTTGCCGCTTGATTCGTTGGAACGTAGACTTCATGGGGCTTCTGAAAATCCAAATTTATCTAATGCTTTCTGCTGAGGCTCATGCAAACATCGTGATGACATCGTCATCCTTTCGTCCGTCGATCCGAAGATGTACGTGTGGTCTTTATCTTGAAGTCTTTTAGGGCACCATGTCACGCATCCCTTGGCTTCAAAAGTCATTACCACCGCTGCATGAGCATGATGGTAATGGAATCCTTCTCCATCGTGCTTGACATGGTCGTTTCCGAAACCTATAGCTCGAACATACAAACCTCCAAAAGAAATTAGTCTTAAACTTAATTCACACACGTAGGCATACCTTGTTCATCTTCGTTTGCTTTGGGTGGGGGCTCAATAGCAGATGTTGGGCCACTAACCAAGGTTAGCACCTACCACTAAAGAGTAAATCATTGCGTAGCCATCAACTTGGTTGAGCGAGGTTGGACTTGTCGAAGTCCGAATGTTGAAAACTTTTCGATCGCTTTGTGTCTAGGGTTTTACCTGCATTCAAGGACACAAACAAGAAACACAGGGTATATGCAATAATAAAATTAGGGTTAGTTAAAGAAAGATAGATCGCCCTAGGGTTCGAGTTGCGATCCCGCAACGGAAAAAAGGGCTTGTTGATTGCAAAACCGTGCTCAAGTTCACCGCAAGCTACGGGTGACTTGGTGCCTTTTTCACCAGGAGGGTCCTCCCTAGATTTGTCAATCCAAGGATCGGAAGCAAACTCCTAAGGCTATGATCTAACCCTATGTGAAGCGTAGTGCATAAAGATTAAATATACATGAAAGGATGTATGGATCACATCCACCTAGCCATAAAGGTAAGCATCCAAAGGTAACCCTAGCCTATCGTCTTCTTGTTGCCCGCCAAGGTGACAAACCAATCTAAACCTATACTATGATAAGGAGTACACTCGATATGGAGTAACCCGATATGGAGTGGTCCGATACACGTTCATTCGCCGCTTTCTCCTCCACCGTACTGTCACTACGCAAGGATAATCATCACCGAACGACAACCTCGGTCTGTCCACTACAACGATGTATCCGCAAGACAAGACTAATCACCATGATTCGATCTAATCCTACTAAAAGCATATGGTAGCTACACATATGAATAAGCACAAGTCGTGGTAGATCAAAGTAAGGACAAGGATTGATTTATATCACCATCGAATGTCGAAAGTACAAATGCCTTGATGGATCCAAGGCATGGCGAACTCCACCAAGGCTTCACCACGCAGGGCAACCATGGCGGCTAGGGTCTAGCCTAAGCCATCTCCTAGGCAACTCGAGGACTTGCGGTAGCCGTCGGCTTCCTCCCGGTGCTTTTCCTTCGTGTCGGTGGCTCTCTGATGAATGGATGGATGTGGTGGCCGGCGGAGGCAGAGGCAATTTATTGAGGAGCATCTAGGTCAAAGGGGCGCCGCGAACCAAGACGTAAAGGGCCGGGCCGGCTGGGCCGACCGGCCCGGGCCTGCTGCCCGCCGGCCTCGTTCGCCCCCGACGCTTCTCAGGTCAATTATTGACTTTCTCCTTCGCATGTGGGCCCTTGACATCGCTCTTCTCCGCTTTAGATAGAGCTCCTTGTCGCGCAAGCTTGATCTTCTGCTCAGGTCCCTAGAGTTTTACGGCTTCATGCTTCAGTCCCTGGGCCATTTGGAGTCATGTTCATGATGTGTCTTGACTTGTGCCGGGCTTCATGATCTTCTCTTGAAGTGCTTGATGAACTTATCCCAAAAGTCTCCTCTTTAACGTTAGTTTCCTGTGTAAACAACAAACTCCAAAATCGACATGCAAAAGTGAACTTGATACCTCCAGGGGGTTAGTACCATTGGTTAGAATATCAAATATGTGCAAATGTTGACGGTAAACTCATTGCTAGGTGTACCAAAATCGACCGTCAACAATACCAAATCCAGATCCTGAGATGTGCCAAGGTGTTGGAAGATGAAAGAAGAAGAGGATTAGGAACAACATTGACGAATCAGAAGCTGGACCTGCATTAGTTATGTGCTACAAGTGCCACAACATGGGCCACACATACAAGAGGTGCACAACTCCAAATTATACTTGCAACGCACCAACTACGGCTAATGTGGGCTCATCACCACCTTCAGGACTCTCCCAACCCCCATCCGGACGTGGACGCGGACGTGGACATGGGCGTAGCAACAATGCAGGATTCAAATGATCATAGTTGCTTGTAACGTTATGACATTTAATTTCGGAATTTGTAATATTTGAACCAGTATTTCCTGTACGAACTTATGCATGGTATTGTATTGTAATAATCGAACCGCTATTTTGTGTTGTCTCAATTATGCTGATTCATTTGTATTATTTTGCCTATGATTGTTCTCATCTTGTTTTGCAGGTTTGCAATGGCCTCCTCAGGTCCTGAGTTGGACTTGGACTTCCTCACCAAGAGGAAGGACAATGCCGAGGTGCCAAAGGGGATCGGCACTCCTATGTGCTTCTGCGGTGACAAGTGCAAGCTTGTCAGTGCACTGTTCCTGCACGCCTACGAGATGAGGTTCTTCATGTGCGCCAACTATGCGCACGACCCGATCCAGCCATTCGACTGCAATCTTAGAGCCAAAGTAAGGACTTACTATGTTTCTCGATTATTCATTTGTCATTTCTGTTTTATTATTTGCTAACATGTCTTTGAAAATAGACTCCACCTCCTCTTTGTGATTTCATGCAGTGGCTAGATACCGAGCAGTCTGACTTTGACAAGAGGTACGTTGAGGGAGCGGGCCATGATGCAAGGCAGAGGTGGTTTCACATGGTTGAGTGGGAAAAGAAGGAGGGAAGGAAATACGCAATCGCCGAGAGATGAGAGAACGTGAAGCAGCAGCCCGTGAAGCCAATAGAGAGAGGGAGAGGGCTCACGCCTGGGATGCCATCAGGAAGGTGAAATACCCCCGTTGTACTCACTAGACCTAGAGTATTAGTCGGACTGTATCAAATAATTTCGGATTTCATGACATCGTCAACTAGGGTCCTCAGTTTGTATCCCTAAGAACTTTTATCGAACTGCATTAGAGTGTGTTTTCTATGTTACGTGTGTTTTGTTAGAGTGACTGCCATATGCAGAATCGATGTGTTTCCTCCAAGTCACTGACGTGTTCCCCTCCCACGGATCAACTGGCCCACAACGCAACAGTGCCCTAGTACTAGGGTGTGTTTTCTTCGAGTCACTGCTTCTTTCCCTTCCCATGGATCGAAGGGCCCACCACCAAGCCAACCTTCTCCTTCTGCCTATATGTAGGACCATTCAATCCATTGCCTTCTTCTCACAACATTCAATAATGACTTCCTGGAGTGGGGATGAACACGGTTTCGGTCCTGAGTTGTGGCATCAGCAATCTCCAGATTTCGTAGCCAATTTCCCACTGAAAGGCAAGAGTGACTTCAGTTCGATGCGTGAAGTTAGAAGCTACGCACCGAAGCAAACAGTGTTGTGGCCTAGGTGTTCACACGGTGAGTTTTGCGTGATGCAAGTGTACAAGGGATGGAACAACTCAGGTCGGCGCTTCTGGCACTGCCCATATGCATGGGTAAGCAATGTCCATGAAATTGGTTCATCATCTTTCCTTGGTTTGCTAACATTTTCTTGCCTTTTGCAAGATTACTCACCCAAGCAGAACTGTTTCTCGCAATGGGCGGATCCACCAGCTATTCGCCCCTATCAAGAGTACATCGACTACCTCGAGAACGTCATCATCTACAACCTCAAGCGGGAGTCAGATCTTGGCTTCCCGTGATCCATCGTCCCAGCGTAGGAGACGTCCGATGCAAATGTTTGACCTGTCCTTGTGAATGCCACAAGAAGATCAGCTCCCCCCGAAAGATTGGTCTCCTCCACCTCCACCACCTTCACCCCCACCTGGGTACTACTACATACCGTCGCAACACTCCGGCGGCTCTATGCTTTCCGGGCAGTTCTCGTACAACTAGATTAAGTAGGCATGTTGTAATCCAATTTCTAAATTCCCTAAGGCATGTTATCAGTACGTAAGGCACTTTGTTAGGGTAGTAGAAGCACCGGACATGCCATTGCAAAGGTGTGTGTTTTGTCTTTTAAATATTAAAAAACAACTGGCCACGGTTGCATCTCGCCACGCCACAGGTCGCAATCGCGTCCCCAACCGCTGCGGCTACCATTACGCCGTAACTACGGCGGTTGGTTTAGCCACGCATGCAACTGTCGTAGCGTACGGCGGTTGGACCTGCAACCGCCGTGGGCCACGGCGGCCGTCCGCCACGGCGGTTGGTGGCTAGATTTGCTAAATTTTGAAACGGTTGTATATTTTTCCACAATGAATAAAAAAATATAAAAAATCATAGATTTCCTTTATTTTCATAAATATTTTCCAAGTAAAGATAAATCTAGAAAAGTCTAGATAAATCACTTAAGCCATGGAAAATACTCCAAAAATTCAAATATTCTAGGAAAACTCCTAGAGATAATTTGAGACACGAGGAGTCCAAATAAAATACTTGGAGCTCGTGAAAAAGAAACTAGAGCCTTCTGGTAAGAAGATTTAGATGTAAGAAAAGAGTGTAAATTTCAGAAAAAGTTGGAAATTCTCAGATGATCTTGGTTGAAAGCTAAACGTATTTTTGAAAACTTGCACTCATGGAACACCAATGCATCGGCATGAATGCGACAGTCAGAGTCAAATTATTTAATTTAGAAAAAACAACCAGTGGTTTTCCTGTGCTAGATTTCCTGTAAAGAAAATTAATTATTAAGAAAATTTTAGAATTATGAGAAATCATTGTTTTATTGTTCTTCCTATTAACAACCTGAAATCGGAAAATTTGAGGGTGTTACAAATACCTAGTAACCAAGAACATCCCTCGCCGCCTCAATCAGGTACTAGGCTTACCGGTCTCATTCCCGACATGTGCGTAGTACGTTCAAACACTTAACGAACGAAAGCCACTGGACCGGAGCCCAGGTCCCATGCTCTTACCACATGAGCAACCAGTTTATCCAAGTCTTATGATTCCAACATAGGAACCTATATCTCGCGAGTGACGAACATCACTCAACTTGTACCGGGTCCTTATAGCATGGCAACTATCGACGTAGCATACTAGTATAAGCATAGGTACATTGGGATCATGCATCTATGGTTTCAAAACAACTCCTGAAACATAAATGCACAAACATAAACATAGATAGTTGCATAATTTAGAAAAGTTAGATTATGCTCCAGGGCTTGCCTTCTTTAGCGAGGTTAGCCTAAAGCTCTCCCGAACTCTGGTCCGGGTCTTGATTCACCTCCAACTGGTTCAACTCGCCTCCAGATCCTTCCTCGTCACCAACAGGTACGAGAGCGTAGCTACCATCAGAGAGTTCTAGATGAAGCATGCATATGCAACATTATTTGGTGAATCTAAACAAGATGATGTTTCTGAAAACTAAGGTAAAGCTCAGGGTGTTTGGTTGGCCATAATCACCTTGACAAAACCTTAACTAACATTTCTTTACAAAAGGAAAAAGATGTTGGTCACTCTGATGGTGATTGTGTGCACATCTAAGAAAACTTATAAATTACGCATCAAACAAACAAGGGCATATTTTATATAAGCTCATGTTTCGACCACTGATTTACTGAGCAAAAATCACCACAAACAAAGCTATATACTAGGCATGAAAAATACAACAAGAGCAAGCAACCAAAATCAAGATAAATTTATTCTGGACAATCTACACATGAACTGGTCCTATAAACTTGCATACATGCAGATATGATAGAAACACAACTTCACACCAAAATTTAGCTCCAGAAGCTATCTAAATTAATTTATACAAAAATAACAATTTCAGCCATAAGGATTTCAGGGCCAATGTTTCTAGCACAAGCTTATCGTAGCATCAACAGATAGCACACTAAAATTCAGGCTCAGATCCTGAACAGAATTTAAACTATGCATTTAACTAGCTAAACATGCATAAATCAAAAATAGGGATTAAAACAGGTCATAAAATCCTATCCTATTTTTCTGACATGCATCCAAGCATAACAAAGCCAAGTGCCAGAGATGAGCTACAAAAGCTATACTGAAAGGGCTATAAAAGCATCAAGACAGATTCAACATATATAAAAAATAAATTATAACTAAAGATCTACACCATAAACATGTGCCATTTTTCATGCAAAGACTAGTTATGACATGACAAGCAACATATCCAAAATTCATCATCAGAACAGTTATAGATTTTAAACTACAACAAATCTAGCTCAAACAGAGATTCAAATTCAATTTGAAACTAAGTAGAAAAACACTATACAACTTTTCTAGAAAAGGTAGTACTCATCACAAGGATTCCAAAACAAATTTATTTGCATTTTTCTGTTTTTTCTACAATTTTCTATGCATTTTACAAGTTTCAGCCTTTTGAACCAAAACTAGAAGAATCTAATTACATCTAGACCCTTGGAAAGATTTAGGACTTCACAACCATGCCCTCGACTTCTACACTTAGGTCCCTGCAAAGAATTCGATCTTTGCAACGGTGCCCTTGGCGGCTCAGGGCAGGCTCGCCGGCGGCGATAGCCGGCTGGACTTGGCCGAGGGATGACACGAGGTGGACAAGAAGCTCAACATGAGTCAATTGCCAGTGGCGGAAGGCGCAGAGGGAGCTCCGGCGATGGCCGGCGGCGAGACAGGGGTGGCACGGTCTGCCTCTGCTCTAACTCCGACGCGGGCGACGACAATGAGTGGCGATTCGTGGCTTGGGGAGCTGTGGTGAGGTGTGGAGGAGGTCTAGGAGGGCTTGGATGATGGCGGTGAGGCGCGGACGAGCGAGCTCGGCTGCGGCGGCGTCAATGGCAGCCTGGCGAAGCTGCGGGTGCGTGACAGGGGAAAAGCAGATCCTTTTTGAAGAGGGGGAGGTGCTCTGGGGGTCGAGGAGTAGCCCTCACGGCTCACCGCATCGCTGGCCAATGGCCTTAAGGCGATCGGGAGCTTGGCCGTAGCTATTCGCGCCGGCATCGTGGCGAACGCGCAAGGCGGTCGGAGGCTTGTGCGCGGCTCACGGCAAGAGTGGCGGCTTCCCATTGGTTGTCGGAGGGCGAGGAGTGGCGGCCACGGCTCAAGTCGTTGCAGCGCAAATGACGAGGATTGGCGGTATACCTGATCATGGGTCGGGTTGTGTCGGGTTCGGGTCGGGTCATGTCGGGTTGTCGGGTCGAAAATCATGGCCCGTGCCCGACCCGTCACACGTGTGGGTCGGGTCGGGTCGGGTCGGGTTTGGTCGGGTTGCGGGTTTTTAGTTATAATTTTCGGGTTGAGTTAGGTTGGGTCGGGTTATTTTTTGAGTTCGAGTGAAAATTTTGGCTCACGCCCGACCCGTCGCGCGGTCGGGTCGGGTCGGGTTTTTTCCGAGTGGGTCGGGTCGGGTTTTTCGGGTCGGGCAGCCCATGATCAGGTATAATTGGCGGGCGGCGGCGGTGCTCGCGCGGTGCCACGTGGCCAGCGCGCGGCGCGGGATAGCACCCGGGGTTCGCGGGATCCTGGGCCACACGCGCGAGACCCACCAGGATACGGCGGTTGGGTGGCTCACCGGCGGCGAGAGACGCACGCCACTGGCGGTGATGCTCGACGCGCACGACATCGCGGCGCGGCTCCGGCGCGCAGAACTCGTCGGCCGATTCAAAGTGCACCACTTCGACACGCTCAAACTCAAAATTTCCAAATGGAACTTGAAATTCTCCAAAAAAAAGCAAAGTTGTAGATGAGCCATAGCTCTACAACTTTCACAAAGGGTGACCTATGTTTAGATCAACAGATTGTTCAGGAAATCAAGCCAAATTTGCTGATTTTCTCGGCCTTTGGATACTATAGTTCTGGCGTTCAACCAAGATTTTGGTGCTTTTCCACTCAAAATTTGAAATACCGCCATTTATGAAAAATGTGTTCCAGGAAAAGAGGGACAACTTTTATATTGGCAGAATTTTGAGTGTTTTAAGAAAAATTTTGAGATTTGACCAAGACACTATAAAGAGGTGTTAGGGTTCTAGGGTTTGACCAAACAAAGGGGGTTTGACTAGTCAACCTTACTTAGGTTCCATTAATTACTTGATTACTGTTCAAAAACATCAGGGATGTTACAGGGAAGCCCAGGGGCGGCGGCGGCGCTAGGGAAGCCCAGGGGTGGCGGTGCTAGGGAGTCCGACGGCGCTTTTTTTTTGAGATCGAGTCCGGCGGTGCTAGGGGAGTTCATGCCTCCAGGGGCAGCGGCGGCGACGGATCGCGATACACCGGGGTAACAAATCGGCGCGCGTGGGTATATATATATATATTGGGAGGGGCCAATACCATCTTTCAGCCAACCAGCCCCAAGGTGCAACCGAACCGGCCGGCTAGCTCGCACCGGTACCGGACTGCACTCACTGGACCAGCTGCCCAGCCACGTTTGCGGGCCCACCTTATCTCCACCCCTACCTCCATCCCCACCGAGCCCCAGCCCCATTCGAATCGCCCCCGCTCCCCCACCCCTGCGAGCTCCTGCAGTCCACGGCGTCGCGGCTGTAGCGTGGTGGCCCCGGTCGGCCGTGGCAGCTCCCGGCGCCGCGGCGAGGCGGCCCCCATCGAGGCCGACCGCCTCCTCTGCATCCTCGGCGAGACCCGCGACCTCCTCGTGCGCCCCCCCCGGTCGGACGGCACCGGTACCGGTGAGCTCCCCGGCGAGGCGGCCCCCATCGAGGCCGACCGCCTCCTCTGCGTCCCCGGCGAGACCCGCGACCTCCTCATGCGCCCCCCCCCGTCGGACGGCACCGGCACCGGCGAGCTCCCCGGTGCGGCGCAGATCCTGGCGACCTGCGTCCAAGAGGTCACCGGTCGCAGTCCTCCGCGGCGAGCTCCACCGCCAGTTGTGTTCGCGCGCCCCTCCTCCTGCTCCTCGCCAGTCCCGGGCAGCAGGCGCACCTCGCCGACCTGGCATGGCCGCAGACCCTGGCGAGGACCCGGTGGCTGGCCCGGCCTGCTCCGTCCCAGCTCGGCGACCATCCCGTCCCCAAGTTCGTGAGTCAAAATGTCCTTTTTTCTTAACTTAATTCGATTCCGGTTGTTCTTGACTGATTGTCCATGTTTCCCATAATTGCTCCCTCTCAGTAGTTTCTTCCAAGGTTTACTGATTGCTCGACGAAAAGCCTGCTATCTCCATGTCCCAGTCTCAAGCTCTCACCATATTCATGCAGGTAGCATGTTCGATGAAATGCCCAGGAAGAGACAGTCAAAAGCTTTGTATTGTCTCTGTTCTCTATGATGACAAACAAATGCTTGTCCCCCCTTGCAATCTATGATCTATGCTGGAGGACTATTTTGCCTGATTAAAAAATAGTGTATGTTTTGTTGGTGTGAGCTTGGTTGCCAAAATCTGGATCTTTTCCATGATGAAAATTAGTTGTAGTGACGACATGATTTTCAGTTTTGGTCCTTGATTGCATGCTTTTGTGCAGATTTGCCTGGAAAACTATGTTTGGGATCATATATATTCTTGTGTTTTACCATAGATATCTCATTTTTATGATTATACGACCGTGCTAACATGATTGTATGATGGTTGGTTGTTGCCCGTGTATAGTCAAAGCTGCCATATGTGCTGCTTGGCATATGGTCCTTACTTTATATGATGGTCAACACTGCTTCTATAGTTTATGGTATGACTTCTGATGTGTGGTCTGTTAGACACTGATTCTATGAGTGTGCAAACAAGATTGTATGACTTTTAGCTGGTGGCAGTGCTTAGTCGAATATGTCAGAGGTGCTGAGGTGCTG
Source organism: Cenchrus purpureus (assembly GCA_022644695.1). Classification (NCBI taxonomy): domain Eukaryota; kingdom Viridiplantae; phylum Streptophyta; class Magnoliopsida; order Poales; family Poaceae; genus Cenchrus; species Cenchrus purpureus. Next base: position 180,365,260 of record CP053454.1, read on the forward strand.
GGTCCTCAGTAGTTTATATGACTGTCAATTTATATGACTTTTGTTGTGTGGTGTGTTAGACATTAAGTGTTGAGCTATGATTAAATTTTAATTGTTGAGCATACGTCAGGACTGCATTTATATGCTCGTGCTCATAGGTTTCTATGACATCGGAAACCTATGGTCCAAATCATAAAAACTTGTTGTTTGCATCATAGAAATATGTCGTCCGAATCATAGAAATTTGGCTCTGATTAGTGTTACTCTAGTTTTTATGATTATTCTCACTAGTTTATATGATTGTCAATACTATTTTCTATGTTTATATGCTTGGTCGTTAAAGTTTCTATGCCTGTGAGAGTTGCAAGTGGAATAGGAGCTTAAGTTATGAACGGATTGCGAATGGAAAAAAATCATTTTGTTTCCTTGTTCTTGATCTAGCATTTGTAATGCGTGGTTCCAATAATTGGGCTTGTATTTTGAGATCATATATATGCTTCTGTTTGAGCATATAAATTCTTGCGCATGTAAATTTCATGTTTATACGATGGTTCTCACTAATTTGAATGACTAAGTTTGTAGTTTTAGATCATATATATGTTAGTGTTTGAGCATAGAAATTCTTGTGCATTAAAATTACATGTTTATACGATTGCTTCACTAATTTGTATGACTGGCAACACTGCTTTCTATGGTCCTTGGGCATAGAAATTGCATAGCTGGCATGTGTCATTTTCTGTCCACTTGTATTCACATTGGAAGCCTAGGGAAACGAGTAGCTCGATATTTATATTCTTGTGCTCATAGGTTTATAGGCTCGTTTTTGTATTTTTATAAACTTGATGCATGCAACCATCGAATTTGAAATTTGAATTCAATTATTGGAAGTCATATATATAAGTGAGAAGCATCATATAAACATGTAATTTTATTCTAGGCAGCGACACCATCAACAAAAACAAACTTCAAAATTTGAAATTGATCAGAGCTCAACACATAATGTCTAACGCACCACATGGAGTCGTGGGTCATACAAACCTTCGGTTCGAGTCGGGTCATACAATTTAAACATGTGCATATGATTTTTTAAAATTCTACGATTTTCAAAGGCTACATAAGTTTCTACGGTGTGTTTATTTAGTTTGTATGACGTACAGGTAACAATCTTGGTATACTCCTTATCGTGGAGTTATCTATGGTACAAATCATTGGTTTCTTCAACATTTTGTATATGTTTCTATGGCCCAGAACGTGTCAGATTTGCAACATATGAAAATATCAAACTTGTCATTTAGATCATACAAAACCATCATTTGGATCATACAAACCTGTCAGTCGGGTCATAGAAACGTGTCGTTCCGATCCTAAAAACATATCGTTGGGGATCCTAAAAACATATCGGGTCATAAAAATGTCACGAATTTTATGGTGAAACCATTTCTGAATTGAATTCTCATCTGAAGAATTATCATGAAAAAATTGTGAAAATTTGAGAAATATGTCGTCCCAGGTCATAGAAACCTGTAGTTCAGAACATAAAAGTCCCAGGTCATAGAAACCTGTAGTTCGGAACATAAAAATCCGCGTCATGGGCATACAAACTTTAAGTCCGGATCATACAAATTGGCAGTCGGGGATCATACAAATCTGAGGTCCGGGTCATACAAATCTGTCATTCGGGTATCTGTGTCATAAAATTTTGAATTCAATTTTTATTTTAAAAATATATGTTCACAATAGTCATATAAACCGGCTAATTTGAAGGATTTTATGACCGAGTCATACAAATTTGCAGTCCATGTCATACAAACATACAGTCCGGGTATCATGCATAGAAACAATGCATTCAAGCATATAAACCAAATCTTTTTCTGCGAATTTGAAATTCAACGGGAGAAATTCATGATCCAATAAGATGATTTTTAACGGGACATTTTTCAAGCATAGAACCAGAATGACATGAGCATAGAAACCATAGTACCTGTGTGGGTCCGCTACAGTGTCGGGGTTCGGTGACGACGCTGGGCGGGTGGGTCCGCGACGCTGGGGTCCGCGGGTCGGGCACGCGGCCGGGGTAGTACGCGGCCGGGCGTGTGGGGTGTGCAGCGTGGCCGGCGGGGCGGGCGGGCGCAGACAACGCGCTGGACGGTGGGGTCCGCGGCGCGCGTGGGGTCCGCGGGCACGGGGCGCTGGTCGCGGGACCGCGCCGGGCGCGCCTGGCTTGGTGGCGGGGCTTCCAATAGCTATTGGAAGCCCTGGGCTCCATTAGTCTTACTATATATATATATATAGGGTTATTCACCACGCTGTGTGGTGAATAATATTCAACGCACACCGTGAGTCATGGACGGAGAGCTGTTGAGAGCTATTAACCGCAAACTTACTTATTTTTGCTCCTGAGTAGTAAAACGAGATCTAGGTGGCTTATCAGGTCTGTTTTCGATTGGAATTTATAAATCTCGATGGATTTGTTGGAACCATTGGGAGGATTCAACTGCGGCATAGGAAATTTGAATTTTGTATCGCCGGACCGCCGTCGGGTGCCGCTGCTGCATAATGAAAGGAGACACCGCAATTACTACCTAGGAGCTCTAGCTGTATGTGGGGGAGGATGCAGCTGAGCCGCCAATTGGAAAGGCCGCCAATGTGTGGGAGAGACTACATTGAGGTGTTTGTTGTTCTCCAATTCTTTAAGCACAGTTAATTAATTGCTTGCATGCAGTTAATGGATTTATTATGATTGATCTCAAGGCAGGTAGTAAAACCATCAATTTGCTGGTCAATGTTGTGTCACTGCATGGTTACCGGTTGGTAACATGCCTCTTAAAACCTATTGACTTGCTTGCATATGCTTTGCATACATGCAGTATTGACCGATATTTAATATGAGAGAATTCAGGGGCAGTTAACACATGCATGCGCGTCAAGGAGAAGTTTCAGCAGGAGAGATTTTACTGAGAAACATGAATAATATTTAACACAGCTTGGATGAGGTACTAATTGACATATAATTTCTACTCTTTGCTCTGAAGTAGTAAAAAAATACCATTCCAACGAGGCTCTCTAGCTTTGTATTTTACTCGTTTTCATATGAGGAAATAAAAACCTTCTCCTCTGTGATTAAGCAACTCATTTATTTACTTCCACGGGAAATAATCTAATGTGTGTGGTCACAACATACATAATGCTTCAAACCTTCCCCAGGTTACAAATCACACCGTCATTACAGCTCTGTTTTAATGTACGGGTCCCCCACCATCAATTACACCATCATTCCATAGCTGCTTGAATCATGTTGCTGGACAAGTGACTGACACTTGCATGGGTTGAGTTTTTCTATCTCGTAATTATCTGACACAAATCCTAGGTGGTAGTAATTATATACTGCTCACTAGGGATCTATTTCTTGGACAGACCGATCGATGAGGTGGAAGCCACTAGCCTTGTAAGTTCGCGCTAGGTTTCACAACAATGAAATCAAACGGAATCAATCGTCTACCCGGTTTACATCCCTACAGCTTTGATTACGAGATTAATCCTCTACCTCAATCTTCACGAAAACAAATCTCAGTTAGTTTCTTCTTCTGTTTTTTATGTTTCGAGATTAATCGTGTGGAATGTGCAGGCAACACCATGATCGAAGCTCCGGCGAGCCCTGGTAATCACATAATTACTCTGTTTTCATCACGGGGTAGAAAATCTTCCGTTATAGAAGGCGATGGTAAAAATTGGTTGGGAGGGTCTTGCATTGATTTTTTTCGTAATGTATCCCTCGAACCCTTTGGCTTTTTCATAGTTTATCCCTCGAACCTTCGGCCATCTCCTACCGTGCACGGAGATGTGATATCGTATAAAACAAAGTGTAAATATGGTTTTACTTTATTTTTGTTTAGTGTAGTAAAAAAGTTCGCATTGATGATATCCTCTATGTTTTGCATGTTTTGTCTATTGATCCTTAATTCCTTGTTGATTATGGATCGGCGACGCATCAACAGCTAAAGCATGGAGCTGTACATCCTCCGTGCTAACTTCAAATATGAGATGACCAAGCGAAGAGCAGGCGGCGCCGCCTATGGAGTGGAGCACCGACCTGGAGCGGATCAAGGCAAAGCTGTTGGCCACGATGGACTAGATGCATACATGCAATCAATACAAGAAAACCAACCATCAATTAATTCATGATGGAAGGCAACCATTCACGGGATCCTTGATTTGCTCCAACTAATTACATGCCGAGATAATGGATAAAAGGTTCTCCTACCGCAGACATGCATATCTTTTAACAAGCTTCCTGCATGCAAGCATGAGCTTCACATGTAGTTTATACAACATTGTGCAATGAAGGAGTAAAAGCTAGCTTCATGGCCAAGTCAGCTTTTCCCCATGGAACAACGGCCTTTTGCTCACGTGTGTGTCTCTGTCTCCGGTTTTAACTGTTTGGCTGCACTATATGTCGCACAACGCAAAAAAAAACAAAGCAAGGAACATCCATTAGTGGTCGCCAGAGGATGAGATTTTTTTTATTTCTCACGACCTGTAACTAGCATGCGTCCATGCATCCAGCCAACAACATCCGAACATTACTAGGGGATCCAGTCGTGCGTTCAAACAAGTGACTACAGTGCACGAGAGAAATTTCAGGGCACAATTTAAGACTGACCTATATTCTTGTTTGTTTAAAGAATTGAGTGTAGCGAGAGAGATTTTAGAAAGCAATAATATAGGCAAGTAGGCATGGCTAATTACTCTTCTTTTATATAAACCCAATTATGAAAAGGTATTCCTATTTCTTCAAGAATACTTCTTTCTTCCACAACATTACTCCATATATGTGTTCAAGATTAACCCACTAGTCTCCAAAATAGAAATTTGTTGTGGAAAATTACTTCTAGTTATACAAATTACTCCTCCAGTCACAAAACATTATTCCTTGTGTAGGTGCACAATTACTCCGTTCTTGTTTTTCTAAAAGACAAAAATTCAAAGTATTACAAGAGGAGTATTTTCTAAATGAAAAATAACATATGAGAAATAAAAAATATCTCTAGTCAGAAGAATATAAAACTAATTGTGAATGACAACCATAAAAATAAATATCCATGTTTTCAAAACAAGCAAGGAAAACATCGAACCTAGCGCAACCCCACAATAAAGAATCACATGCCTAGAAGTAGTAACTATTATATGAGCACAACCGTAATTTGAATACCTCATAATAAAACTTTTCAGGCATAGGAAGAAGTAATTTTCACTTTTCAAACATGAAGATGTAATCTTCATGAAAACAACCTAAAGAAATATTTTTCATAGCTCCAACCTTATTTGATTTCTGTTATGGTTGACGTCTCTAGCACGCACCTATCAATGCAACATTCTAGCTTGCTTCGCCTCCAATAGAAGTTGGAAACTCCATTAGAAACAATAGCCCAGACTGCGGTGAGTAGGCATTCTAGTGTCATGGAAGAATCAATAAATAAAAAATATGCACCTCGGCTCAAAAACAGGCTGAGGAGCCTGTGCACACAAGCAACCTGCTCTTCTAAAAAGAATTTAGAGCTGTTGCGGCGATCACAATGATATAACATATGCAATACCTGCAACTTCAGGGAAATTTCATCTAAAATGTTAATGCACACCGTTACCTTCTAGGGGAATAAAAAAATAATGTTTGTACTTACGAATCACCCAAAACGAGCTCTGCGCGTGGATAGGGGATGACATCGACGACGGAAACCATCATGCTGCCTGGTGTCACCATGAGGAAGCCACTGCATACTAGAATTGCAAGTAGTAGGATGCCTGCAAACAGTCATGGAGGAAGTCGTGTGCTCCAACTTTGTCTTACCCTCCTCGAAAGCGGAAGGCCTCCCTCCAAGGCTACTAGAATCTCAACTCCATGGCAAAACCAAGTTTTGCAAAAAACAATTGGATCCAAATTACCTTCACGAATGAATAGAAGATGACGAATAGCATGCGCAGCTACTCCCCATCGATTGTAGCCTCCGCCGCCAGGTTCCGGTTGACTGGGAACCCCTTCGCCACTGGTTGTTGCCTCTGCATCTCCCTTCAATTTGGATGAGAGAGAGATGTGAGACAAAAGGAGGAGATAGATGAGAGGGAGGGGTTTACCTAATTTCATGAGATGGTGTTGTGATTTTACGGTTGTATGTCTTTTTTTTGCTACACGTGAGTGCCCGAGCGTTGAGAAAAAAATGGAGCAAGAGAAGACATGCATGTTCTATACCTTTATACTGCAGCGACTTGAATTACTAATTAATTTTATGGGCTACCCATGTGTGCATGCAGAGTTGACTAAGCTAATTAATTTGTTTCTAATAAGGAAGTACAAGCATGCAAGTGGCCAAGGGAGTAAATATTGGAACTAATTACGGTTGCGTGATTTTAATTGCTTTGGACGGAGGGCTGCTGTTCTGTTAGGAGTGTTGAATAATATTCAGCACCCTACATGTTGAATATACATTACCTATATATATATATATATATATATCCACGATTTAAAAAAATGACACTTTGAAGAATTGTCAAAACTATACTATTGTCGTCATACCATACGGCGGTTAGAAGCCAAACACCGCATAGTATGGTGTTTAGTGACGTGCCAGTTGAAAACGAAGCTAACCGCGGTACCATATGGCGGCTGACCTAAATGCCATATGGTAGGCGTTAAGGGTCTACCGCTGTATCAAACGACGTTTGTTTTTTTGGAATTGGACTACAACAAATGAAATTGCAAGTTTCATCACTTAACGTAGGAGACTTACATGAAAACAACCACACAACTTTGCAATGGCATGTACGCCACTTCTACTACCCTAACCATGTGCCTTACATAGTCCTAACATGCCTTAGGGAATTTAGAATTTTGACTACAACATTCCTAATCATCATACAAAACTATATAAGAGCTCCCCACTAAGGAGTTCTATCAATCCTCAGCGCGCCATGTCACCATGCACTATGTCTTCTCTCAGCATGCAAGGTGTCCACATCACTATCCACTAAAATCATCAATTTATTTCTTCTATCGATTTTCTACAGCTAAAAACTATATAAGAGCTCCCCACTAAGGAGTTCTCTCAATCCTCAGCGCGCCATGTCACCATGCACTATATATGTCTTCTCTTAGCATGCAAGGTGTCCACATCACTATCCACTAATACAAAACTATATAAGATCTCCCCACTAAGGAGTACTCTCAATCTTCAGCGCGCCATGTCACCATGCACTATGTCTTCTTTCAGCATGCAAGGTGTCCACATCACTATCCACTAAAATCATCAATTTATTTCTTCTATCGATTTTCTACAGCTAAAAACTATATAAGAGCTCCCCACTAAGGAGTTCTCTCAATCCTCAGCGCGCCATGTCACCATGCACTATGTCTTCTCTCAGCATGCAAGGTGTCCACATCACTATCCACTAAAATCATCAATTTATTTCTTCTATCGATTTTCTACAGCTAATAGCATCCATGTATGCAATGTGTTGTTTGTAGTAGAATGTTGTGAAGCAATCACTTTTGTTTCTACTTTTAAATTTTATCTTTAAAATTTGTTGAAAATACAAAACTATATAAGAGCTCCCCACTAAGGAGTTCTCTCAATCCTCAGTGTGTCATGTCACCATGCACTACGTCTTCTCTCAGCATGCAAGGTGTCCACATCACTATCCACTAAAATCATCAATTTATTTCTTCTATCGATTTTCTACGGCTAATAGCATCCATGTATGCAATGTGTTGTGTTGCAGTAGAATGTTGCGGAGCAAGCACTTTAGTTTCTACTTTCAAATTTTCTTTAAAATTTGTTGAAATTCCCGCAGCAACACGCGGGGTATCACCTAGTCTAGTTGTACAAGTACCGCCCGGAGAACATGGAGTCGCTGGAGTGCTGAGACGACATGTAGTAGTACCCAGCTAGGGGTGGAGGTGGAGGGGACCAATCTTGGGGGGAGTTGATCTTCTTGTGCCATCCACATGTGCAGGTCGAACATGTGCAACATCGATCGTCGCCTGCGCTAGACGATGGATCTGGAGAAGCTAGTGCCTCCGACAGCCGCCGATTCAGGTTGTAGATGATGACCTCCTCGAGGTAGTCGATCTACTCTTGATAGGGGTCAATAGCTAGGGGATCCACCCATTGCAAGAAACTGGAGTTCTCTGGTTGGTGGGAGTACTGCAAAAGGTAAGAAAATGTTAGAAAACCAAAGAAAGATGATGAACCCATTTCATGAGCATTGCTTACCCATGCGTGTGGCCAGTGCCAAAGCAACGACCGTAGTTCTTCCATCCCTTGCAGACTTGCATCACGCAAAACTCACAGTGTGAACACCTTGACCACAACACCGATTGCTTGAGTGCGTAGCTTCTAACTTCACGCATGGAAGTGAAGTCACTCTTACCTTTCAGTGGAAAGTATTCCTTGAAATCTGAAGTAATGTTGCTCTAGATCTACTGAGAATGTCTTGTACAACCAGTTGTTTATGGCCCTCAAGTTTTTTTTGCTGCTCTTTTAATATCTTTCTCGACCGAATTAAATTCTCCAAAGTCAACTCCATCTGAACCATGTCCAATCTACCCGTTACTGAAATACAATTTGACATGAACTGTTTCCGACATGTCTGATAGCATAAAAAGCAATAATCACTATTAGAAAATACGTCTAATGACAAAAAATCTTATATTGTCAAATCTACACTAAAATTGCAAGTTCATTATATCATCTAATACTTTAAATCTACTTAAATCTACACTAACTATATCCTTATTATATCTAAGTACATAGATTAACAGAGTTAGGATTAGTGTAGTACCTCCAAACCGATAAAATTATTTTTGGTCCGAACCCAGCTCGATATACATTTTTAGCTATTTTGTAAGGTAAATTACGCGGGTGGCCCGTTCGAGCCTGGCCTGAAAAACCTAGGCCCGACTTGCCTAGTGGGATGTCATGGCAGGATTTTTTTCAACCTGAAATAATTAGGATTCTTTTCGACCCGCCCGAATCCAATCCGATCCGAAAAATGCTCATGTATAGCCATACACACCGCCATGACACCACCACCACTCATTGTGCGGCCGCACGCTGCGCGAATCTGGCAGACTGCCCAGCCGGCGGCCATCATCGATCGGGCTCGATAGATAGATTTGGGCCTGGGCCCTGATTGAACCAGTTTCGGGGACTCGGTTTCTGTCCCGTTCCGACTCGGAGAGGGAGGGAGGACTGGAGTGACCTCGGCCCGCTTCCTCGGCATATAAATCGAGGCACCCCGGCGACCCCCAATCCCCAAAGCTAGGGTTTTCCGCACCTCGCCGAGCGCCACCACTCCACCCAAATCGACCTCGCCCGCCGCCGCCGCAATCGCCTTCGCCACCGCGGATCGGCTCGAGGATGGCCGGAAAGAGGATTCCGCGAGGAATTTCGGCGCCGTTGACGGCGGGAGTGCGCCGGCGGAGAAGGTGGAGGCGGAGGCGGAGGCGGAGGGGATCAAGGTCGGGGTCGTGGCTTGCTTTCACCCCACCGCCTCCCAGCAGGCATAAGCGGGGAGAAGAAGGCTGGCTTGGTGTACGGCGGCGGTCCGAGGCCGTGCAGTGGCAGCCATACCTGATCCCGATGATGAGGAGCTGCAGCAGGGAGGCTGATTTTGTGTCCCATCGGCAGTCGAGGGCGTGCGGTTCCAGGTGTATGCTGGGGAGAAGGAGATGGAAAAGGAGGTTCGACCAGCGGAAGAGGAAGGCCGAGGTTCGAGGGCGAGGAGGAAAGCCCGGAGGCAGCGGTGGCCGATGAGATGGCAGCAGCTGCTGGTGCTGGTGCTAGTGCTAGTGCTAGTGATGCCAAGGCTCCAGAGATCAAATGGGTGGAGATGCCTTTGGAGTACATTGCCTGGCTCCTGTCGCAGAAGAGGGAGGACTACCGTGTGCTTACCCTTGAGGACTACACCATTCACAGGAGCATCAGCAGCGGCAGCAACACCGCTGCTGACTTCATGTACACTCAGGAGGAGCTTGATGAGCACCGCGAGCTGGTACTCAAGGTCCAAGCCACTGATGAGGCTGAGAGGGAAGAATTCATGGCGTTCCAGGAGTGGGTCCGTGACACCTTCGAGCGGAATGGCTGCGTCATGGTCCCTGAAGGCTTTGACGGCCCCAATCCTGGAGGAAACCAGGACGTGATTGATGAAGAATGGGAGAAAGGGAAGCACTTGCTGGGGATATGATTGATGCATATCTTCCTTTGAACAGGGAGGACACTGGTGTTGCCATGCCATCCAACTGAGATCAACAGAGATGAGGAGAATGTATTCAATTCTATTTATGTCGCCCACCTGCCTGTCTGTCCCTTATTTATATATGCATGTCCTTGCTGCACTAAGTTATTATTTCAAGTTAATTGGTTGTCTATGCTCCAGACATCATGTCAAATTAAGTTAAGGAACTGATGAATGTTGTTTTCTTTTTCTTTTTCTTTTTTTTTTTTGAAATTTGCCTGGAGCACTGGCCCGTCATGTAAGAACTCAAGTGGGCACCCACGCTGACCGCACGCTCAAACGCAGATGGGCTGCCGAGAAGTCTGAGGACGCGCCTACCGAGGCTCACACACGCACTCCCTACACCTATACACACACCCCACCCCGGCACCCCTCTGGGGAATAACCCCGGTGCAACACCCGCGTTCGTTCCAGACGGGAATCGAACGCGGGCGGGCAGCGCTCCACTGAGCGGACTGCCGCCGAGCGCTGCTAGCCAACCGGCCGCAGGCTCGTTTGCAATGTTGTGTATTTGGTTGTCTTTGCTATGCTCCAGCTATCTATGTAAGGAACCAAGTTATCAGGAATTGGTGTCAGGAACTGATGTATGTCATGTTTAATGAAATTTATGGAGTTTATTAAGAATCAACTAATCAATTTGTAGTGACATGGAGTATTCCACTACTAGTGTTCTTAGAATCATTGTTACACTGTTGTTTTATCTAAATTAAAAAAAGATGGTGGTGATTGGTCTGCTGGTCTGCCTTATGATGACAACTACAGGCCATTCCTTCACTGAATAGAAACCACTGTTTTGTTGATGTTAACCGTGCATTAGATTGTGCTGCCTTTTTCAGCTTAACGCTGACAACCTTGTTGCTCTCGTTCTGTCTTTCCTCCATATTGTTGTGCCATGTCACTAAACGATTGGTCAATGTGCATATGTGTTGCCTTTTTCGTTAGTGCTAAGAAAGCATAAACTGCCGGTCAAGATCTGGAATGTTCAGCTCTTTTACTCAGTTTGAGCCCCTTGTCGGTATTAGATTTCTTGGAAAACTCTGCATGTTAAACATTTTGTCTGCGACTGCAACTTTTGTTTATTGTTCCAAAGTATATGGGTTGAAGAGAACTGGCAGCAAGTTTTGCTTAGTGTACTTTTTTGTTGAATGCATGCCGCTCATGAATTGCTGAGCGCAGTGTGTTAAAAAGAACCGGAAGATTTTGCAAGATCAGCTATCTTTTGTTTTGTTTAACAGGATGTTGGAATATGCAACCAATTTCTACTAAGAGGATGTATAGAATGTCTAGTTTACGATGTTGCAAAACAGTTTTAGCTTAACTATCTATTGCTGCTTACAGATACCTTTGATTCTCTTATTAGCTTTCTTGGATGTCTGTTTATTTGTACATGTTTTTTTGATTCTGTCCAACTCCAACATATATAAAGGACAAGTCAAGGGAAGTCAGATATTATCCTGTTCAGATTTTAAATGCTACTTTTAGGTTGTTTGTTGTTCCAAATGATTTTTTTTTTTTTTTTTGCAGAGGAATGTCAGTTTCCTGTTATCAACTTATGAGTATCTTACTCGATAACGCATAGGTCCAGATAGAATAGAATCAGCTTTCAGAGTTGCTGTAACTAAATTTTGCTGGTTAGGTCCTGTAGCTTATCTAGCACAGCTGGCTCATCTTATTTAAAGCATACTCCCTCCGTCCCGTAAATAATGCAATCCTAGCATTTGAAAAAAATCACACAAAGAGTGCAATCCTAGAAAATAGATCTAATTACCTACCTAATTAAGTAATCAAATCAGATCCGCATGCCAAAACTTACTGCATGTGGCTAAAAAATAGGGGTATCAGAGTCTTTTCACGCCAACACTAATCTGTCCTAGAAAAACTAGAATTGCATTTTTTATGTGACGGAGGGAGTACCTGTCTGTATCTTGGCTGTGGGCTTGTGCCAATTCTCTCACGCTTTCAATCTACTCAGTTTCAATTCAGTTGTGTTATCTGCCAAGTTTGTCATACATAGGCATGCTCTGAAAAAGATAAGTTTCAATTATCTTGCTACTTACAGGACTTTTGTGAAGTCCAGATGGTAAGCTAATGCATTGTGCCCTTCATGTTATAGTATTTTCGTGATAAAAAGCATGCATTTGTAGTTTGCCATGGCAAAAAGAATGCGTCATGTTTTTGAAGTTGTGGGGCTTGGCATTATTTGTTGCCCATATCTGTTTTACCCTATAGATGCAATGTGAAGCTTACAGGAAGCCGAATTCATGTTCTGTTCATCTCTCCCTCTAAATCCTTCTTTATGGGTGTTTTACTTCTGTGCATTGCAACACTTGTGGTTCTACTAGATTACTACAGGTCAGATTCTTACAGCATGATAGTGGCTCATGATAGTTGGTACTGACGTTTGGACACTTTTATGCTGGACGTTTGGGCACTTTTATGCTGGACACATGAACTAGATGGGAATATAGGATTAATAGCTCGTTTGGGTGCCCATTTCCAATCTTCTTTATATATTGTAAAGAGTTAAATACACCAGCGGCCCTTGAACTTGTCTCAAGGTGCCACTTAGGTCCACGAAGTTGTAAACTCTAAATCCAGCACCCCAAACTTGTTAAGTTGTGCCACTTGAGTCCATACCCCTTTGGTGCTCGTAAATATTTTTTTATCTTCTTCCCCATCCACGTCCTCCTCCCCATCCCTCTCCTCCCTCTCCTGTGCGCTCGAGCCGCGGCGAGCTCTCGGTCCCCGGTGTTGTGCTCCGACCCAGCGAGCTCCGGCCCTGGCTGCGGGCGCAATGCCACCGTGGGGAGCTCCTCCCTCTACTGCTCCCGCTAAGCATCCGCCGCACCTTGCCGTCGTCAATTTACTGCCGGAGCTCTTCGTCTGTCCTCCCTCCCTCCCTTGCTTCCTCCGCCCACTCCCGTACCCCAATCCCAGCCCGCTCCTCTCCGGCGGCCGAGTCCAGGTATGAGGCGGGGCTGGAGCTCCCCTGGCGGAGGGTCGTACCTGGCGGCCGTGGCGGCGGGCCCCGTCCCTGTCTCAGCGGGCAGAGCTCTCTGGCCCGACAACCAGCTCTCGAGCTCCACGACTTCGGAGGTGCCAAATCCTGACGCCTGGTTCTCGAGCTCCGGCCCCAAGTGGTGATGGCGAGGGAGGGGCGCCGGCCCCAAACGGCGAGCTTCAGCCGCCTGCGCCACGCCAGTGTGACGAGCTCCGTCCTCGGCCCCTAGCACTGCACACAACCCTGGCGAGCTCCGCCCTGGACCCCGATGACGCGAGAGAGGAGGAGGGGGGGGGGAGAGAGAGAGAGAGTAGGGAGATGATGAGGATGTGGATGGGGAAGAAGATAAAAATCAAGGGTGTTTTTGCATATATTCATGAGCATCAAAGGGGTATGGACCCAAGTGGCACAACTTAACAAGTTTGGGGTGCTGGATTTTGAGTTTGGAATTCCGTGGGCCTAAGTGGCACCTTGAGACAAGTTCAAGGGCCGCTGGTGTATTTAACTCTATTGTAAATAGATGTACCTAGTTTCTCAGTCTAACTACCGTAATGGTGCCCTTTTCCAATCTTCTTTATATATTGTGGAGCTACCAGTTTCTGTCTAACTACCGTAATGGTACAACAGAAAGCTTTTGCACTACGGTTAATGGCTTCTGAATTGCAAGTCATAACTAAAAGCCAAAAAATAAAATCGAAAAAAAGCTTACAAGTACTTGGGCATAGTAGGTTGCAAGAAACCACTACTTTTGGAACCTACTGCAAAGCACTTCATTTGACGCAACCTTACAAAAAAAACAACTTTCTCTTGGTAGCTAGTACCTCTGGCGGATGTTGGTATTTGTACGCAGTTGTTGCATCCCTGACAACTTCACCAATGCAGCTGAACTAGTTTTGTGACGAATGCGGGTTACTGGTATACTCCCTCTGTCCCGGAATGAACGTCGTTACAGCTACACGTCGTTATAGCTACAGAAGTCTATCCCTGAATCATCGTCGTTTCGTAGCACCTCTGCAGCTCTGTAGCTAGTTTCACAGTAGCTGTGCAGCTATGTAGGCCTAGCTGTGGAGCTCTGCAGGCCCTAGTTGTGCTCCGCCGTAGTTTATTCCTTTCACTCCTCCTCAGCCAAATGCCACTACGGCAGAGCATGCTCCCAAAACCACCTCTCATCATTGCTACTAGTAGGGGTGTTTGGGACCTTTACTTGTTGCATTAGTTTCGGGTTCAGGCTTCCAGCGACGAACATTTGGGGACGGAGGGAGTAGTACGTATAGGCTTTGAAGCTTGATCATGAAAAGCTAGCTTTTGGGATCCGATCATGGTGGTGTGAGAGATCGCGTATTTTAGTGCTTGATGGATTGTTCAGCTGTTGGCATCGTCCAAAACATGATGCTATTGAAATGTTGCTGGGCCATGGGTATTCAAAAGTGATAGGTTTGGGGGTAAACAGATATGGGATTCAGGATAGAAGTTTGCACGCCGTTCAAATGTGTTAACGTAAAGACGTAAAAGCATAGAGAACTTCCTAATGTGGCAATCACTTGCAATGGGGCAGGATTATGGTGAGAATACTGGCACACACAATTCCCTCTCGTGTTTTCAGGTATTCAGTTTTCACTCGCACACAACCTCTTCCCGGTTCCACGGAGGCTGGCTGCTATGGAGCAGATGTATGGCTAATTGGCAATACAACAGCGAGAAATGGGGCCTGGGGGTAGGGTGCCAGTCGTTGAACCTGCTCTCACCAAGTTCCTGTCTGTTGGTTCGGCCGTTGGGAAGCTGCAGTAGACTGGACACGGATAAGGCACACAAAAGAAACTTAAAAGTGCATAAAAATAAATACAAGTGCCTTTTCTAAAACCTCTCTTCTTAATGCAATGATATACAACTTCTGCGTATATGAGAAGAAAAAACAGAAGATAACATTTATAATAAAACTATAATTATAGATACATCGGACTTCAGTTAACTTTGAACCCTTTAGATGTTTACACAAATATTGTTCTTGATGTTCCAATGTTCCATATAAAGTTTTGGTTATATCAGTTGCCTATTGACATTTAAACACAAAAGCACCATCCCACAACGGGGCTGACTGAGCCAGCGACCCGCGACCCGCACCCGACCCCGTCGCCGCCGAGCGCCGCCGCGGTAGGATCTCCCTGCCCCGGCCGCCGCCGGCCGAGCCGGCGCCAGATCCTGCATCTCCTTCGCGCCCTCTTTCCATTCCCCTAGGTTTCAGCCTCTCCCGTGGACTGTGCGTGGAGATCGACCTCCGGCCTCCTCCCCACGTTTTGTGCTCGCCGGCGCCCACCGCCACCGCCATGGTCTTCCTCGAGCTCGAGGGGGACGAGGACCTCCTCGACAACGTCGCCCCGTCCCGCTCCCCTGCGCCACGGACCGCCGCCGGCCTCCACTCCACCGGCACCACCGACCTCTCCCCCGGCTCGCAACGCCGGTCCCCTGCGCCTCGGTCTGCCGGTGGCAGCCCACCGGAGCCGGGCTCCGTGGAGGCTGGGGTCTCCATCTCCTCCGACCTCGAGCTGTGGGAGTACCCTGCAGCTGGCTCCCCGTCGCCACGGAGGAGCGCTCCCCGTCTCCTACCTTCAGTGCGGAGGTTCGCCGCCTCTTGGACGTGCCGCGTGAGCCTTCTCCGGCGCTAGCTCCGGCACCTTCCCCCGCGCTGCTTCGTCAGGCTTCCCCTCCACCGCCGCCGCCCCCTTTCCAGGCCCGTCGCTCCTCCAATCGGCGGGGCCGCATCGACCCGCTGGCCAGGCAAGGGCGGAGGACGAGGCGGAGAGTTCCAAGGCAGCTGCTTTGCGCTCGCAGCTGCCGCCGGTCGTTCGGGCTTCGTCCCCTGGTCGTGTTGTGCTCCCGCCGGGCCTGCTGCCCCCGTTGGTTGAGTCGCCAGTGGTGCCGCTCCGGGTTGGCTCGGTCGTTGTTTTCCCTGCAGGGGCGGCGATGGTCGACGCGCCGGTGGGTGATGACGGTGGTAGCCCCTGGGAGGAGGTGGTGTCTCGCAAGAGGCGTGCCTCTCGTTCTCCGCCCCCGCCACCGCCGCCACTGCCGCCGGTGTCCAGGGTCTCGTCGGATCTCAACAACCTGTGCTTCAAGCTTCCGACTGACTGGCCGCCCGCTCGGTGCGGCATCACGCTGCTTCCGGTGCCATCGTCTTGGTCACCGCGAGGAGGATTGCACTCTGCCGCGGGTTCTTCGCCGGCGCCTGCCGGGCTACGTGCCCGTGCCGGCGCGCCGGGCTTCTCCACCGCCGCCACCGCCGCGTCGGGCTCCCGTCGGGCGGCTCTCGCCGCCACCACCACCGCGTCGAGCCCCTGCACACCAGGACCCTCCATCGCCGCGCCGCCGCGTCGCGGCGTCCCGCCGCCTCCACCGCGGCGTTGGGTCCTCCCGCCATGCCTCCCGCCACCTCCACCGCCACCACCGCCACGCCGGACACCTCCCCGCCGCCGCTGCCGTCGCGCCTCCCCACCGCCGCCGCATCGGGCCTCTCCCCCGCCACCGCGTCGGGGCCTTCTGCGTGCTACGCGGGGTGGGGCCGGGAGGGGCGCCACGGACGCACGCTCCCCATTCGCCAGGGCCGCGAGGGTCGCGCGGTGGATGGTCGTCGCGAGACCGATGGGGCGTCTTCTTCGAGTACTCCACGTGAGGGGGCGTCTGATGCCCAGCCAGGTGCTCCCGTGGAGCCAGATGGTCGTGATGGTTGTTGCTCTTTCTCTACGGAGGCTGGGGGCGCTCCTTCGCTTGGTCACCCCTCCAGGCGGCCTCGCTCAGAGGTGTGCATCATCCCACGTTCGGTGGAGGTCGCCGCCAACGAGATTACTCTTGAGCGCGCTCTGGTCGTTATGGTCGCTAGCACTCGGCCGGAGTTGGTGCCCTCTGATGTTCAGGCCTACATTATGGGTCACTTGACTTGCCGGGTCGTTCTTGTGCACCCCACCACCGGAGGGCGTCACAGTGCTCTTCGAGATTTTGATGTGATTCAGTGGATCCTGGATGCCCCTCTTCCTTCCTTCTCGGTCCGACTGGTCTTCAACCGATGGCAGAAGGAGAGCGGGGCGGTTTGGTCGCCCATGAGCTACAGGCTGTGGATTGCTATCCAAGGTGTGCTCGCTCATCTCTGGCTGCGCAGCACGACTCAGGAGATCTTGGGCTCCTCTTGTGTTCTACTTGCTTTGGCGCCGGAGACGGAGTCCAAGGCCACCCTGAAGAAGTTTTTCATCACAGTTGGTTGTCTGCATCCTGATCTCGCTCCGAACGAGAAGGTTATGTGGGCCCCCTTTCAGTCGATTCTAGGCACCCACAGCCAGGTTACTACTACAGGGCAGTTATTGATATTCTCGAGGTCGCGGTCGTCGGGTCTGAGATCCACCCACCACCACCACCCGGTGACGAGTCCCTTCCACTTGGTGGAACTGCGGCTGGGCCACCATGACAGCCGCCTGGCTCGGGCGGGGCTTCCTCACCTTGGTCGTTGTTGACGGTCGATTTCCATCAACCAAGAACACTTGTTACACTTTGGTTTGAGCTTTGAATTATAACTAACCCGCCACTAGGCATACTAATGATGTAATAAGTTCACACTTGCATGTGGTTTTTGGAGTTTATTATTTACGCAGGAAATCAACGTTAAAGAGGAGACTTTCGGGATAAGTTCATCAAGCACTTTAAGAGAAGATCATGAAGCCCGTCAGAAGTCAAGACATGAAGTGAACACGACTCCAAATGATCCAAGGACCTAAGCATCAACACGTAAAACTCCGGGGACTTGGAGGTTTACCAACGAGATCAACTCAGCCCGTGAGATATTCTCATAGCCCAAGACAGCATGATCTTTCGGTGCAGATTCGGAGACCTAAACGGCCTCTAATGACAAAAGTTTGACTACCAAAGTTGTGGGCCTCGACGATAGGTTCGATTTGGACATATGGAAGGCCCAATTCGGGTCAAGGAGCTAGGAGATATGGCCCCCGAAATGCCAGCTGCGCAGACAAGTCCGAAATCAGACAGATTATTTTCCGAGGCTGTTTTGGGGATCTTATCTTCGTTTTCAAGGAAAGCAATGAACACCAAAGTTGAAGATAATTTCGTGGCACACAACCTGGACACCGAATTTACATTATTTGGAGTCCGTATGTGGGAGATATGGTGCCGGCAAGAAAGGGCTGCGAATCAGGAAAATCTGGACGAGGCTGATTTTATGGAAACCAAGTTTGCTTCTCTCCCAAGGAGGATCTCGTACAAGGCAAGATGGAGCACGCCCCAAGGCACCCCAAGGGTATAAATAAAACCCCCTAGGCACCCCAAGATGGTTACCCATTCAGATCCATTCATCACAACTCGGCGAAACCTAGAAGCAAGCACCGGAGGGAGACGACGGCCGCCGCGAGTCCTCGAAGTTGTCTAGGAGATGGCCTAAGCCGACCCTAGCCGCCATGGCTGCCTTGCGTGGTTGTGCCATGGTGGAGTTCCAGAGCTAGTTGAGGTCATCAATGGTATGTACTTGGTGGAGATGATCTAAACGTATTTATTATGTGAGTAAAGTACTTCATGTCATCCGATCTTTTAGCGACTCGATTCCTCCTTTTATGATTTTGCTCTCGCTTGGCTATGCTTCGTCTTCAATCTATTCTATAGATAGATTGCTTGGGGTGCTCTTGTAGTCATGGTGGCTAGAGGTGCATATCGGATCGACCAAGTGTTTTCAACTTGTTCTTCTCGAACTCGCCCTAGGCTAACCCGCACGAATAGGAGTGCGTTGTGACAGGACGGTGGCTCCAAAAAGGCGGGCGTCTTCGGAATCGGACCGGAGGATATTAGTTTAAAGATGGCTTTGGATGAGATGCGCTTGCTCTTTTGGCTAGAACTACGACTAGAAGACGATAGGCCTTAGTTTCCTTGCTTGCTCCTTACCTTGTCGACGTTCATGGATGCGATCAACCTTATGCTATAACTCATATATCTTTAAGGTTTATCTTCTTATGCAATCAATGCTTCATGTTAGGTTAGATCGATAGGTTAGATGGAGAATCCTGGGAGTTTGCTTCAGATCCTTGGATTGACAAATCTAGGGAGGACCCTCCTTGGTGAAAAAGGCACCAAGTCACCCGTAGGCTTGCGGTGAACTTGAGCACGGTTTTGAACCGTCAACAAGCCCTTTTTAAGGCGTCGTTTCCGGGATCGGCAGCCGAACCCTAGGGCGATCCATCTATCTCTTTGACTAACCCTAATTTCTATTATTGCATATATGCTTGCTTTCTTGTTTGTGTCTTTGAAAGTAGGTGAAAAGCTAGACACAAGACGTTCGAGAAGTTCACAATCTACTCCGACAAGATGATGACTACATCAAGATTCACTCTTTAGTGGTAGGTGCTAACTTTTGTTAGTGGCCCATCATCCGCTATTGAGTCCATATCCTACACGAGAGATGATAAACAAGGTATGTCAATGTGTCAATTAAAGTTTTAAGACTAATGTTTCGTGCAGGTTTGTTTGTCCAAGCAATGGGTGTTGGAAGCAATCACGTTGCGAAAGAAGTACCCGTCACTTTGGCTAAAGCAAAATCATAAAGAAGACACACCATTGCCATTATGCTACTCGCTGGTCCAGCAATGGCGATGACTTAAAGCCGAAGGAGACGCGACGTAACGCCCCGAAGACCACAAGATCAAGGTCGTCAACATCTTCGGATCGATTCGCAAGAAGTCTATGCTCGTATCAATCTCTGCACAACCTCAAGGGAGAACAACATGATATCTTTGGATATTTAGAAGCCCCATGAAGTTACGCTTCTAACGAACCAAGAATCAAGTCAATCGGAGGTTCCTACAAGCGGATATGGCCGAATTACCGAAGGTTGCGCGTTCTGAAATTTTCTGGACAGCATGCAAGAGCGGAAACAAAACGCCATAGCTCCTCATTTGGGCTCCGATTAAGATGAATGAGTACCCGTTGGAAAGGTAATTTTATAAAGTTTTCAATGGAACAATATTTTGGTATATGTTCTGTTATGTACACAGGGGAAAATCCACAAGAAATAGGCAGCAGCAACACGATGAGAACAAGATAGTGGAGATGAGGACAACGACAACGAAGAGGAGCTTAGGCAATGCTTCCATTAGACCACACGAGATGAAATTCAGAAGTTTGGAACAAAACAAAGACCCCAAGAGCATTGGCAAAAGAAGGTACAAGTTGGCAACATCCGACGCTAGGAGATGTTAGAAGCAAATCACGATGGATTACACACAAATGATGGCATCCAAT
The DNA here is from genome assembly GCA_022644695.1 of Cenchrus purpureus. Taxonomy (NCBI): domain Eukaryota; kingdom Viridiplantae; phylum Streptophyta; class Magnoliopsida; order Poales; family Poaceae; genus Cenchrus; species Cenchrus purpureus. The sequence continues at coordinate 180,385,811 of CP053454.1, forward strand.
GGCGCGGATACTCTGGGCTCTCACACGAAGGATCATGGAATTACATGAAGATATTTGAGACATGTGTGAAGTCCCGCAAATGAATAAGAAGAGTGAGTCCACATAAGGCAACCTTGATGATGTGTGTACGAGCGAATTATGAAAGACGATGCAAGCCACCGATCATTGAATATTGTTTGCTTTCAACTCCGAGAGACCACTCAAAAGCTCAAGGCCAAGGTACAAATTAACCTCTCAAGATACTTTTGGAGCTGATAATATTCCTTTGATATATCTATGATTCATATCCAATAGTGAGGTTGATTCAATTCTATGCCTTGTTCTTATGATGATCATGATAGGCTAGAATTTCTTGAGAGTGATAAAGAGGCTTTGTTGTGCTTAAACTTTGTCACATGCCTAATGAACCTTTGCCTAATGAGAGCTTAGCTGAGCAAGAAAACTTATGCTACAATTAATCACAACTTACTTTGTCATAAATTGTGGTTATGGATGCGTTTGTTTGCGATATGATTTGTAAATCTTGGACTTGCTTTGTGCTCGGTCAAGCTAGTGACCTTAAAAGAGCAAATTGTGGGAGAAATCCCAAGTTTCACTAAACATGCAGGGCATTAAACATAAATTAAGAGGAGAGAAGTCACACCCAAAGGAATTGCAAACCCGTGCATCACCGTCACGAACCTCAAAACGGACGTCCGCTGTTTTCATCAATTTTGAGGACCTGGTCAGACATGTTCAAGGAAGAAAAAGTTGAAAATCAGAAGCTCCATCAAGTGCCGGTTCCAACGCATCCAAGATCGATGAATTTGAAGACCCGTACAAGGAGATATGGCAAAAAAAAACATTGAGCGATGTGCAGCCTGAAATCAGCTTTGGACAGATTGCAGCACCGGAGTCGAACAGGCATAACTCACTCGATCGGAGTCCGTTGGGGGTGAATAAATACTTGATAGAAAGATAATTTCACGCATCACGCATGGAAGCTATTGTTTTCTACACAGTCTGATCTGGACAGAGAGGAAAATTTGTGAAAGAAGAGGCAGCGATAAAGTGCGATGGAGAAGGTGATGATGATGATGCAAGGAGACAATTGGGCAAGCCTCTCATCGAGTATAAGTGATCGTGTAAAGCATGGAGAGTGGATCAAGGCTGCATGAACACCTTCAAATCTTGCATGAAGGATCATGGCAACGCAACAACAAGAAGGTATGTGAGAAAGTCGAGCTCTACGACTTTAAATGAAGCGCTTATGGAGGCAACCCGGTTTTTATTTATATATATACATGACCGTCTACATTGTGCTCTTTAATCGAACCATCAAGTAACATTGTACCATTGCTCTAATAAAAACCACAACACCATGTTGTATGTTCTAATTGCTATTGAGGGAGCGCTTTGTTATTTGATCTTGGAAAACTTGTAGACCTTTTTGTGTGCCTATTAGAGTTTAGAGTCTTTTTCTTTTGTGTCTTTTTAGAGAGATATATGAAGTTGGCACCATTCTTTGATTCTAAACTTGTGGCTAGTTAATTTAGGCTAACATTTGTTTTTGTTTAGGCCACCGCATATCAAGTCATATCATTTTGTTCATCCATATTGCATCGCATGTTTGATTTGATCTAACTTTTGTCCAACCAACCTAAGCCTTCCTATAACCTCCACCAAAAACCATAGCCAATAGAGGTAGGATTGCTTGAGTTGACCGGGGGCTGTCACCCTCCGGGTCGGCCAAGTCTACCCCTATCTAACTAAAAAGATGACGGTGCTTTAATGATTACTTTTCGGGGTGAATCATGCTCTAGCCCCGTAGAACTCATCATCATAAACTTTGACTAGCCTCCCTATAAAACCCTTAGGAAAACTTCCCCTACCTATAGACATCCTAAAACCATAGGTTTGTAAAAAGACTCTAGCACCACCTTAGATAGAATTTCTATACTTGACTTCCTCTCTTCAAAATCCTTGTTTGAGCCAAAAATATAGGATACCTATAACCTACTCTTAAACCTTGTTAGTTTAGTTGATTGATTCTTTTCGATGGGTGACTTCTTTGTTGACAATGCTTACTTCGTATGAAGTGTGAGATCAAGCTTTGTCCTTTGCTTATTGTAGACCACATCGAAAGTGTTTTTCAAACCTTGCTAATGCTTGTTTGTGCTAACCTTTTGCATTTGCATTTTGCACCCATCCCTTTGTCATCATCCACTTTATGTTAGCTTGGGACCTTTTTGTGAAGCTTTATGATGAATGCTTTCATACCTATGTTAATGCTTGTCGACATGCATTACTCCTTTTTACAATCTTGTGTAAACATGGTGTTTATACATGATTGGAGACCCACATCATTCAGTTTTATATACCTTGCTATCATATTGCATTGGATTGTTTATAAACTTTGCAACGCCCTACTTATCTTACACCATGAAGAGTTGTTAATCTTGGGATAAGCATGGTGTTTTGACCTTGGTTAATAAATCTCTATGGGAATAGAAAGTTTGGCAACCACTTTGTAAGCATGGAGCTTAGAATTTGGTGTAAACATTATTTTGTTTTTATACCATCCTATCAATTGCATGCACGCTTGCACTCACGTACACCCATTAGGATTTTCGCTAGATTAACTATGCCACAAGTGAAGATCTTAGGGATGTCATGGTTTGTTGGCATAGGGTGAGTATTCCCGACTGTCACCTCGGGAGTATTTTGTGCATTATAGTTATTTTGCAGGCATGACGAATCACTCCCATGAGTTCGTAATAAAAGCTGAAATCAAGATCATCAACACCTCCAAAATCCCGAAAGGAGCACTGCTGTTTTCATCAAGATTAAGCACATGTTCAGAGATGTACAAAAGGGGAAAATTGGATATTCAAGTGCTTCATTAAGTCTACTTTCCAATGCATCAAGAATCTACATTTTAGGAGACCCGTGTAAGAAGTTACAACCAAATCTTTGGGCGTCACACATTCTGAAATCAGTCCGGGACAGCTTGCACCAACAAAGTAAAAAGGGCGTAACTCTCTTGTTCGGAGTCTGATCGGGATGAATGACCACTCGTTGGAAAGATAATTTCAAGCACTTTGCAATGGAGCAATGATTCAGTACATACTCAGTTCTGGAAGTAGAAGAAAAACTCGTGGAAGATGAACCAGCGATAAGGGACAACATGGAAGGAGGAGAAGATGGGATGAGAAACAATTGGGATCAAGGCTCGTGGCAAAGGGCAGACAATGAAGGATGAACAAAGGCAACAATGTGATGATGATCTCCTCCCATGGTGGTAGGACTTCAAGAATTTTAAGATGGTTCATCATCTTCCATGCCTAGCAACATGCTAAGCATGAGGGAAGACTTGGTGGACGAAAGAAGACCGCATGGAGTTCAAGGATCACGGTTGTTGCGGATGCCGATCTTCCTTCTTCCATGCTAGGCACAATGCTTAAGCATGGGGGAGGGCACGCAACATCACAAGCATCAAAGGACGGTCACAATTCTTCAACCCTCTCTTTGTCCTTGTCTTTCTAAATGCTTGTATATATGTATATGCCTTCAACAACCTTAGATGCAACTTTTGTATGTCTCTCTTGTTAAATAACATGGCTTCTAGGAGTACAACCTAGTTTTTGTTTTGGTTTATTGTCATCACCTTGTGCTTACCATGATGAAATAATTTTGGCTTGATCTTGCTCGTTGATATATGATGACCGTTGCCGCTTTGTTTAAACTTTGTGCTTGTTTATGCATGATTAAGCTATTGCTCTCTCTAATACAAATCTGAAATTAATTAAATGCTAGCTTAATCTTTTGTGGAGGTCATGATAAAAATAAAGACCTATGGTTTCTTTTATGCTCTCAACTTTGGATGGGTCGAAGGACATATTACTTTTTGTTTTTAAAAGTCATGCTAACCTTGTCATTAATACCTCTTGCATTTTGCTCTACCTATCCAAAGCCTTATATATTGAGTGCAACCATAGATTACAAGAGTTATTGTTGGGTGAATTGATTCAAGGCTCGATTCTCTGGCTCGTGACTAAGAAGCTGGTCATTCCGTTTTTTGCGTAACTTATCTTTTGCTAGCCTATTCTATCTGTGCATTGTGAGCTCCCACATTGGAAGTTTTGCAAACCTCGCCGGATATCCACCCTTTAAACCAACATCATCTTTTGTGTTAACCTCCTTGACCTACCTATCATTTGAGTTTGGAGATGACACATCACAAGAAGGTGTTTCAAAGGGAAGATTCAAGTTCCCTCTAATTAAGACATCCGGTACCTACCTTAACACCACTTCCTCTTTGCTCGGGGACGAGCAAACGTCTAAGCATGGGGGAGGAGGTAGGTACTATGCAAATTAGAGTTCTAGGGGAGATAAAAAAAATGAATAAGATGAGAGGAGAAAATAAAAAAAATTCAAAGCACCTCGCAGAAAAAAGAGAAAAGAAGGAGAAAAGAAAAAGAAAAAAAGAGAGTAATAATAATCTCCCGGGTTCTCTAGTTGCTTAAGGATTTTTCAAGGACTTCAAGATCAAGACCCATACTCATTTTTCCAACCATGTGCAATCCGATAACGAGGACTTCGTTGGGGCCTCGGGATCATTCTTTGCCATTTGCACATGTCCACCTATCTAAAAGTGTGAGTTCTTTCTCTCCCCCCTCCTTGTGAACATTATTTTTCCAATGACCTTTTTGACGAGTCATGATAAGTCCATGAGAAGCTTGCCTTGTTTTGATAATAGTCTCGACTTTAACATCTTGGTAGGGATAAAAACTTTCCTATGAGCTCCAAATAAAACCCTTCCACCTACAAACATGAGAGGAAAGGATATAGATCAAGTAGGCTTGAGAGAGTTGTGAGATGAGAGTTCATGAGCAAGATGCAAGAAGGTTTAAATTTTGTACTTGGTTTAGCTCTTTTATTCACCTCGTTCTTCACTTCAAAAGTTTCTAAGACCTATTCGAATTTTGTGGAGCATGATTGATTACTTGTGGGAGAGCAGGAGCAGGAGTGCTATTTATCTCTCCTCGGGGAGAGCAGCTCAAGTACGTCCTGCAGATACACTACAAGGCCTCCAATAATGGAGCAGAATACGAAGCTCTAATTCATGGGCTCTGTATAGCAGTGTCCCTTGGCATCAGCGACTCGGCATCTGGCGACTCCAAGGTCGTCATCGAGCAAGTCAATAAGGAGTGGGATTGTGTCAAAGACACAATGGATGCTCTTAGAGATCATAAGCTCGAAGGCCACTTCGAGGGGATTGAGTTTCAGCATGTGCCACGCAACAACAATGTGGCTGCCGACGTCCTATCTAAACTAGGTTCCAGGCGAGCTCTAGTCCCGGTGGGTGTGTTCGTCCAAGACCTACGCAAGCCGTCGATCAAACTGTTGGATCCAGACGACCCGGACCATCCACAGCCCGACCTAACTACAGCACCTCCCCATGACGTGCTGATGACTGAAAAAGAGGATGATTGGCACGAGCCTTTCTTAGCCTTCCTGCTCGACCAACGAGTCCCAGAAGACAAAGCTGAACGAGAGCGCATCACGCGGCGTAGTGCCAACTATGTCGTGATCGGCAATGACCTCTACAGAAAAGCTGCCTCTACTGGCGTCTTGATGAAGTGCATCTTGCGATCAGAAGGACTTCAGCTCCTGGCTGAGATTCACGGCGGCGAGTGTGGCTGCCACGCAGCGTCCGCCAACCTAGTCGGCAAGGCATATCGATCTGGTTTCTACTGGCCCACGGCCATGGCTGACGCCAAAGACCTCGTCAAAAGGTGAAAAGGATGCCAGTTCTTTGCCAAACAGCAGCATCTGCCAGCTCCGATCCTGCGCACGATTCCCCCATCTTGGCCCTTCGCCATGTGGGGTCTCGACTCCATAGGTCCTTTCAAAACCGCCCCTGGTGGCTACAAACACATCCTTGTAGCCGTCGACAAATTCACCAAGTGGATTGAAGTCGACCTGTCGCCAAGGTCACGTCGGAAGAGGCGGCGAAGTTCATACAAGACATAACATATCGCTTCGGTGTGCCTAATAGAATCATCACCGATCTCGGAACGGCCTTCACAGGGTCCGCCTTCTGGGATTTCTGCCAAGACAGCATAATTGATGTTTACTACTCCTCGGTCGCCCACCCTCGGTGCAACGGCCAGGTCGAACGTGCCAACGACATGGTTCTTCAGGCTCTCAAAGATCGTATCTTAGATGATGCTTCAAATTACGCCTCCCGGTGGTTAGCCGAACTACCACACGTGATCTGGGGCCTGAGGACCCAAGTCAGCTCTGCTACGGGTTTCTCACCTTTCTTCTTGGTCTACGGCTCAGAAGCCATCCTACCCACCGACGTCACCTTCGGAGCTCCACGTATACAGTTCTACGAAGAAGGAGTGTCACACCCGGATTTAAAGGCAAATCCAAATGCATTAAATACATGTGCGCCAGGATCAAGTTTACACACATGCATCGACATAGTGATAACCAAAAGACAGTGCATCTCGAAAATAGAGTATTAACTTTATTACATGACCGAAAGTCTTTAAACTAACACACGAACGAGTAGCTAACAGCGGAAAGATAAACGTAGTCGTCCACCATAGGCAGCTGACTGAAGGAGCGGACGCCTAGAACTCGTCGAATCCACCAGGGTAATCCTCAAAACGTCTGTCTGAGCAGCAGCCGGGTTGTGTAGATGCAATATAAAACAACAAGCATGAGCACATGTCGTACTCAACAAGGGAAAAGCACTATAACAACATGCAAAGGCTTTATGGTGGAAGGCTTATGGTTGCAAAGCAGGTCAGCATTTTAGTTGGTCAAATTTTATTAAGCAGCTATTACTAGCAAGTGTAAGTATATACCTAAACCCACTTTATAAATGCATAAGAACCATAGAATGTAATGCACAAGTTTATAAGTAACATCTTCCATAGGGTTAATCTTGTGAGGGTCCAGGCTGCTCTTGACCGTGAGCACGGCTAACTAGTTAGTTTTACACTCTGCATATGTTGTACACTTTCACCACAAGTCGCGTAAAAACCCAAAAGAGTTTTGGACCCAACCATGTTGTGCAAAAGTAGGCATAATACCACACTACCGAGGTGTGGTTGCATAGGGATGCTACGATGCCTTTACGAAGATTCTCCAATGAGCAACAACCCACTAGGTTTCAGGTTGAAGCAGGGCATAAAGCTCCCTAGCGGGTCAATCCCCCACCATAAATAAACAAACCCAACTCCCCGCTAGAGCAGGTCTATACTCTGACAACGCCTCCCCATTGGTCCCTTTCAGGTAAGGTTGCTACAACATCAAAGTTTCTAGTTATTCAGCCAAGACAGAGCCATATATCTTGTGGTTGTACGGTTTTCCTGGGTGGTTCTCCATGTTCCGATTAAACAAGCATAGTGTTCTTGCATTACACGAGTGAATAGCATAAAATAAATCAAGATTAAAGATTGTTCCATTAAACCACCCAAAATATGCTCTAGCAAAGCTACCCAATATAAAGATAAAGCTCGGTTGATCAAGGCACAGGGTATACAACACTAGTCACACCTTAAACATGGGTCCCATCACATTAATGCAAACAAAAAGTAAATAACTGTGTAATTAAAATGCATGTTGTAATAGGACAAAAGGGAATGCAGCAAGGACTTGCCTTCTACCCAAGCGTGCTGCTGCTCAAAGCCTTCTTGATCTTCAACGGCAGCGTACTCCACGAACTGATCGTTCACTACGCTCCACACAATATCATACAAGCATACAATACAATTAATTAAGAAACAGAACACCAATCATAGCAAATAGAAACAAAAATAGCAGAAAACTAATGTACTTGTCGAGACGATCGCATGGGTATAAAGAACGCTAAAAACGGAGCTAAAACGGGTATTCTACAGCTAAAACAAGATACAGGGACCTATCTGCAAGACAACTAAGTTTTCAGGGACCTAACAGCAAGAAACTGAGGACCTAAATGTAATTACACATAAAAATAGAAGGGCTACGATGGAAACTAAAGATCTGGACCTCGGGCGCTAAAAACAGGAAGTCTAGGGTTTAAAACGTAAAGAAAAGGACCTAAAACTAATGGGTTTTGAACTGACTGGACCTCCTTTGCAAAAACAAAAGAACCCAGGGTCTCTTTAGCAAAACGTACACGGCTGACCGGTACTCGCTGGTTTGACCTGGCGTTAGATTAGATCTGAATCGTAGATCGGGTGGGCGGCGTGGCGATGGCGGCAGCGAGCGAACGGCGAGCGGCGGCGCACGGCGGCGGACCTCGCCGGCATTGCTCGAAACCGAGTGTCCGGCCACGATTAGACACAGGGTTTGTCCTGGGACATAGAGCGCGACGTGGCGAACTCAGCCAGGTCACTGGGTATGGAGGGGACCCGACGGCGGTGGCGCAGTGACGGCGGCGGAGCTCGCGGCGCGACTCCGCGACTGTTGCGGCGCACGGGCACGAGGACCTGAACAAGCGACACGGGTGTCCTCCTTACCTTCACGCGAGCCCCCGGCGGTGCTCCTTGTTGACAGAGAGGTGGCGGTGAGAGAGATCGAGTGCGGCGGCCAGAGCTCTAGGGTTCGACCTCAAGCGGCGGCTTTGATGATAGCTAGGGTTTGGGGGGAAAAGACCTCGGAAAATTGCTTGTTGGCCGTCCGGAGGTCCGCGTCGGCAGTGGCCAAGTCTTGCTCTAGCCCAGTCACCTTCAATTCGAGCGCCATCTGCTCAAGGGCGGCGGCTTGGGCAGCGGTCTGGGTGGCGGTCTCAGCGGCGGTGGCAGCGGCTGCGGCTTTCTCGGCGGCCTCGTTGGCGGTCGCGCTGCGCGCTCGATCGTCGCCTCCCGGCCGCCTCAAGGGACTCCAAGGGACTCCCGTCACGGCATGGGCAGCGGCCCTGCGCCGCGTGGCGCGGTCCTCCACGGACTTCACGACAGCCTCGAGCGTGGCCCTTAACGACGCTTCGTTCGCCACCGCCCCGGTAGCGGCCAACCGAGCAACCGCCAGCTGCATCTCCAGCTGGGACCGCTCCGCCCGGAGCTCCTTGATGGTGTGCGCCTTCTTTGCGCCGCACTCCGAGAGCATCTGTTCCAGGCAAGAGATCAACAATTACAAGACTTACAAGAATGGGAAAAACAAGGTTAGGCTCCCGGTTCGAGGGGACTCACCGTCGTCGCGGGAAGGATGAGCTCGTCGAACGCACGACGCGCCCACCCGAGACCTCGCTCAAGGCGGCGGCAGGCCGCGGCCTCCTCGTCCTCATCATCCAGCGCGTTCGCCTCATAAGCAGCCGCCCACGTGAAGCGCACAAGGCCGGTGATCCGCGCGTCGTTCTCCTCCGGCTCTGGCAACAGCCCTGCGCCTGAGCCCTCCCCGACCTCCTGGATCTCCGGGGAGGCGCCTCCCACAGTGCTCCCAAGGACATTGTGCTCCTGCGGGACTGGGCGGGTCGGGCCTGCGATGGGCGCCGCTTCAATGATGGGGGCGGCGAGGCAGGGTGACGACGGCTCCGGCGTGCTCACAACGGTCGTTCCCGTGACCATGGCGGGGGCGAGGGGCGTATGGCAGCCACGGCGTTAGTGCGGGTTCTCCGAGGACCTCCTTGGCTACCTCAAATGTGACTGAAGCTTCGGGGGCCTCACCGGCTCTGACCAGGCCCGGCTCTAGCTGCTCCGTTGCGGCCGCATCAAGCGCGGGCTCCTTGTCACCGGGCTCCACCGCTCCAGTCGTGGTCGCAGCCTTGAGCATGGCAGACTCGGATGCCTCGACCACGAGACTCCTCGGGACCTACCCGACAAGCAGCTCCACGGCCTTGAAGCGGTTGGATCGCCCAGGAGTCGGGCCCGTCGAGGTCGATGATTTCCCGGGGGCGGGTAGCCGTGTCGTTGGAGTGGGCGCCTCACCAGCGTCCCCACACTGCACTGCGACACGGGCGCAAAGCTTCAACCGCCCATAGGCATCTCGATCTCGTGTCCATGGCCAGGTGCGGCGTGATGCCGCGACAACCTTCTCGGAAGGCGTCGCCAGGGCATCGTCGCCTCCCGCGGTGGCCTCGACTTGTGGCTCGATCGCTGCCTGGATGTCGTTCACCTCGAGGCCGCGCCATCGGTCAAGTTGTTGGCATCCGTCTGCGGCGGCCGCCGTCTCGACAACCCGATGCGCTGATGGGCCCTCTCGGCAGCCCGTAAGCGATTCAGCGGGGCGGGCGTTGGGCGGGGAGCTCGAGGCTGAGTTCTGTAGCGCATGTGCAGCCCTGCAACCATGGCGCGGTGACTGCGCCGGTGTCGGCTGGTGAGACAAGGCGAGTTAAAAATGAGAAGCGAGCGAAGAAACGATGTAAAACAACAAGGAGTAGCGGTAGCGCTTACATATGGATCGGACCTTGAGCTTTCTTAAGCTGGCTGTCCAGATGGGCCTGCTCGGGGCTGGCCTTTTGGCCCCCCACTCGAGGCCCCGGTTCCCGGCCTCTGCCGACCTGAGGCCCAGGCACATCGTCTCAGGCGACTTGGGGTGGCGCTTGATCTCTCGGCAGCTCGGGGCCTCCTCCCGCCTCTGCCGCGCGGAGCCGGCTCCCAAACTCCACCCGGTGAGAGAGAGGGAGATGTCTTGGTGCTAGGCGATGGTTTGGTTAACTAAGCTTTTTAACCTTATTTTTCGATCAAACAAGATGCGATGAATGGAGAGAAGTATATTAGTACCGATCTTCAAGAACAAGGGAGATGTTCGAGTTGTACCAACTACCGGGGATTAACCTAATGAGCCATACAATGAAGCTACGGGAGAGGGTTATCGAGCACCGCCTCGAGAAGAGGGACAAGTGTGACCCAAAACCGGTTTGGGTTCATGCACAGGAGGTCGACTATGGAGGCGATTTACTTAATCTGACAATTAATGGAGAGATATAGGGAGCAGAAGAAGGACTTGCATATGGTCTTTATTGACCTTGAGAAGGCGTCGACAAAGTACCAAGGAATGTCATGTGGTGGGCCTTGGAAAGCACAAAGTCCCAACTAAGTACATTACCCTCATCAAGGATATGTACAATGATGCGAGGGGGTTGTCCGAACATGTGATGGTGACACTAGTGACTTTCCAATTAAAATTGGACTACATCGAGGATCGAGCATTGAGCCCTTATATTTGTCTTTGGTGATGGATGAGGTCACAAGGGATATACAAGATGATATCCGTGGTGTATGCTCTTCTTTGATGATGTAGTGTTAGTTGACGAGACTAGGCGAGGGGTTAATCGGAAGCTTGAGTTGTGGAGAGACTCGCTAGAGTCAAAGGTTTCAGACTCGGTGGGACCAAGGCGAGTACATGAGGTGCGACTTTAGCACGACTGGACATGAGTTTGGAGATGTTAGCCTCGATGGGCAAGTGGTGGCCAAGAAGGATACTTTTCGGTACCTAGGATCGATGCTCTACGGAAGGATGGCGACATTGATGAAGGCGTTAGGCATAGGATCTCGGTAGGTTGGTTGAAATGGCGTCAAGCTTTGGCGTCTTATGTGACAAGAGGGTGCCCCAAAAGCTAAAGGCAAGTTCTACAGACGGCTATTCGTTCGGCGATGTTTGCGTCTTAGAGTGTTGGCCTACAAAGAGGCGACATGTCCGAATTGAGTGTAGCAGAGATCGTATGTTGCGGTGGCTCTGTGGGCATACAAGAAGGGATAGAGTCCAATGAAGATATTCGAGATAGGGTTGGAGTGGCACCGATTGAGAAAAAATTGATTCAACATCGGTTGAGATGGTTTGGTCATGTCCAAAGGAGGCCTCCTGAGGCGCCGGTGCGTAGTGGGGTTCTAGAGTGGGTCGATAACGTAAAGAGAGGTAGAGGTCGACCTAGACCCGACTGGGAGGCGGTTAAAAGAGACCTTAAGGAGTGGAACATCCCCAAGGAGTTAGTTATGGATAGGAGTGCTTGGAGACTAGCTATCGGTGTGCACGAACCATGACCTCTGTTTCACCCTTTGTTTACCCTTAACACTTCGTGTGTGTTTGTTTCGCCTTTCATGGTTTCGTTTGGGTTTCATCTCTAGCCTACCCCAACTTGTTTGGGACAAAAGGCTTTGTTGTTGTTGTTGTTGTTGTGCAGGTACAACATTGTTGTGGATGTGAATGAGAAGGGCGTCAAGCATAATGCATATTTCTTCTACTGGGTCAAAATGAACCAAGCTAAGCAGAACTATCCAACTTAATGTGTTCTGCTGAAACTATTTTTTTTTGGTTTTTCTGTTTGGAATGGCTGATTGATTGTTATCCTGGACGAAAAAATGTATATGATGTTTCCTTTGATGTCATGCTTATTTTTCGGCTGGATATTGGATTGGGCTGAAATTTGTATGGATTGTATTTTTTTCAATGGGCTAGAAATAAAAGCCAAATAGCTGGTCTATTTTGGCCCATTTTGAATTGAACTGAACCTATAAATTGCCACATCATCTGCCATGTCATCACTTGCCACATCATCTACCACGCGGCTGCCACATCTTTGCCATGTGGCTAGCACATAATCTGCCACGTGGCTGCCACATCATGTGCCACGTGGCTGCCACATCATCAACTGCCAAGTTATTAATTGCCACATCCTCATCCACATCAGCAGCCAACTCATCGTCCATGTCATTTACGAGTGATGTGGCAAGTTAATCCATGACGGTCACTTTCGTCATAGATTTTGGGCTTCGGGCTGGGTTAATGGGCTTTGCAGCAATCTATGACGACTTGAGAACGTCATGGATCACGCTAATCTATGACGAAAACATTAGTTCGTCACGACGCTTAATCTGTGACGCTCAATACATGACGATATGAAATTTCGTCATAGATGTTGTTTTATGACGAAATTTCGATGATCCATGACGAAAATCAACCGTCATGGACCGCAGGGTTTTTTGTAGTGTTTGTTAGAGTTTGACCTGACCTATCAATCGGCCAAAGCAATTAAAGGGCAAGTGATGGCCGATCTGGTAACTCAGCATTGTGGACCTGAGGTTGTAATTGTAGAACCTATTCCGTGGACTATGTTCTTTGATGGATCATCATGTGGAGTAGGAGCGGGGATTGGAATCGTCATCTCACCCCAAGGTGCAAATTATGAGTTTTCCATCCCAATTGAGAAGACTTCAACGAACAATCAAGCTGAGTACCAGGCAGTGTTAAAGGGGATAAAGCTACTACGAGAAGTTAATCTTTGAAGTTGTTTCAACTCGTGATAAATCAATTAGCAGGAGAATATGAGTGCAAAGATTACATATTAAGGATTTATCATGAAGATTGTCTTCAGCTACTTCGAGAGTTCAAGATAGTAAAACTTGAACACATCCTAAATGTCTATGATGAAGCTAATCGGTGGCTCAAGGAGCGTCGAGTTATCGGTGATTCAGTGGAGTTATCAGCCGAGGATTGGAGGAAGGAGATAGTGGATTATCTGAAAGATCCATCCAAGAAGGTTGACAAACAATTAAGGTACAGGGCCATTAAATACGTTCTACTAGAAGATGAGTTGTACTATCGTACCATCGATGGGGTTCTGCTCAAATGTCTTGGTGAAGAAGAAGTTAAAACCTTAATGGGGGGAATTCATGAGGGAGTCTGTGGAGCCCATCAATCGGCATTCAAGATGAAGTGGATGATCAGAAATAATAATTATTATTGGCCGACAATTTTGGAAGATTGCTTCAAATACTACAAAGGATGCCAAGAGTGTCAGAAATTTGAAAGCATTCAAAGAGTTTCAGCATCAGCAATGAACCCAATAATCAAGCCATGGCCGTTCAGAGGTTGGGCGATTGATCTGATTGGACAGATATATCCACCATCGAGCAAAGGTCATAAATTCGTACTGGTGGCTACAGATTATTTCACAAAGTGGGTTGAAGCCATCCCAATCAAGACTGTGACATCAGGCAATATGATTGATTTTGTTAAAGAACATATTGTCTATTGGTTTGGTATACCTCAGACCATCACAACCGATCAAGGGAGTCAATTCACTTCAGGGGAATTTGAGGAATACGCAAATTCTTTGGGAATCAAGCTGCTGAACTCATCTCCCTACTATGCTCAAGCAAACGGACAAGCAGAGGCAGCAAACAAGGGCATCATCAAGTTAATCAAGCGCAAGATCGATGAAAATCCCAAGCGGTGGCATACAATCCTTAATGAAGCACTATGGGCGTACAGGATGGCATGCCATGGGGCAACCAAAGTATCACCATATCAACTAGTGTACGGTCATGATGCTGTATTGCCTTGGGAGTTAAAAACCGGATCCAGAAGGACTTCTTTACAAGATCAGCTATCGGCCGATGATTATTCAGCCATGATGAAAGAAGAACTAGAGGACCTTGCTGGTAATCGGCTGAGAGCCTTGGAGAATATCGAAAAGAATAAAAGAAGGGTAGCCAGATGGTATGATAAGAAAGTCAAAGTTAAAGAGTTTGCCGAAGGAGATCTGATTTGGAAACTTATATTACCAATCGGCTCTAGAGATCCAAAGTACGGGAAGTGGTCGCCGACTTGGGAAGGACCATATCGTATCAGCCAGTGTGCACTAGGCAATGCATATATCTTAGAAACGTTGGAAGGAGAGAAGTTTGCCAGAGCGCTGAATGGGAAGTACTTGAAGAAATACTATCCAAGCATATGGGTAGACGCTTAGTCAAATCAGAGCCTGAAAACGGCCGATTAAAGACTCAAGTTACAGTTGATTGCAAGTGTAATCGTCTTAGTATGAGATAGCCGAATCATCGAAACATGTTCGGTTTCAAGTTATGGCCGATGTACAAATCTCCCTTAGAACAAATATATATAGGACGAGTTTTATCTACTCCCGGGTGTTGTTACTCCCATATTTATATCTCACAAATTAGAAAGTATCTTTGCATACTTGAGGTTTCTAAAAAAAGTATGTACACATACTTGATTTTTGAAAGTGGTATGTGGACATACTATTTTTTTATGTGTAAGGAAACATAAAGTTAGTGACCATACTAATGTTTCAATATAGAAAATAACATACATCACAAGGTGCAAAAATTATGAGTTTCACTAAAATTTTTTCATGGTTATCACTTTGATAAATCTTATTTTAGGTATGTTTACATACTCCAATTGATAAATAGGTATGTACACATACGCAAAGTGTTTTTTGAACATGGGAGTAATTACACCGGAGTAGAATGGATTTATCCATATATATATATATATATATATATATATATATATATATATATATATATATATATATATATATATATATATATATATATATATATATATATATATATATATATATATATATAGAGTAAGACTAATGGGAGCCTAGGGCTTCCAATAGCTATTGGAAGCCCAGGTCCACTTGACCAACCAACCACCACGTGCCCACCTCCATCTCCCTCACGACCAACCAACTTGACCCACCTCCTTCTCCCTCCCACACGCATGCATGCATGCATCTGATCCATCTTTGCTTTTTAGTTTTTCGCGATAATTCTTCACACGAGATTCCAATTCAGAAATGGTTTTCACCATAAGATTCGTGATATTTTTATGCACAATTTGAGATCCATTGTGAATATTTTTTTTTGAATTTTTTGAATTCAAAATTTTATATGACCATAGATGCCCTGACGAGTTTGTATGACCCGGACTATATGTTTGTATTACCCAGCCGACATGTTTGTAAGATCTGGACTATGAGTTTGCATGACTCAAACTACATGTTTGTATGATCCGCGATGATAGGATTCTATGACCCGGACTACAAGGTTCTATGACCTACGAGGCTGCGACAATTTCTATGACCTAGATGATAGGTTTCTATGACTGTGAGGGTTTCTATGACATAGACACTAGATTTCTATGACCAAGACACCGGAATTTGAAATTTGAATACAAGTGTTGAGCCTAGTGAAAGATTTTTTTGACACGGATGACAAGTTTCTATGACCCGGATGACAGGTTTATATGGCTCGGACTACATGTTTCTATGACCCCGCAACGAGAAGTTTCTTTGACACATACAATGAGACGGTAGGTTTATATGAACCGGACAACATGTTTCTATAATCTGGACAATAGGTTTCTATGACCCCAATCGAAGATTTTTTATTTTGACACGAATGACAAGTTTCTATGACCCTGCAACAAAAAGTTTATTTGACATGAACAACAAGTTTCTATGACACTACATACCAAAGAAACCTGTCTCCGAGTCATAGAAACTTGTCATACAAATCATAGAAATATATGGATTCGAACATAGAAACATATAGAAACGAGCATATAAACCTACAATAGGAGCATATAAATGTTGAGCTACTTGTTTTTCTAGATTTAAAATTTGAATACAAGTGGACAGAATCGACACATGCCACCTGATGCACCTGCAACGACACTTGTCATTATAATAAGCGTGACACATGCAATTAATTTGAAATTTGAAAACGTGTGTTGGCAATCATATAAAAAAGTGAGAACCATCATATAAACATGAAATTTGCATTCATGCACAAAAGTAAAATTCAAAATTTGAAATTCATCAGAACTCATCACGTAATGTCTAACGCATGACACAGCAAAAGTCATAGAAAAGAATATTGACGGTAATATAAACCAATGAAGGTCATCCTACAAGTATAGAAATGTGCAAACATGTGCTCAGATCTTTTAAGTATACTTTCACATGGCGTACAAACCTACCAATGGAATCATAGAAACTAATATCCATATAGAATTTGAACAAAATACACGGGACCACATTTGGCGATCATATAAACCCGGTGAGGCCCACCATATACATGTGAAATTTGCATTCATACACAATTATTTTGAAATATATGACAAAGTGTACTAGCAGATTCCAAACAACAAAAATGAAAACCAGCAAAAATTCAAGACAAACATCCCTCCGGTGGTGTGACGATCAGCTCGAGGTTTTGGCAACCGGCAACATCCTGAGAAAAACACGGCTCGATGGCGGACCGGAGACTTTGAGGTTGATCGGCTCAAAATACAAGTTTCTATGATCCGGACGGTAGATTTCTATGACAGAAATGACAAGTTTCTATGATCCGGATGGTAGGTTTCTGATGTCATAGAAATCTGTCATATGAATCATATAAACTTGTCGTCGAGTCATATAAACTTGATGTCCGAGTCATAGAATCCTGCAGAAAAACATGGCTCGATGGCCGAACATATTGGTCCTGCAGAAAAACATGGCTCGATGGCCTTACACAGTGGCATTTTGGTTCGTCCGGTGGTGAGAAGAGGAACGCAGGATGGCCTCCACGTCCGGCTCCGATACACGCTGCCAGGCTGCATCTCCCGCAGCGATGAAGATCTGCAAGCACAAAGAACATGAGCACAAATGTCATAGAATCCTTTTACCACAATCATAGAATCATTCAAAGTGACATTTTTGTACTGCCAGCGATACCAAGCGTAGCCTAGGCACGAATCAAAAAGAAGCAAAGAATGAGCATGAAGAACAGAGAAAAAAACAAAGCTTTTACTCAACCTATCTTCTCACAAGCATTTCGTCGAACACGTTACCTGCACCAACATGGTGAGCTCCAGGGCTCCATCGAGCAGGATCAGGGGAAGCACCTCGAAGAGATCCTCCTCACCGGGCCAGCCCACCGGGTCCTCGCCGGGAGTCTGCGCCACGCCAGCCTGAGGTCCGCTGCCGCCAGGAACAGCGGCCAGCCGGAGGAGGCCGCGCCCGACCCGTCGAGGGGACCTCGCGGAGCTCGCCAGCCGGCCAGCCACGGGTCGGGGGTGCGAGGCGGTCGGCCTCGATGGGGTGCCTCGCCGTCGGGAGGCCGCTTCCCGGGATGCCGCCTTGCAGCGGCGTCGAGAGGCCGCTCTGGGATGCCGCCTCGCCGCAGCGCCGAGGCGCGCCCTCCCGGGAGCCGCCGCGAGCAGCTCGCCAGGAGGCCGTGGCGTCGCCGCTCGGCATCTCACCGTGGTCGGTCTGAGGAGAGAGAGAGGTGTGGGTGGGTGGGATTTTTTGAAATAAAGAGGATGGAGGGGTGGGTGGCGGTGGGCCGGCGTGATATTTGTTGACCACCAAGTGGAGATAAGGTGGGGCTCGCACATGTGGATGGGCAGCTGGTTGGCTGGTTCGGTGGAGTGCGTGCGATCCGGTTGCAAGCCACTGGTTCATTTATGCGTGGTGCTTCAATAATTATTGGAAGCCCTAGGCTCCCAATATATATATATATATATATATATATATAATTTCTCTCGTCTTCGATTACAGTGGTGTCACTACAGTACAGATCTGAAGAAAGCATTGAGAAAACAAATTAGGACGATTCATTACGGATCGGTTACATTCATCATCTCTAGACAGGTGATGGGGACGAAGAAAGAGAAAAACAAAAAAGAAAGCGTAAATTTGACGAAGATGAATCACCAGATTCGGTAACTCTCCCCGTCAAGATTGCTGGGAAAGAAAACATAGAGTTGTTCTTCTTTCCCATACGCCGAGACGACCTCCACCCTCCTCCACCAGCTGATGCACCTAAGATGCATCACAAGGATTCTTCTAGCTGTTGGACATCCTGGCTTCACAAAAGGAGACTAGAGAGGGAAGTATGCCCTAGGCTATTTCACAAGAATTCTTCTAGCCATCATTGAGTCAGAGAAGAAGAAAGGGACGGAAGTGTAAGAGCCTAAAGCTCCCTGGATCTATATCTTGAGCCATGGATGAAGGAGAAGTGCGTTCTTCATAAGGGCATGAGGGCGGTTATTTATACCCGAGGTGCCGAAAGAGATAAAGACGAGGAAACCAGAAAAGACGGAGGCCAAAGATGCCAGATCGGCAAAGAGGAAAGCAGAGATAACCCGTGAATGGTTCGGTTTCCAAAGGGTGACCGATTCAGAGAGATAACTCCCAAAAATAGGATCAACACACAAAACGGTGGGAAATTTCTCTAACACGTCCACAAACTGCAGAGCATAGTTCACAGAAATCATCTGCCCAACATTGCGCCAGTATGCAAGCTCTAGCAAGACACCGGAAGAAATGCTATTTCAAATTGGAGTCTGCATCTGACCAGGCAATCATTACCCCTAAGGAGTTTTCCAGGAAGAAATGCCTCTCATGCCTAAAAAATTAAAAAAGCTAATGGCTACATCAGCAAGAACCAAGAGAAGTCATGGAACCCCTGGATAAAAGGGTGAGTCTTATAGAAAAGGGGAACGAAAGAGCCGAAGTGTCACATGGTGAATAACTCTAGAAAATGTCAGATTGAGAGGACAGGACACTATCAATAGAGATTGATCGCATCGGTCACATGAAAAGATTTGGCTATCATTCGAATTAAGGAAAGATGTCAGATTCGAACAAAATTTCGGAGCAATAAGATCATTTACTCTGAAACTGGGGGGCATGTGTTGACACCGTTTTTTGGAAAAACAGGTCAAAAAGGATAAAGAGAAGCAGCCGATGAAAACAGAGTGCAATCGGCCGATTGAAGAGAGAGAAAAGGGTGGTCAACAGGACTTGCCGATAGTCAAAGGAGTTCAACTCTACCAACGGACTGGTGAATCAACCAATCGGCCGATAGTCAACTAGAGGATCGGCCGAATGGAGAGAAAGAAGGCGGTAATCAAGGAGATATGTCAGAAGGCAAGCACGGAGGAGGCGGGTCAATCCACGATTGACAACGGGTCAAAGAGTCAGTTTTTAGGGAGTTTTGACTCCTGTGAGAGTCCTTTTCTATTTTTTAGTAGTTTTTGTCTTTCTTTAGATGCAAGTAAACAGTGCCATAATCGGTTAGGAGTCGGGTTGTCCTCTGGACATAAATAGCGACCCTACGTGGTCAGAAAAAAGTGTACACACCAATATCAAACAAACCGCCTTCGGGCAAACCCTTTACAATTTACAGCATCTACTTTACAGCATCTACTTTTCGGCGACTTCGCCATTGCGTTTTTTCTCTTTTCTACAACGTCGTTCTTCAAGTTCGTCGGGCTGCATCGATCGACCTCCGGCAAGCTTGTGAGTACGTTTTAGAATAACCCTAGGCTTTAACCTCGGCGCATAGCTGAGGTTTCGTCTAGTTCTTTATTCACCCCTTACCGATATTAGCTAGATCTGCAAGTTTTTGTACCAATTCTTGTGGTTTTTAGCTATTATCACCAATTACCCCACTCGATCTAGATCCTATCGACTTCTAACACTACAGCCGATTCCAACCTGTTCGAGTGCTGATGTCACGATCGGCCGATTCCAGCCGATCTATCTACTCACGCACCCGTGCTTCGGTCGCTCTCGAGCCGGTCTATCCCACTTTACTCGTATCGGCCGATCGGCTGGTACACGTGTCGCTAAAAGGCCATCGGTTCTCTAGCCGATCCCTAATATTTTCCATTGTCAATCAACAAGTCAGATTGGCTGGCATGCTGTTGACGGTGCAAAACCGTACTCAAGTTCACCGCAAGCCTACAGGTGACTTGGTGCCTTTTTCACCAAGGAGGGTCCTCCCTAGATTTGTCAATCCAAGGATTGGAAGCAAACCACTAAGGTTCTCTATCTAACCTACCGGTCTAACCCTATGTGAAGTATTGATTGCATAGAGGTTAACCATACATGAGGATGTATGGATCACATCCACCTAGCCATAAAGGTAAGCAAACCAAAGGTAACCCTAGCCTATCGTCTTCTTGTTGCCGCTCGTACGATGACAAACCAATCTAATCCTATACTATGATAAGGAGTACACTCGATATGGAGTAACCCGATATGGGTGGTCGATGCACGTTCATTCGCCGCTTTCTCCTCCACCGTACTGTCACTACGCAAGGATAATCATCACCGAACGACAACCTCGGTCCATGCACTACAATGATGTATCCGCAAGACATAGACTAACCACCACGATTAGACCTATTCCTACTAAAATCATATGCTAGCTACACATATGGATAAAACACTCATCGATGTAGATCAAAGTAAAGAAAAGACATGATTTATATCACCATCGAATGTAGAATGTACAATTGCCTTGATGGAATCAAGGCATGGGCTCCGGAACTCCACCATGGCTTCACCACGCAGGGCCAACGATGGTGGCTAGGGCATGGCCTAAGCCATCTCCTAGGCAACTTGAGGACTTGCATGACGTCGGCTTCCTCCGGTGCTTCTCCTTGGTCGGCGGCTCTCGATGAATGGATGGATGTGGCGGCGGGAGGCAGGCAATATATAGAGAGCACCTAGGTCAAAGGCGAACCGGGCTCGAGCAGAGCCAGGCCGGCTGCCCGGCTGGCCGGCCCGCAAAGTTCGGCCGGTTCCGTCTCTCTCCCGATGCTTCTCGCTCAATTGACTTGCTGCCTTCTGCATGTGGGCCCTTGACGTCGTCTTCTCCACAGTTTAGATAGAGCTCCTTGTCGCGCAAGCTTCAGCATCTTGATTCGGGTCCACAGGTTTCACGGCTTCATGCTTGGTCCACAGGCCATTTGGAGTCATGTTCATCATGTGTCTTGACTTGTGCTTAGGGCTTTATGATCTTCTCTTGAAGTGCTTGATGAACTTATCCCGAAAGTCTCCTCTTTAATGTTATTTTCCTGCGTAAACAATAAACTCCAAAATCGACATGCAAGAGTAAACTTGATACCTCCAGGGGGTAAGTACCATTAGTTAGAATATCAAATACATGCAAATGTTGATGGTAAACTCATAGCTAGGTGTACCAAAATCGGCGTCAACATACCCCCATGCTTAAACCTTGCTCGTCCTCGAGTAAGCCTTTAATGGACATCAGTATTGCCTTTCAATGTTCATACCTTGCACTTGATCATACATGAGAAAACATAATGCTCTCCAAGTTTATATTTGTTAAAGTTCCATAATGTAGCTAGCTTTCATCTCTATGGAGGGTAGATATCATTTAAGCTCTTTCCACAAGTAATTAATCTTGCTCTCAAATTTTAAACAAATCTCGGAAATTTTGAAAATAAAGAGCGGGATGAAGAAAAATTGCTTTACCAAGATCAATAATAAACCTCCTTGCATCTTGCTCATGAACTCTCATCTCATCTTGTCTCTCAAGCCTACTTGTTCTACTCCTTTCCTCTCTCAAATATTTGGTGGAAGGCTTTATATGGAGCTATGGGAAAGTTTAGTCCTACCAAGATATTATAGTTGAGATATTATCAAAACAAGACAAGCTTCTCATGGACTTACCAAGACTCGTCAAAAGGTCATTGGAAAATAATGTTGGAGGGAGAGAAAAACACACTTTTAGATAGGTGGACATGTGCAAATGGCAAAGAGTGATCCGAGGCACAAAGCGAAGTCCTCGTTATCGGATTGCACATGGTTGGAAAGATGAGTATGGGTCTTGATCTTGAAATCCTTTTGAAATTTCAAATGTAGCTAGAGAACCGAGGAGCTTTATTATATATTTTTTTTATTTTTATATTTTTTTTTCTTCACTCTTTTTTTTCTTTTCTTCCTTTTCTCATCATACTTTTTCTTCTTTTTATATATATATATTTTTCTTTCATCACTTTTTCTCTTTTTTTCCTTCTTTTTTTTACTACCCTTGAACTCTAGACTACACTAGTACTTCCTTGGCAACCCCCATGCTAGACATTGCTCGTCCAAGCAAAGAGGTGATGATTGTGTCCAAGGTAAGTGCTGAAATTCTGTATTTTCATGAAGAGAGAGATACTTGAAACCTTCTAGGGATCCTTTTATGGAGGTCTCCCAAAATCTTGCTCCACTTGACGACACCTTCCTTGTAATCTTCTTCGAAACATTCATCCATACTCAAAGTTTTGAGTTGTGGTCAAGGAGGTATACACAAAAAGATATTTTGGGTTTGTGGGTGGATATCCGTGAGGTTTGAAATTCGATGTGGAAACTCACAATGCACGGATAGAAAGGGCTAGCATAAAGATAGATACGCAAAAACGGAATGACCAGCTTCTTAGTCTTGAGCCAGAGAAATCAAGCCTTGAATTAATGCACCCAAAAATAAATCTTGTATACTAAGGTTTTTGCACTCAATGAATATAAGGCTTTGGATAGGTTGAGCAAAATGCAAGTGGTATCAAAGACAAGGTTAGCATATCATTCAAGAACAAAAATAAATGATCTTTGATTCATTCAAAAGTGAGAGCAACAAAAAATACTGTGGGTCTCAAGTTATCATAACCTCCACAAAAGATTAGGCTAGCATTAATTAAATTTTCAGATCATATTTAAAGAGAGCACTAGCTTAATCATATACAAACCAAGCACAAGAATGAGTAAGGTGGCAACGATCATCATATATCCATAAGTAAGAGCATACGAGATATCATCGTGGTGAGCTCAAGGTAACGGTGATTATTATTAAAAATAAAAATAAACCTAGGTTGTAATCCTAGTAGCCATGTTATTCTAAAGAGAGATATACAAAGGTTGTATCTAAGGTTGTGGAAAGCACATACATAAATGCATATATAGAAAAGACATGAACAAAGAGAGTTGAAGAATTGTTACCGTCCTTTGATGCTTGAAGTGTATGGCCTCCCCATGCTTAAGCATTGTGCTTAACATGGAAGAAGAAAATTAGCATCCCGTGGCAACCATGATCTTTGTTCTCCATGCGGTCTTCTTACGTCCACCAAGTCCTCCCCCATGCTTAGCATGTTGCTAGGCATGGAAGATGATGAATCATCATGTATTTATTGAAGTCCTACCGCCATGTGTGGAGATCATCATCGTACTCTTCACTTTTGTTGCCTTGATCGTCCTTCAACGTCCACCCTTTGTCACAAGCCTTAGTCCCAATCGTCTCTCAACTCGTCTTCACCTCCTTCTATGTTGTCCTTTATTGCTGCTTCAACTTCTACGAATTTTTCTTCAACTTCCAGAACAGAACATGTACTGCACCATTGCTCTATTGTAAAGTCCTTGAAATTATCTTTCCAACGAGTGGTCATTCACCCCAATCGGACTCCGAACAAGAGAGTTACACCCTTTTTACTCCATCAATGCAAACTGTCCTGGTTGATTTCAGAACGTGTGACGCCCAATGATTTGGTTGTAACTCCTTGTATGGGTCTCCTAAAATGTTGAATATCAATGCGTTGGAAATAAGACTTAGTGGGAGCTCCTGAGTATCCAAATTTTCCTATTTTGTACATCTCTGAACATGTACCTAATCTTGATGAAGGCAGCGATGTTTCTTCTGGGATTTTGGAGGTGTTGACGATCTTATTTTCATCTTTCATTGCTAACTCATGGGAGCGATTCGTCATGCCTACAAAACAACTCTAAAGCACAAAGTACCCCCGAGGTGACGGTCGGGAATACTCACTCTATGCTAACAAACCAAAGATATCCCTTAAGATCTTAACTTGTTGCATAGTTAAGCTAGTGAAAGAAAAATTAAAACCTAATGGGTGTACGTGTGTGCAAGTGTGTATGCAAATGAGAGGATGGTATAAAAACAAAATAATGTTTACGCCAAATTCTAAGCTCCATGCTTACAAAGTGGTTGCCAAACTTCTCCATCGCCATAAAGATTTATTAGCCAAGGTCAAAACACCATGCTTATCCCAAGATTAACAATCCTTTATAGTGTAAGATAAGTAGGGCCCATTGCTATGTTTATAAACCAACCAATGCAACATGATAGCAAGGTATATAAAACTGAATGATGGTGGTCTCCAATCATGTCTAAACTCCACGTTTACACAAGATCGCAAGGGAAAATGCTGTACCAAGCATTTAACATAAACAAGATAGTGTTCATCATAAAGTTTCACGAAGACCAAGCTAACATTAAGAGGAAGATGACAAAGAGGTGGATGCATAATGCAAATGCAAAGAGTTAGTACAAACAAATGTTAGCAAGGTTTGACAACTAAACTAACAAGGTTTAAGGGTAGGTTAATGATATCCTATATTTTTGGCTCAACAAGAATTTTGAAGAGAGGAAGTCAAGTATAGAAATTCTATCTAAGGTTGTGCTAAGAGTCTTTTAACAAAAGAAAACAAACCAATGATTTTAGGATGGCTAAAGGTGTGAAAGGTTTTCCTAAGGATTTTATAGGGAGGCTAGTCAAAGTTTTTAGTTAGAAGAGAGGAAAGAGATAGACTTGTTCAATCCGGATGGCGGCGGCAAACGGTCAACACAAGCAATCCTACCTCTATTGGCTATGGGAAGGCCTAGGTTGGTTGGCAAAGAGTTAGATCAACACAACATGCAATGCAATATAACAGGGATGAACAAAACAACATGATATGGTGGTTGTCTAAAACAAACATAAAAGTTAGCCTAAATTAACTAGCCACAAGGTTTGAAATTAAAAGATGGTGCCAACTTCATATTTCTCTCCAAAAAGACACAAAAGAAAAAGACTCTAAACACTAATAGGCACACAAAAGGGTCTACAAGTTTTCCAAGATCAAGAACAAGGTGCTCCCTTAATAGCAATTAAATTAAACAATAGGGTGTTGTGGTATTTATTAGAGCAATGGTACAATGTTACTTGATGTTTCTTTTTGAGATCACAATGTAGACGGTCATAATATTTATATATAAACATAAACAAAAGAAAACGGGTTGCCTCCCGCAAAGCGCTTCATTTAAAGTCATAGAGCTCGACTTTCTTACGTACCTCCTCGTGGTCGTGAAGCCATGGTCCTTCATGTAAGATTTGAAGATGTCCATGCAGTTTTGATCCACTCTCCATGCTTGACATCATCATTTTGCTTGATGAGAGGCTTGCCCGATCGTCTCTTGCATCATCATCCCCTCCTTCTCCTTTGCTCTTCGTCGCTGCCTCTCTTTTCATGAATTTTACTCTCTGTCCGGATCAGATCATGTAGCAAATAATAACTTCCACGCGTGGTGCATGAAATTATCTTTCCATCAAGTCTTTGTTGACCCCCAACGGACTCCGAACGAGTGAGTTACGCCCGTTTTACTCCAACGCTGCAATCTGTCCAAAGATTTCAGACTGCACAGCGCCTAATGATTTCGCCATATCTTCTTGTACGGGTCTTCAAATTTGTCGATCTAGGAGGCGTTGGAATCGGCACTTGATGGAGCTTCTGATTTTAAATTTTATCCTTCTTCTACATATCTGATCAGGTGCTCAAAACTGATGAAAACAGCGGCGTTGTCTTCGAGGTTCGGTGATGGCTATGCACGAGCTTGCAATTCCTTTGGGGCATGGCTTCTCCCCTCTTGAGAGTTTAATGTGTATCTTAGCCTTCAAGCTTTTCATCGTGAGTGGTCCTTTGGAGTTGAAAGCGAACAATCCTTGATGATCGGAGGTGGCTCGCGTAGACTTCTTCAATCTCTCCCTTCGTGCCACATGTCGTCAGGGTTACTTTATGTAGGATCACTCCTCTTCATTTGTGGGCTCACACATCTCTTAAGTGTCTTCATGTAACTCCATGAGCCTTCGTGTGAGAGCCCAAAATGTCCGCACCATTGGATGTCGTCCTTTGTGTGTAATCCTTCGTGGTTTGCTCCAAACATCTCCTTGCGTCGGATGTCGCCAACATGTGCCTTCATTTGCCAATGCTCCAGGGGTCTTTGTTTTGTTCCAAGCCTCTGAATTTCTTCATGTGTGGTCTAGTGGAAGCATTGCCCAAACTTATCTTCGTTGTTGTCGTCCTCATCTCCACTCTCTTGTTCTCATCGTGTTGCTGCTGCCTCTTCCTTGTGGATTTTCCCCTGTATACATAACAGAACATATACCAAAACATAATTCTATTGAAAAATTTATAAAATTACCTTTCCAACGGGTACTCATCCATCTTAATCGGAGTCCATATGAGGGAGTTATGGCTGTTTCGCTTCAGCTTTGCTTGCTGTCCAAATCAGGACGTGCAACCATCGGTGATTCGACCATATCCGCTTGTAGGAACCTCCGATTGACTTGATTCTTGACTCGTTGGAAGCGTAACTTCGTAGGGCTTCTAAATATCTAAGTATATTCAATTGTTCTTCCCATGAGGCTGTGCAAAACTTGATGCGAACAGAAGCTTCGAAAATGTTGACGGGCTTGATCTTGTGATCTTGGGGGCACCGTGATTGCTTCCAATACCTGTTGCTCGAACAAACGATTCTCCACAAAACATTGGTCTTAAAATTTTGATTGACACATTGACTTACCTTGTTTATCATCTCTCGTGTAAGGTGTGGACTCGATAGCGGATGATGGGCCACTAACAAAAGTTAGCACCTACCACTAAAGAGCGAATCTTGAAGTTGCGATCATCATGTTGGGGTGCGGGTGTTGAGAACTTCTCGAACGTCTTGTGTCTAGCTTTTCACCTGCTTTCAAGGACACAAACAAGAAAACAAGCGTATATGCAA
Organism: Cenchrus purpureus; assembly: GCA_022644695.1. Classification (NCBI taxonomy): domain Eukaryota; kingdom Viridiplantae; phylum Streptophyta; class Magnoliopsida; order Poales; family Poaceae; genus Cenchrus; species Cenchrus purpureus. Next base: position 180,413,158 of record CP053454.1, read on the forward strand.
TACTAAGAATTAGGGTTAGTTAAAAGAAAGATAGATCGCCCTAGGGTTCAAGTTGCGATCCGCAGCGCGCCGAAAAAAGGGGCTTGTTGACGGTGCAAAACCGTACTCAAGTTCACCGCAAGCCTACAGGTGACTTGGTGCCTTTTTCACCAAGGAGGGTCCTCCCTAGATTTGTCAATCCAAGGATCGGAAGCAAACAACTAAGGTTCTCTAAATAACCTACCGGTCAAACCCTATGTGAAGTATTGATTGCATAGAGGTTAAACATACATGAGGATGTATGGATCACATCCACCTAGCCATAAAGGTAAGCAAACTAAAGGTAACCCTAGCCTACCGTCTTCTTGTTGCCGCTCCGGCCACGATGACAAACCAATCTAATCCTATACTATGATAAGGAGTACACTCGATATGGAGTAACCCGATATGGAGTGGTCCGATGCACGTTAATTCGCCGCTTTCTCCTCCACCGTACTGTCACTACGCAAGGATAATCATCACCGAACGACAACCTCGGTCCATGCACTACAACGATGTATCAGCAAGACATAGACTAACCACCACGATTAGACCTATTCCTACTAAAATCATATGCTAGCTACACATATGTATAAAACACTCATCGATGTAGATCAAAGTAAAGAAAAGACATGATTTATATCACCATCGAATGTAGAATGTACAATTGCCTTGATGGAATCAAGGCATGGGCTCCGAAACTCCACCATGGCTTCACCACGTAGGGCCAACCATGGCGGCTAGGGCATGGCCTAAGCCATCTCCTAGGCAACTCGAGGACTTCCCGTCGGCCGTCCTGTGCTTCTCCTTCGTGTCGGCGGCTCTCTGATGAATGGATGGATGTGGCGGTGAGGAGAGGCAATATATAGAGGAGCACCTAGGTCAAAGGGGGGTGTGAATCGGGCTTAGAACAGGCCAGGTCGGCCGGCCTGGGCCGACCGGCCCAGGCCCGTTTCGGCCCCGTCTCGCTCCCCGATGCTTCTCGGTCAATTGTTGACTTGCTCCCTTCTGCATGTGGGCCCTTGACGTCGTCTTCTCCACGGTTTAGATAGAGCTCCTTGTCGGCGCAAGCTTGGCATCTTGATTCGAGGTCCACAGAGTTTCTGACTTCATGCTTGGTCCACAGGCCATTTGGAGTCATGTTCATCATGTGTCTTGACTTGTGCTGGGCTTTATGATCTTCTCTTGAAGTGCTTGATGAACTTATCCCGAAACTCTCCTCTTTAATGTTATTTTCCTGCGTAAACAATAAACTCCAAAATCGACATGCAAGAGTGAACTTGATACCTCCGGGGGGTTAGTACCATTAGTTAGAATATCAAATACATGCAAATGTTGACGGTAAACTCATAGCTAGGTGTACCAAAATCGACCGTCAACACACGCCTCGCTACAAACCGGGGAGTCACGTGGGCTGCACGCGGAGGTGACGTCCTATTTTTGCGTCAACACGGTGTGCTCTTGTAGCTCTGCCAGCCTGCTCTGGACACCCAGGATTTTACGTAAGGAATAAAGGCCTCCCTGTGGGGTGTGCGCCTAATGGCCCTGCCAAGTATCTCCGGGTGCTTGGGCGTTTCTTGATTTGAGACCTTCTTAAGGTCGGCATGCCTCGGGTGGCTGCGCGACTCTTGTGACTATGCAAGATATCTGGATGTCTCTACACTCCATACGTTCAAGATCACTATTTTTTATACGGCTTTATCGTTGACCGTTTCGACCACTACAGAAGACCTCTTCGTGCGACGCACCTTTCAAGATCCTACTGGGTATCCTCGGATACTGGGCATTGTTGATTTGAGGCTTCTTTGAGGTCGGCACGCCTACAAAGGCCTCCTCGAGGTCGGCCCTGTCAGACTCCTTGCAGCTATGCTAGGAGATCTGGGTGTCTCTACACTTCATTCCATCAAGACCATGACTCAATTTTCTTCTCTTTTTTGAGCATCAAGCCAGCCATGCTGCCTGCTTCAATGCTCAAGGACTACTCTACGAGAGCGTCTCCGACGCCCTCTTGTTTTCTTCGTCGTACCGACCTGTTGGGAAACTTATTTCTCATCATGTCGTTACTCGACCTACTTTTTCTTCTTCCTTTTTGGATCATCATACCGGCTATCCTGCCCGCCACGATGCTCGGATACTACTCTATGAGTGTGTCCTTGACGCCCTCTGAATTTTTTCTTCGTCATTTCAATCTATTGGAAGTCTACTTCCTATAGGTCGTCACTCGACCTCTCTTCGCTCGGCAAGACTACAAACAGGTCGGCTGCTAAGCTGATTTGTTTCTTTTTCTTTTCTGGACCGACGTGCATGCTATTCGACCTGTCGATAGCTCTATGACTCTGTCATGACCTTCTAAGGTCGTTGCGCCTACACATCGCTCGGGGGCTTGTGAGACATGGGTACCCCTGGGTCCCCACCGACCAGGCTCACGATCGTCCCCGACAAGTGGGTCCGGCCTACGAAGACCGCCGACTGTTGTGGGCCCAAGGCCTAGTTGGTGGCCCACACAACCTCTTGAAGACCTTCCAGAAGATTCCCCAGAGAACCTTATCCAGAGCGACTTCAAGACTTGGCGTGCAAGACAAGACATCGGTGGATTCCGACCAAGCAGATCGACGAATATGGCAAGTGTTGTAATCAACTAGACTTAGGTCTCCTGGTCGTAACCGACCAGGAGTCTGGGCACCGACCTTGTCTGCTGGCCAATATAAGGCGGGCAGGGCGACCCCTTGTACATGTACGCAATCCTCAAGCAATCTACACCAACAACTGGACGTAGGGTTTTACTCTCCGGAGGCCCGAACCAGGATAAACTCGTCGTGTTCTCTGTGTTCTGTGTGCTCATGTGCAACCTGCGAGTTCTTAGCCCTAGATTCCACACCGCTGAACAAATAAACCAGGGTTAACCCCGTGGACGAATCTAAACCTCGGCGGTCCTCGTTCCTACCCGAAATGGGGACTGCAGGGTATTCACGCCCCTGCAGGCTTCTCCACCTGTCCGGCCACTAGCTTCTCCTCTTCTGCCTCGGGCGGAGCATCGGTGGGGTCCGCGCAGAGGCTCGCGTTTCGGCGTCTTCCTCGGTGGCGCGTGCTGCGGAGCCCTCTGGCGGGCCTCCTAACCTCGTCGCCGTGTGCTCGTTGGCCCGGGAGGAACCTCCCCCCATCTCTCCGACCCTGTGCTTTCTGGGCCCTCCCCGTCGCGTCGCCTCCCACGACCGACGGCGGAGGACCCGCTGGTCATCTTACTGCTCCGTCTCGTGGCCGAGGCAGCTGGGACCCCATGCTCCTGGAGGCGGCGGTCGCAGTTGGGGGGCGTTCCTCGTTGTCTTTACCGCCGCTGCAGTGCTTGCCCACCGCGCATTTGTTGAGGTATGCGCGCCTCGGCGACCTCCGTCTATCCCGGCGGTGTTCGCTCGGTTGGGGACCTTCTTGTTCCGTGCACCGCGGTCATCAGATCTGCCGGCTCTCGAGGTCGTTTTCCCTGCGGTGGCGTCCGATCGGGGCGTTAGCCTTGCCGAGGAGGTGGTCGCGGCGATTACGCGCTTCGCAACTTGCGCCGAGGCGCCGATCTTTGTTCGAGCTCGGTGCGGGCTGGCGTCACCCTCTCCGCGCCAGGGCCCCAGGTCGTCTCAGCTAACCCCTCGCCCGAGGAGCCCTTGGGGAGTCACTGCTACGGACGACGGCGCCTCGTGGACACACCTGCGGCGGAGGTCGTCGTGACTGACTACTGCGCCTCCATCTCGAGGCATCCTGCTCCACCGGTCGTCCAGGCCCGGCCTATTGCGCGTCGTGCTCGGCCTCCTCCTCCAGACCCATCCACCCTGCGCCGCAGTGTATGGGCTCAGGTCAAGAGGGGGGTGCTTCTTCCGTCACTCGTGGTCAGAACGTGGTTATGCTTGACTTAGGATGATCGGCGAGGATGTGGCCCCAGACGCCGCTTTCGAGTACCTTCGTTTGTTTGCTGCAGGGCTCTCCGACAGCCATGGCCAGGCGATCCGCGCTTTGTTTGGTGGGGCTCTGGATGATGCCATCCACGCTTGTATTCTAGAGGATGAGGAGATGACGACGGCAGCACAGGAGCTGTTCGCCGACGAGACAGGGGTCGAGGTGGCTAGGTTGTCCTAGCTTGGTCGCTTAGGTCGTTGGTCGTTTTTATGTTTCAATGGATGAACGTCTTGTAATCTGGAATGCTCGGGGTCTCAACCGTCATGCCCGTCGGTCGGCTGTTCAGGAGCTAGTTCGGTCGGAAAGAGCTTCACTTGTGTGTTTGCAAGAAACTAAGTTGGATGTACTCGATGACTCTATGGTTAAAGATATGCTAGGCTCGGATTTTGACTATTTTGCTCTCCCTGCTGTTCACACCTGTGGTGAAATTTTGGTCGCTTGGGACACCAACTGTTGGTCGGTTTCTTCCCCGATCTTGGGCTCTCATTCGCTTTCGGTCAAGGTGGCTCTCCGCTTGCAGCCTGAGGCTACTTGATGGCTCACTAATGTCTATGGTCCGCAAGAGGATGCAGAAAAAAAATTGTTTTTCTGCAAGAATTGCGGGATATCCGGTCGTCTTTGTCGGGCCCTTGGGCCCTGTGTGGCGACTTCAATCTTGTCTATCAGGCGGTGGATAAGAACAATGGTCGTCTCTCTAGGAGGTTGATGGGTCGTTTCAGGAGATTCCTTAACGATCTGGAGCTAGCGGAGCTGCATCTCAGTGGTCGTCTCTTTACTTGGAGTAACGAGCGGGCTCACCCGACACTAGAGCGCATCGACATGATGTTTGTCTCTGATGAGTGGGAGTCTATCTACCCCCGGTCGTACCTCCAGGCCTTGTCTTCAAGATGTTCGGATCATGCCCCTTTGCTTCTACAGTTCGACGACGGGTTTAACCCCAAGCGACGCTTTCGTTTCCAGGCGTTTTGGCCCCAATTCGATGGCTATCTTGAGGCTGTGGCTGCATCCTGGTCGACCCCGGTGCCCCTTGCTGATCCTTTACGTACTATTGATCAGAAGCTTCATGAGACAGCAAAGGGACTGAAAGCTTGGAGTGCTAAAGCCATTGGTAGTGTTCGCACTAAGGTGCAGGTCGCAAAGGAGGTTATTTTTCGCCTTGATGCGGCTCAAGATCTTGGTTTGTCTCCGACAATTCGCCTCCTCAAGTTTCTTAAGAACGGTGCCTTAGGTTTAACTTCTCTCCAGCGCACCATCGCGCGAGAGCGGTCGAGTATGTGTTGGTTGAAGGAGGGGGATGCGTGCACTAAGTTCTTCCATCTTCAACGTGGGAGGAAGAACCATATTGCTTCCCTCCAGGTCGATGGGGTCACCCTTATCTCCGAAGCAGACAAGGACGCCGCCTTTGATTATTATGATTCCATCCTCGGATCTGAGCTGCCACGGAGCGCCGCGCTCAATTTTCATGAGCTAGGGCTCCCGCGTCTTGACCTCTCCGACCTCGGTCGCGATTTCCGAGGAGGAGGTGTGGGGGGCCATCAGGGACCTCCCCTTAGATAAGGCGCCTGGCCCGGATGGATTCATTGGTCGGTTCTATCGGTCGTCTTGGTCGGTCATCAAGGATGACATGGTTCGGCTTTTCTGCTATCTACGCTATGGAGAAGCTTCCATCATCTAAATGAAGCTCTGCTTACGCTGCTCCCCAAGGTCGACAACCCCGAGTGTCTGGGGGACTATCGGCCTATTAGCCTGATCCATAGCTTTGGAAAGATTTTTTCCAAAATCATGGCCAACCGTTTCGCTCCTAACCTCCCGCTCTTGATCTCGCCTAACCAAAGCACGTTTATAAAAGGTCGTCAGATACAGGATAATTTCAGATACGTCCTGGGCACTGCTAGAACCCTCGCCATTCGGAAGACTCCAAGCATTCTGTTTAAGATCGACCTAGCTAAGGCCTTCGACTCGTTCAATTGGGTCTTCCTTATCGAGCTCCTCTCGGCAGTCGGTTGTCCCCTTCGTTGGACTAATTGGATTTCGGTAATACTCTCCACAGCCAGCACTAAGGTTCTCCTTAATGGAGTCCCGCGTCGTCGTATTTGTCATGGTCATGGGCTCAGGCAGGGTGATCCCCTATCACCAATGCTTTTTGTTCTGGTTATGGAGTGCTTCAACGCCATGGTTGGGTCTCTGCTCACTCCCCTGCGACCACGTTCTATTAAGCAGCGGGTCTCGCTGTATGCGGATGATGTGGTCGTCTTCCTTTCACCGGTCGTGCTGGATCTTGTTATGATTAAAGAGATCTTGGAGCTCTTTTGTCGGGCTACGGGTCTTGCTACCAATCTTAACAAGAGTAAGGCTTTCCTGATTCGTTGTGCAGAGGTTCACTAGATCTAATCACACACTCTCTGGGCTGTGGGTGCGCTGATTTCCCTTGCACTTATTTAGGGGTGCCCCTCTCTCCTTGGCGTTTGCCCAAATCTGCTATGCAGCCGGCCGTTGACAAGGTCGCCAGACGGTTGCCTCCTTGGAAAGAGAGGATGCTTAACCGAAGTGGTCGCCTCATTCTTGCCCGGTCCACGCTTTGCGCTATCCCGGTCCATATTTCCATGGCAACAAGGATCGCAGCCTGGGCTATTCAAGCCATTGAGAAGCTGGTCCGTGGTTTCTTATGGTGTGGATCGGAGGTAGCCGTGGGGGGGGGGAATGTGCAATTGCTTGGATCAATGCGGCTTGCCCTAGGGAGTATGGCGGCCTTGGCATCCCAAACCTTCAGCTCATGGGCTTCGCTTTACGTCTTTGTTGGTTGTGGTTGGCTCGGGTCGACTCTGACAAAACTTGGTCGGAGTATGCTTTTCGGGTCGATAGGTCGTCTAAGGAGTTCTTCGATGCCTCTGTAACCGTGCAAGTGGGAGACAATTCCCGGGCTCTGTTCTGGATGGATCGCTGGCTGCGTGGATGCTCCATTCGCCAGCTGGCTCCTGAGCTTTGGAACGCTGTTCCGACTAAAACCAGGAACTCCCGCACGGTGCGGGAGGCCCTCCTGGGTAACCGTTGGGTGAGGGATATCACTTTTGCCCGCACCGTGTCTGTGGTCGTACAGTACCTACACCTTTGGGACACGCTTAGGGGCTACCACCTTTCCGACCAGCCGGACAGGTTCATTTGGAAGTGGTCGTCTTCGGGAGAATTTTCTTCCAGCTCAGCGTACAAGGCTTTGTTTCTGGGGAGGACCTGTATTGCCGGCGATCTCGAAAGATTCGGCACCGGGTCGATGCCGCTTCTTTGGGTGGCTTGTGTTGCATGGTCGTTGCTGGACCTCGAACCGTTTGCGTCGTCATGGGCTTCGGGACTCGGACGATTGCGCTCTTTGCGCACAAGAGGTCGAAACTTTAGATCACCTGCTTCTCGGATGTGTCCACAGTCGGGAAACTTGGTTTAGGATCCTGCGTTACTATGGAATGCAGCATCTGACACCGCAGGAGGAGCTGCCATTCTTCGAGTGGTGGCTGGCCACTCGGAAACAGGTTCACAAACTTCAGCGTAAAGGGCTCGACTCTTTGGCCCTTCTGGTCGTCTGGTCGTTGTGGAACGAAAGGAATCGGCGTGTGCACGACAGAGCAGCGCTTCAACCGGTGGCTTTGACGCCATTGATCCTGGAGGAAGCTCAGAGATGGGCTAAGGCCGGATTCGCTGGCATTGCCTCTATTGGTCGTCTTAGGCTTATACTGTAATCCTTCGCTCCTTTTAGGATTTGTCCTGTTGTTGTTTTAATTTTCGTCGTCTTGTACCAAACTCTCTTCTTCTTAATGAAAAATGTGCTATGCACGTCTTAAAAACAAGCAAAAGCACCAGCACAAAGAGCTTATAACAGATTACTTTGCCATGTCTAAGTACAATGATTTGACTCGTATACAGAAACATATACTGATGAGACCATTATTGCTGCATCACACTTATATTAGAAAATATTAGGAGGAAACATTTTGCCTACTGATACAAAATGCTATCTTTGCTTATTTATAGGAGCATGTTTATCTTGCTTAATGCAGGGGTAAGAAAACAGGTATGAAAATTTCACACTGAAATATTGGCAAGGTCAAAGATGTATTGCACAACTTAAATCCTCAAGAGCTCAAAACATTTTAGCACTCTATACTCCGTCCTTTAGTAGAGGAATTGATATGCCATCAGCATTACAGAGGGAATGGTTATGTCATCAACGTGGTGATCATGAAATCTAGCAAACTTTGATTAACAGGAGGCCAAAAAAAAGGTTACTTTCAACAATAAAGAGTAATCTAGCAATGCTAAATCAACAAAGAAGAACAGCATGTAACAAGTTCATCCTTGTCAAATATTCAATGAAGATACTGTAAGTTCAAAATAATTTGTATGCCACCCCAGCAACAAAGAATTGGAACCCATATTTAAAAGTAGGGATGTTTACCGGGAATCCTTAGCAATTCCTTTGCCCTCCAGGTCCACCCAAACAAAGCACAGAATCAAATACTGTTAACAGCCAAATCATGGGTGTGTTTAAGCAACAGCTCCTTTTTCATGCATGCATCCATTGTCAACAGAAAGCTAAAGCGCACGCAGTTCACAGCATCATGGACGAATATATCGTGTCCGACTACTAAACTCTCCACATGATTTCATGCCAAATCATGGGTGTGTTTAAGCAACAGCTCCTTTTTCATGCATGCATCCACTGTCAACAGAAAGCTAAAGCGCACACAGTTCACAGCATCATGGACGAATATATCATGTCCGACTACTAAACTCTCCACATGACTTCATAAGAATCAATTCACATATTTCTATTTCTTGCAAATAGGGAAACAGGAAGTATTGTTGGAGTCGGTGGGAAATGGAATTCATATGCCGAAGTAGTCGTGCATCATGGTGGCACATATAAGTGAGCAGCTAGGAGCAGATCAAGAACATATACATAATATGAAGCACATTGCCCGAATAGTGCATAAAGAGGTAACATACTGGAACAAATTGCTCTGATGCACCCCAATAGGCCAATAGTGTAACCTTTCAAATTTCTAGCAGTAAGCAGTCTGCTAATAATGAAACTTCTGATAAAAGTATAAAACACTTCAAGCAGCAGAGTGCCTAGCAGTTCATTTTGTTGCATCCATCAGCAACTGGTTCAACCTTAACAAAACTATGAAAAATTCTCAGGTCTAGACTCTCAAATAAGCACAGGTAATTCTTAAAGCGATACTGCAAAGGCTTGTAAGGAACAGACGAACCAAAGAAATGGAAATAAAAAATATAAAAAATATTCAGAAGGTGCTTAATTGCACATTTTGACTGATACTTACCAAAAATTTCATAAAGTGATTGCTGCTAACAGAACAAAGTATAACAGTTATTAGAACCAGGAAAGGTAACAGTGTTGGTACTAACTTGACTCTAGTATAATGACAGAATCATTAATTGTCAAGGTCAGCATTCAGACAAATGGATTTCCACAGCAGTAGCATAAGGTAAAATGCTCTAATAAGATAAATAAGAGGAATACATTGAAAATAGCTTGAGCCCACTAATTCTTTTTGCTTGTGAAGACTAGTATTGGTGTAGCATAAAAATTAAAAATTTACATCCCCTTCAGTTAACTATTTTTGTCAAAGATTCCAACACCCTTTGAGTGAAAGGACAAAAGGGCTGATCTTGTAAGCATTGCTTATGATCAACAATGCACGCTCAACATGTACAAGAATTTTATGCCCATCAGTTGTAATGCTACAAAATGTACTTTGGAACAACAAACAAAAACAGTAATAGCAGATAAAAAAATAAAATGTTGTTTGGAGATAGCAACATATAGTGGCAAGAGGCTTCAGTTGTAATGCTACAAAATGTACTTTGGAACAACATACAAAAACAGCAATAGCAGATAAATAAAATAAAATGTTGTTTGGAGATAGCAACATATAGTGGCAAGAGGCTAGAAACTGGTGAAACGGGAGAACCACATATTCCAAATCTTGATTGGTAGCTCAAGAAATTCATGCTGGATATTCCTATGAGAATGACAACCCATTTTCTGCTAAAAACAAAAATGCAACAAAGAAATCCATGCTTGATCAGGGATTCCTATGAGAGTGATAACCCATTCTGATAAAACTCCCAACAATCACATGTGTCAAGTGAGGTAATAGAGGTTGGGTAGCAATTAGCAAACAACCGGGATATTCAGCATCATGTCCATGCGGACAATAATCTACAGCTAGGATGCTAGCATGGAGTTCAAAAGAGACAACATTCCAGAAACAAATAAGGTCCAGTTATTAGAGTTATCACCCACCTGAACCAGCAGAAAACAATAATCACTTCTCTGGTAAGGTAGAAGGAGAACAATGCATTAGTGAATCGTGAATCTAAAAGCTGACCCATGCATGATCAACACATGACACTAATCAGCTCTTGATAATATGGATCACACATGATTCATTACACATGACATTTATCAATTATTGATAATTTAGGTAGCACATAGATAACTGGGACATAAATATTCATCAGTTCCTAAAAGCCGCAGGACATAGATAGCTGGCCAGCTGGGGATATACGACAAATATGTGCCAGATATAGATAAATAAGGACATACATGAAGATGGGTGACATAAATAGAAGTGGATAGATAGGGGGGAATGCGTTCTCATCGATATCAGTTGATTGACACAGTTGGATGGCATGGCAACACCAGTGTCCTCCCTGTTCAAAGGAAGATATGCATCAATCATATCCCCAGCAAGTGCTTCCCTTTCTCCCATTCTTCATCAATCACGTCCTGGTTTCCTCCAGGATTGGGGCCGTCAAAGCCTTCAGGGACCATGATGCAACCATTCCGCTCGAAGGTGTCTCGGACCCACTCCTGGAACGCCATGAATTCTTCCCTCTTAGCCTCATCAGTGGCTTGGACCTTGAGTACCAGCTCGCGGTGCTCATCAAGCTCCTCCTGAGTGTACATGAAGTCAGCAGCGGTGTTGCTGCCGCTGCTGATGCTCCTGTGAATGGTGTAGTCCTCAAGGGTAAGCACACGGTAGTCCTCCCTCTTCTGCGACAGGAGCCAGGCAATGTACTCCAAAGGCATCTCCACCCATTTGATCTCTGAAGCCTTGGCATCACTAGCACTAGCACCAGCACCAGCAGCTGCTGCCATCTCATTGGCCACCGCTGCCTCAGCGGGCTTTCCTCCCTCGCCCTCAGAACCCTCGGCTTTCCTCTTCCCGCTGGTCAGAACCACCTTTTCCATCTCCTTCTCCCCCAGCATACGCCTGGAACCGCACGCCCTCAGACTGCCGCCGGACACAAAATCAGCCTCCCTCTGCTGCAGCTCCTCATCTGTCGGGATCAGGGTATGGCTGCCGCTGCACGGCCTCAGACCGCCGCCGTACACCAAGCCAGCCTTCTTCTCCCCCCGCTTATGCCTGCTGGGACGCAGAGGCTGGGGCGTGAAAGCGGAAGCCACGACCCCGACCTTGATCCCCTCCGCCTCCGCCTCCACCTTCTCCGCCGGCGCACTCAAGCCGTCAATGGAGCCGAAATTCCTCGCGGAATCCTCTTTCCCGGCCATCCCTCGAGCCGATCCGCGGCTGGCGAAGGGCGATTGCGACGGCGGGCGAAGTCGATTTGGGTGGAGTGGTGGCGCTCGGCGAGGTGCGGAAAACCCTAGCTTTGGGGATTGGGGGTCGCCGGGGGTGCCTCGATTTATATGCCGAGGAGGAAGCGGGCCGAGGTCACTCCAGTCCTTCCCCCCCCCCTCTCCGAGTCGGAACGGGACAGAAAACCAGTCGGACACCTAATCGGGCCCGTATCCCCAAAACCCGTCCTTCGGATAACCAAGGCCCAGGCCCAAATAATGGCCGGCCCGGGCTGCCTTCCAGATTCGCGCGCAGTGGCAGCACAAAAAGCTAGTATTCTCAAAAAAAAATAGTGGTCACTACTACTCTCTGAAACGCTACGAGGTCTTGCTTCATGTTTGGTGTACATGAATATTTCAAAAGAAAGATATCATATCCAAAAGTACCTTGAGAGCTTAATGTGTACCTTAGTCTTTGAGTTTTTCATTGCGAGTGCTCCTTCGGAGTTGAAAATGAACGATCCTTGATGATCGGAGGTGGCTCGCGTAGATTTCTTCAATCTCTCCCTTCGTGCCACATGTCGTCAAGGTCACTTTATGTAGGATCACTCCTATTCATTTGTGGGCTCACACAACTCTTAAGTGTCTTCATGTAACTCCATGAGCCTTCGTGTGAGAGCCCAAAGTGTCTACGCCATTGGATGTTGTCCTTTGTGTGTACTCCTTCGTGGTTTGCTCCAAACATCTCCTTGCGTCGGATTGTCGCCAACTTGTGTCTTTATTTGCCAATGCTCTAGGGGTTTTTGTTTTGTTCTAAGCCTCTGAATTTCTTCATGTGTGGTCTAGTGGAAGCATTGCCCAAACTTCTCTTCGTTGTTGTCATCCTCATCTCCACTCTCTTGTTCTCATCGCGATGTTGCTGCCTCTTCCTCGTGGATTTCCCCCTGTATACATAACAGAACATATAACAAAATATAATTTTATTGAAAAGTTTATAAAATTACCTTTCCGACGGGTACTCATCAATCTTAACTGGAGTCCATACGATGGAGTTATGTCTGTTTCACTTCAGCTTTGCTTGCTGTCCAGAAATTTCAGGACGTGCAACCATCGGTGATTCGGCCATATCCGCTTGTAGGAACCTCTGATTGACTTAATTCTTGACTCATTGGAAGCGTAACTTCGCAGGGCTTCTAAATATCCAAGTATATTCTGTTGTTCTTCCCATGAGGCTGTGAAAAATTTGATGCGAACAGAAGCTTCGAAGATGTTGACAGGCTTGATCTCGTGATCTTGGGGGCACCGTGATTGCTTTCAATGCCTATTGCTCGAACAAACGATTCTCCACAAAACATTGATCTCAAAATTTTAATTGACACATTGACTTACCTTGTTTATCATCTCTCGTGTAGGGTGTGAACTCGATAGCGGATGATGGGCCACTAACAAAAGTTAGCACCTACCACTAAAGAGCGAATCTTGATGTTGCGATCATCTTGTTGGGGTGCGGATGTTGAGAACTTCTTGAACGTCTTGTGTCTAGCTTTTCACCTTCTTTCAAGGACACAAACAAGAAAACAAGCATATATGCTATACTAAGAATTAGGGTTAGTTAAAAGAAAGATAGATCTCCCTAGGGTTCGAGTTGCCGATCCCCGCAACGCGCCGTAAAAAAGGGGCTTGTTGACGGTGCAAAACCGTGCTCAAGTTCACCACAAGCCTACGGGTGACCTGGTGCCTTTTTCACCAAGGAGGGTCCTCCCTAGATTTGTCAATCCAAGGATCAGAAGCAAACCACTAAGGTTCTCTATCTAACCTACCGGTCTAACCCTATGTGAAGTGTTGATTGCATAAAGGTTAATCATACATGAAAGGATGTATGGATCACATCTACCTAGCCATAAAGGTAAGCAAACCAAAGGTAACCCTAGCCTATCGTCTTCTTGTTGCCGCTCTGGCCACGATGACAAACCAATCTAATCCTATACTATGATAAGGAGTACACTCGATATGGAGTAACCCGATATGGAGTGGTCCGATACACGTTCATTCGCCGCTTTCTCCTCCACCGTACTGTCACTACGCAAGGATAATCATCACCGAACACAACCTCGGTCCGTGCACTACAACGATGTATCTGCAAGGCATAGACTAACCACCACGATTAGACCTATTCCTACTAAAATCATATGCTAGCTACACATATGGATAAAACACTCATCGATGTAGATCAAAGTAAAGAAAAGATATGATTTATATCACCATCGAATGTAGAATGTACAATTGCCTTGATGGAATCAAGGCATGGGCTCCGGAACTCCACAATGGCTTCACCACGCAGGGCCAACCATGGCGGCTAGGGCATGGCCTAGGCCATCTCCTAGGCAACTCGAGGACTTGCGGCGGTCGTCGGCTTCCTCCCGGTGCTTCTCCTTCGTGTCGGCGGCTCTCTGATGAATGGATGGATGTGGAGGTCGGCGGAGGCAGAGGCAATATATAGAGGAGCACCTAGGTCAAAGGGGGGCGCGAACCGGGCTCAGAACAGGCCAGGCCGGCCGGCCTGGGCCGACCGGACCAGGCCCGTTTTGGCTCGGTTCAGCCCCGTCTCACTCCCCGATGCTTCTCGGTGAATTGCTGACTTGCTCCCTTCTGCATGTGGGCCCTTGACGTCGTCTTCTCCACGGTTTAGATAGAGCTCCTTGTCGCGCAAGCTTCAGCATCTTCAGTTCAGGTCCCTGGAGTTTTACGGCTTCATGCTTCGGTCCCTGGGCCATTTGGAGTCATGTTCATCATGTGTCTTGACTTGTGCTGGGCTTTATGATCTTCTCTTGAAGTGCTTGATGAACTTATCCCGAAAGTCTCCTCTTTAACGTTATTTTCTGTAAACAATAAACTCCAAAATCGACATGCGAGTGAACTTGATACTCCGGGGTTAGTACCATTAGTTAGAATATCAAATACGTGCAAATGTTGACGGTAAACTCATAACTAGGTACCAAAATCAGCGATCGCTCAGCCACCAAGATCGACCAAACCACTGAGGAGGTGCTTGGGAACAAGCGCCACCAACGCCTTGGACCCAAGTCCATTGTGAAGAAAGTTTGCCTCGGCCTGCCCGACACGTCCAAGGAAGTCACCATCGGGGCCAACCTCGTTCCCAAATAGGAACTCACGCTCACCAGTTTCCTCAGGGACAACGCTGACATCTTCGCGTGGAGCCCGTCTGACATGCCCGGTGTCCCTAGGAGGTCGGTGAGCACGCCTTGAAGTAAGCAAGACCGCACGACCTATCAAGCAAAAGCTCTGGTGATTTGCAAAAGATAGAAAGCAAGCTATAGAAGTAGAAGTCTGCAAGCTCTTAGCTGCAGGATTCATCCGTGAATGTAAACACCCGGTTTGGCTCGCAAACCCGGTCCTTGTACCCAAGAAGACTGGAGGATTAAGGATGTGTATCGACTACACCGACCTCAACAAGCACTGCCCGAAAGATCCCTTCCCTCTTCCTCGCATCCACCAGGCTGTGGACTCCACAGCTGGTAGTGTTCTATTGTGTTTCCTCGACTGCTACTCAGGTTATCACCAGATAGCCTTGAATCCTGACGACGAAGACAAAACGGCATTCATAACGCCCAATGGCATCTACTGCTACAAGGTCATGACTTTTGGCCTCAAAAACGCTGGAGCAACATACGAAGGCTACTGAAGTGCCAAGTCGCAGATCGGGAAGAACGTAGAAGCCTACGTTGACGACGTGGTCGTCAAGACCACCGAGCAAGATCAGCTCATCGCCGACCTTGCCGAGACCTTCGCCAACCTACGCGAATACCAGTGGAAGCTCAACCCGACTAAATGTGTCTTCGGTGTCCCCTCCGGATTACTCCTGGGCTTCATGGTCGGACACCGGGGCATAGAAGCTAATCCCGTCAAGGTCGACGCAATACGTAACATGGCCAAGCCATCTTGCAAGAAAGACATCATGAAGCTCACAGGCATGATGGCGGCTCTAGGTCGTTTCATCAGTAAGCTCGGCGAAAAAGGTCTGCCTTTCTTCAAGCTATTGAAAAAAGCAGATAAATTCGTATGGGACAAAGAAGCACAGAAGGCTTTCGAGACTCTCAAAGAGTCCTTGACCACGCCTCCAATCATGACGCCACCTATATCAGGGGAAACACTCCTACTCTACATCTCTGCCACTACTCATGTGGTCGGCCCCTCCAGAAGAAGAAGAAGACAGCCTACCTGCTCAACGACACTGTATTACGTAAGTGAGGTCCTTGCCGATGCTAAGACACATTATTCACAGCCTCAGAAGTTGCTCTACGCACTCGATCACGAAAGCTTCGCCACTACTTCCAAGCCCACAAGATCACGGTGCCATCATCGTTCCACTGGGGAGATCATCCGCAACCGCGACGCCAACGGTACGCATCGTCCAAGTGGTCGGTAGAGCTTGGAGAGTTCGACATCGAGTTCTGCCTGTGCAGCGATCAAGTCCCAGATCCTAGTTGATTTTGTATCAGAGTGGACAGAGATCCAGATGCCCCCTCCCAAGGAGCGGCCTGAACACTAGATAATGTACTTCGACCTGCCCTTAACCTCAAGGTGCGGAGCAGGAGTGCTATTCATCTCTCCTCAGGGAGAGCAGCTCAAGTACGTCCTTCAGATACACTACAAGGCCTCCAACAATGGAGCGTCAAAGCTCTAATTCATGGGCTCTATAGCGGTGTCCCTTGGCATCAGCGACTACTAGCCTGGCGACTCCAAGGTCGTCATCGAGCAAGTCAACAAGGAGTGGGATTGTGTCAAAGACACAATGGAAGCTTACTGTGCTGAGATCCGCAAGTTCGAAGGCCACTTCGAGGGAATTGAGTTTCAGCACGTGCCATGCAACAACAACGTGGCCGACGTCTATCTAAACTAGGCTCCGTGAGCTCTAGTCCCGGTGTGTTCGTCCAAGACCTATGCAAGCCGTCAATCAAGCTGTTGGACACGGACAACCCAGACCAAGTACAGCCCAACCCAACTCCAGCACCTCCCCCGCGACGTGCTAATGACAGATAAAGAGGACGATTGGCGCGAGCCTTTCCTAGCCTTCCTACTCGACCAACGGGTCCCAGAAGACAAGGCTGAACAAGAACGTATCACACGATGAAGTGCTAACTACATTGTCATTGGCAATGACCTATACAGAAAAGCCGCCTCTACTGGCATCTTGATGAAATGCATCTTGCGATCAGAAGGTCTCCAGCTCTTGGCTGAGATTCACAGCGGTGAGTGTGGCTGCCACGTGGCATCCGCCAATCTGGTCGGCAAGGCGTATCGATCCGGCTTCTATTGGCCCACGGCCGTGTCTGACACCAAAGACCTCGTTAAGAGGTGCAAAGGATGTCAATTCTTTGCCAAACAGAGCACCGCCACCAGCCTCACGACGATTCCCCATCGGCCCTTCGCCATGTGGGGTCTTGACTCAGAGGTCCGTTCAACCACTCCGGTGCTATAGGTATATCCTTGTGGCCGTCGACAATTTCACCAAGTGGATTGAAGTTCGACCTGTCGCAAAAGTCACGTCGGAGGAAGCGGTGAAATTCATGCAAGACATAACACATTGCTTCGGTGTGCCCAACAGAATCATCACCGACCTAGGGACGGCCTTCACAGGGTCCGCCTTTTGGGATTTTTGCCAAGACAACAC
This sequence comes from Cenchrus purpureus, assembly GCA_022644695.1. Taxonomy (NCBI): domain Eukaryota; kingdom Viridiplantae; phylum Streptophyta; class Magnoliopsida; order Poales; family Poaceae; genus Cenchrus; species Cenchrus purpureus. Next base: position 180,430,407 of record CP053454.1, read on the forward strand.
GATTGATGTCTACTACTCTCGGTGCCGCCACCATCGCTAGTTACAGCGGCCGGGTGTCGAGCGTGCCAATGGCATGGTCCTTCAAGCTCTCAAAGATCGTATCTTTGATGACGCTTCAAACTACGCCACCCGGTGGTTAGCCGAGCTACCACACGTAATCTGGGGTCTAAGGACCCAAGTCAGTACCGCCACGGGCTTCTTGACTTTCTTCCTGGTCTATGGCTCAGAGGCCATCTTACCCACCGACGTCACCTTCGGAGCTCCACGCATCTGCTTCTCACGATGAGAGAGAAGCGAGGCACTGCACTCGTCGATGTCGACCTTGACCTCGAGGAGCAGAGACAATGGCTGCTGTTATGAGGCAAGCTCGCCATGACCAGCAACTTCGTCGGTATCATGATCGCAATGTCAAGGAGACCTCCTTCAACGTTGGTGACCTAGTCCTAAGGCGTATCCAAGACCGACATGCATGCACAAGCTATCTCGCCTTTGGGAAGGACCCTTCATCATCATCAAGTCATCCCATCCACATATCGCCTCCAGTGGGGCGATGGGCAAGGCGTACCCAACCCTTGGAATGTGGAGCACCTACCTCGATTCTATCCGTAGAATAGTTTTTATTACAGCTATGTATTCCTCGTCTTTGTACTTTTTCAGTTTAATAAATATTAATTAAAGTAGTCATCTGCTGTGTCCCGAGCCCTACCTTCTCCTCCTTCATGTCATGAACCCTCCCCCTCGACATGCTCGGGGGCTTGGCCAAAGCCAATACAAGGGTCAAAGACACGAGGGTGAAGTTTCTGCTCCTCCCCTCGACATGGTGGGGCTTGGCTCAACATAAGGAGGCGTCGCCGCCTCATGACTACCTACTTTGTGTTGTTGCGAGCCTCCTTGGTTGTAAGGTTGCAAAACCTGAGTCCTAGACTACCTCCCGCGCGCCGGTCGCACGTAAGTCTCCTTGTTGAGCTGTGATGGTCGGTAAGCCAGCCTCTCCGTGAGTAGTGGTTAGCGGAGTACGATAAAAGACACGTCGCTTCAAGGCTACCAAGTTCGCGCAAACACAAAGCAAGTACGTCATGCAGGCCAAAAGAAAGTTATCAAGTAATATTTTACATGACTGGAGGAGGGAGGGGGTACGGCTCTAAGACCATGACTATTCTTCCCCGTCGTCGCCCTTATAGTCAATGGCATCCATTATCGCCATAGCGGCCTCCCACACTTCAAGCTCCACGACCTTGGGATCCTTTGTCGCGTTTGGGCCTTCTTCGACCTTGACCATATCAACGTCGGGGTAGTGAGACTTCACCCGTACCAGCGCCTCTGTGGCCGCCGCCAAGCTTGTCGCCTTCAAGAGGTCGAGCAACTTCGGGCGCATGTAAGTCGATCGATAGCTGGCTTGGGCTCCTCCCCCTCGACCTGCGACGCCACTATGTCCATCGCAAAGTGGGCAGCATTCTTCAAGTCGTTAAGCTCCACCTCTTGCCCTGCAATGATCACCTGGTCATTCTGCAGCGCCTTCAAAGCTACCTCAAGACTGACCTCAAGGTGCCTGCTTTCTCATAAGCCAGCCACTGAGATACAGCATACTCACTGTCTATGGTGCCCTTCATCACTTGCTTCAGCTCTTGAGCACGAGCCTCGACCTCCTGTAGGTTCACCTCCAAGCTTCGGACTTTCTCCTTAGTATTCTTCAGCTTGTTTTTGAGGTCATCCTCTCGCCTGTGGAAATCTGCAATGTACAAAAAACCCTGAGGTCCAACCCTCAGCAGTACAAGTCAATGATGGGAAAAATGCGAGAAAGTTGGTCTTACCAATGCTCATGGCGTTGAACTGCGAATTGGCCTCTTGGGTCTTTCGCTTCTCCTCAGCCAACTCGTCCTCGAGCTTCTTCTTGTCAGCCGCCGCCGCCTCACGGGCTTGCTCGAGCTCCTATTCAAGCTCGACCACCTGCAGCTATAAAGTTGCAGCACCTTGTCGGTCGGCCCGCCTTGCAGTCGGCCGTGGCTGTTTGCAAAACAAAGCAGGTTGTTAGCCACATTTAGAAAGCAAGTCATTTATCCAACTCAAAGATAGTAGCTCACCGTGAGAGATTGGTTGAGGGTCAAGATCGCCCGGCGGACCGACCTCATATCCTCGTCATCGTCAAAGATATCTCCCTCCCAGGGAGTGCCAGTCCAGTCGATGTCTTCACGCCCCAAACTTGGCCCTGTCGACGTCGGACCCGATGCCTGCACACCGGTTGTTTCTGGGTTCTCCTGTGGCTGCTCGATCTGTATTGGGTCCGCAGTTGGGCCCTGAGTTGATGTGCTAGGCATCGAGTTGATTGGGTCTGCATCGATAATAGGCGGAGAAGACGACGCCCCGACGTCACGAACCGAACCCTGTGTTCCGGCCTCAGTGACAGGTGGAGGAGCCGATGTCTCCATGTTGCCGATCGAGGCCTGGGTCCCGACCTTAGGGTCAGACGACCTTGTCCGTGAGGGCGACTCTTGAGCACCCAAGGCGCTTTGAGGCTGGACGTCTGACCTACAATAATCCTCATCAACACAATACAGGAGCCAATGACAGTTAGCAAAAGAATCAACTTCAGTGCCAAGACCTTACCTCACAGTAGCCGGGGCACGCAACTTCGGGCTAAAGGGCCGAACCCGTATCTTCATAGGCATCTTCGCCTGCGCTCCAGCAGCAGCCCGTTGTGCCTCCCTCATCCGACGGAGTTCTTCATCGTTCGTCTGCTGCTCTAATTCCCGCTGCCTCTTGGCCGCGGGACTCAGCGACCTCCTCGCCGTGCAATCTTCGATAACCGGCGGATCATCGATGGCCTCATCTTCATCTTCCTCGACCTCCTTGGTCAACGGAGTAGGAATTGTCGGTGTGGAGATCGCCAGAGGAGGACTCGCCTTTCTTTTCCTCTTTTTCTTGTCGGCCTCGAGCTTGGCGGTCTTCACCGTCTCGGCCTTGGCAGCGGCCCTCGTGGTCGACTGCTTTGCTGTTGCTGCCCTTGTCCTGCACCTAGGCTTTGTGGTGCTGCTTGCCGCAGGGCGGCTCGCCACATCGTCACCGACCTCCTGGTCGGTATCTTCATCAGCTTCAACCGATGAGTCGGATTGGTAATTCTCCAGCAGTTCAGCTGCCAGAGGTTGATACTCCTCCGACCACAGCTTTTGACGTGGTTCCTCACCCCTCGGCAAGGGTCCAGGACACCAAAACTGCATCTCCCGAACCTGCAGCAAAAACAAATACCAGAGAATAAGATCAACGCAAGCAACTAAGCAAGACAAACGACCTAGTAGTCTCGTGGACTTCTGTGGTCACCGGTCGGTCAAGGAGTGTGCTTTCGGGCACTTTCTACCCCGGGCACCCTCGGTGTAGATCTGTGACACCCTGGCCACCATCTCCCCTTGGGAGACCTTGCGGTTCACCTCGCGCGTGGGGTCTGACTGCCCCTAGTACTCATACGCCGGATGCACCCGGTCCTTGATCGGCTGGATCAGGCGGCGGCAGAACGACCTCGCCACCAAGCTCCCCATCAGCCCATTCCTCTTAAGGTCACGCACCAGGGGGAGCAGCTCCTTGATCGCCGTCCACTGTGGGACGACAGTGTGTCCCACTCCGGTATCTTCTCGGGCTTATTCCCGGTTCGCTTCGGCAGCGCCGGCTGTTGGTCGGTAATATAAAACCACTCCGACCTCCAGCCAGCAGTGTTATCTGGCAGGTCCATGTCTATCCATTCCGCTTTGAGACCTGATCTCAAGCAAAACATGACCGACCCTACTACACCTAGACGTTTGCCAGTGCTCTTGACATTGAACAGATGGCGCCAGAGGAAGAAGTGGGGCGGTATCCCCAGATACGCTTCACAAAAATAAATGAAGGACGACACTACGGTAATGAAGTTGGGGACGAGGTGTACCAACTCCAGCTTGTAGTAGAAGAGGAGACCTCTGAAGAAGTCACTAGCGGGATGTTGAACCCGCGCTCGAAGAAAGAGGCGAAGACGACCTGCTCCTTGTCGCCCTCGCCGGGAAGGCCGCCCGCAGGCGCCTTCCACTCCACCACCGCCTTGGGCCCCAGGAGCCCGCGATCCACCAGTGCCTGAACCCTCACCTCAGTCATCACCGAGGGCTCCCACACTGTCTATGGGTCTGGGATCTGAGGAGCAGTGGCCGCCATTTCTTGAAGTCGAGGAGCTTTGGATCTAAAAACCGCTACGCGATGGCGGGCGGGCGGGGATTCGGGCGGAGCTTGATGCGGAGGCGATGCGGCGGCTAGGGCACGACGACTGCGATGGAGGCGGCGAGAGGAGGAAGAAGATGGAAAGGGACGGTCAACACTGGTCCCCGCCGCTCTATTTATAAGGGCACCACCATGGGTACCCGCTGCGGACCCTTTCGCTGCAAGGAGCTCACCGTAACGGCTATGCGCTGCTAATCTCGCGAGACGATCTCGTCGGATTTCACGCCAACGGCTATTTGCCCAACGGATAGTCTGGCGACCTACGCTCTAAGTATAGGTCGTGAACACAACTAAGATATCAGGTCGTCCTGATAGCACATTCGATCTCCATGAGGTCGATAAGCCCCCAAATTAGGTCACTTCAGGTCATTGATGAATAATTTCTTCAAAATGACCTCTACATGACAGAAGAGAGCGAACATTACACGGGAACCTCGAAGGTACACAAGTCGCCTGCGACCTTATTGGATCCAGAACCCGTCACTAAATACAAACATATTTGAAGACCTGATCTACCTAGAGCAATCCTTGAGGTGTACTCTGCTATGGCCGAGCACGTCGCAAGAATTCTTCTAGCTTCAGGACCTCGATGGTGGCCTTGCGGTGAACAACTGCACAACGCTGCACATAGGCACGCCTGCGGCCGGAATATGGAATGCAGACACGAGCTTGCTCTTCGGCGCGGACCACAAGCCTTCGACGAGCATCACATGCTCACCAAGGACTTGCAGCTTCACCTCGGGTCTCTACAGCATCACCTCCAAACTCTCCTTGATTCCTCGCTGAGGCACGATACAAAGAGTGGGTGTGATGTCTACATTTCACAAGAGTTCTTCTAGCTCCAAGCCTCTACAAACTTTGCATCCTAAAATCTGGTGGACGGACACATGCCCATGACATGGCCTCCATACTATCCTGTGGCTTCATAGCTCGGCAATGCCTTGCTTCCTTCAAATTTTATGGTGCTATTTATAGCCAGGCCGGGCCTCACGGCCAAGTGATGACACTGTCGCCATGTGGTCCAGAGGGCCTGTAGACATGTGCATGATTAAAGGCAACGTCTTTTCCCTACCTCGCGGCATCTTTGTCGCTAGCGCATCAATGATGCCTGAGGCCGCCGTAGCGTCACATGGCTACAGTGCACCCCTTGATTCATGGGCAGTGTCGTTTTACGGGTGGCAAGAGAATCTCGACCATCTGACGTGACCCGGCGGTCTGAAGCAAACATGCCTGACCCTATGTCAGAGGGCCCTACGCCTCACTGCTACTATTGTTGACGACGATGGTCAATGGACCCTTTACAGCTCTACGTTTTCATTGCACCCGCTAGGCTCTGCGTCCTAGTGCACCCGCTATGGCTCTGCATGTAAACGGACCTATTCCAGTCAGCCTATATTTCTATTTCCTGAGCAAAATGGTCATATGTTCGATTGAAGACCTTCCGGGGTAGGCGTGCCTCGCTGCTCTGCCAGATCTGTTTGGGCGCCTGGAGTCCAGATCCATCAAGTCTACGATTTCGTCGGGCCCCCATGGTCGGTGTGCCTATATTAAGGTCGTCATTACACCTTGGCTCCGCTGGATGGCTGGCAGCTATGTTAGTCATCTGGACACCAAAATGACCTCCCTGAGGTCGACGTGCCTTAATATCCAGGTCTTGCAATACCTCGGTATGTCTATGGCTCTGCCAACCTAGTTGGGCGCCTGGGATGTGTGACCTTCCTGAGGTCGGTGTGCTTTGTGTAGCTCGCCCACTGCCTCGACCAGTGATTTTACGTCGGGAATGAAGGCCTCCCTGTGGGGTGCGTGCCTAATGGCCCAGCCAAGTATTTCCGGATGCTTGGACGCTATTGTTTTGAGACCTTCTTAAGGTCGGCATGCCTTGAGTGGCTCTGCCAGACTCTTTGCAGCAATGTAAGATATCTGGGTGTCTCTACATTCCATTCGATCAAGATCTCCATATTATCATAGTTTCATCATCGACGGTTCCGGACACCACAGCTTCAGCTACGACGTAATCAACGACCTCTCCAACAAGTGTGTCTTTCAAGATCCTGCTGGGTATCCTCGGATACTGGACAATTATTGATTTGAGGCCTCCTTGAGGTTGGCACGCCTACAAGGCCTCCTTGAGGTCGGCCCTGCCAGACTCCTTGCAACTATGCTAGGAGATCTGGGTGTCTCTACACTTCGTTTGATCAAGACCATGACTCAGTTTTCTTCTCTTTTTTTGAGCATCAAACCAGCCATGCCGCCCGCTTCAATGCTCGGGGACACGAGAGCGTCTCGACGCCCTCTTGATTTCTTCGTCGTACCGACCTATTGGGAAACCTGTTTCGCATCACGTCATTACTCGACCTACTTTTTCTTCTCTTTTTCTTTCTTTTTTGGATCATCATACCGGCCATCCGCCACCGATGCTCTGGATACTACTCACGAGTCGTCCTTGATGCCCTCCTCGAAATTTTTCATCATCGTTTCGATCTATTGGAAGCCAGACCTCCCATAGGTTGTCACCGACCTCTCTTCGCTTCGCAAGACTATAACAGTTACCGCAAAGTTGATTTGTTCTTTTTATTTTTTGACCGACGTGCATGCTATTTGACCTGTCGATAGCTCTATGACTGCGTCATGACCTTTCTAAGGTCGCTGCGCCTACACCTCACTCGGGGGCTTGTGAGACATGGGTACCCATGGGTCCCCACCGACCAGGTTCACGACCGTCCCCGACAAGTGGGTCCGGCCTATCAGAAGACCCGCCGACCTGACAGTGGGCCCAACCGACCTAGTTGGTGGCCCACACGACCTCCTGAAGACCTTCCAGAAGATTCCAGACGACCTTATTTAGAACGACCTCAAGACTTGGCGTACAAGACAAGACATTGGTGGATCCCGACCAAGCAGATCGACGGATATGGCAGGTGTTGTAATCAACTAGACTTAGGTCTCCTGGTCGTAACCGACTAGGAATCTGGGAACCGACCTTGTGCGCTGGCCAATATAAGGCGGGTAGGGCGACCCCTTGTACAATCACACAATCCTCAAGTAATCTACACCAACAACTGGACGTAGGGTTTCACTCTCCGGAGGCCCGAACCAGTATAAACTCGCTGTGTTCTCTGTGTTCCGTGTGCTCGTGCGCAACCTTCGAGTTCTTGACCTTAGATTCCGCCCCGCCGAACAACTAAACCACCGAGATTAACCCCCCTGTGGGCTGTCTAGATCTAAACATCTGACACCACCATCTTCATGATACCCATTTGTGTGGCTGGATGAGGAGGACGGGATGGCCTTAGCACAAACTGAGCGAGAGAGGCCAAGGAGATGTCTTCATAGTCATCATAGTGGTCATCCGGTTCATGAGCTTGCTTGGTGTGTGCACGGTGACCTTGACTAGTTGAGCGACGAGGTGCAGCTAGAGGATTGGTGGGGCCACGACCACGTGGGCGTTGAGCACTTGTGCCCACCTTCCTCTTCCTTTGAGCGAGAGGGACATTGTCGTCATCGGAGCCTTCTTGGATCACTTGTTTGCCCGCTCGACCCATCTGAGAAGATGTGGAAAGCATGTATAAGAGCAACTCCAACAGTTTGGCAAATCAACTTGGCATCCATCTAATTTTGGCAAAGGAAAAATTGGCCTCCAACAGTTTGGCAAACCAACTTGGCAAAAATAGAAACTTGGCAAAACTCACCTCCCCACGTGCATATATGCGCACGCAGATCGTGGTTGCCATCGACGTTTCCCTCTAGGTGGGAGGGTGAAAAAAGAAATAAAGAATAGTGAAGGATTCCTAATGTAAGTTTCCAAGAGGTGAAAGGGCATAAACATAATTTTGTTTCTTTTAGGATTCCTGATGTAAATTAGATCTGGGTTTGGCAAGTGAATTATGCCAAATTGTTGGAGATGAACTCTTTTTTTACTTGGCATATCTTTTTAGAAGTTGGCAAAACACAAGATTTGCCAAGTAAAATTTGGCAAACTCTTGGAGATGCTCTAAGAGGGTTGAAAAGATTTGAGAAGAAACAACTCATATCTTGAACCTCAGCCCCTGCAACAGGCACTGCTCTGCACACTCACTGGGCTCAGAGGTACCACCCACACGTGCGGTGGCTTTTGATCCAAGGTTTAAGTGATTCACCCAACGAAAGATTGCAAGATCATGGGTACTAGTTCTAGGGAGGATATAAGGATGATTCCCTAAAGCATTGCTCCTAGAAACTACTACATTGAGAGATCGGGTGACGAGATTTTGAAAGAGATACCTTGAGCTCTTCCCGCGCAAATCGAGGAACTCCTGGCAAGGATCGGATGTTCCGAGGGACGGAGAATCCAAAGAAACACCTAGCTTGAAGATTCCACGGTCGATCTTGGAGTTCCCCTCAAGGGATTAGAGAGAGGAGTTGAAGAGGGGCGACAACAGTTATGAAGGAGTAACCCTAGAACTGGTCGGGTTCCGGGGTTTTTATACCCACACGTGATTTCTCGGTAGTACCGATGGGGGACCGGTACTACCGAGGGTCCAGAGAAATTCAACCCGTGAGTCCATATCGGTAGTACCGGCCCTGCCTCGGTACTACCGAGGGTCCTATCGGTACTTCCGGCCTTGTGCAACAGTAAGCCCATATTGGTACTTCTGGCCTTGTGCCGGTAGTACCGAGGAGTTTCGAAATTCCAACAGTGAGACCATGTCGGTACTTCCGACCTTGTGTCGGTAGTACCAAGGTGTTAAAGATTCTTTTGGAAAGATTTGGAGGTTCAGCAGAAATAGATAGAGAGATGATGCTAGGGACATGTAGAACAACCACAATGTTTGGTGATTAGGCACAATCAATCAAGCAAAGCAATAATCACCAAAAATCATGGAAAGAACCAAATTTTGTAAGACACACACAAAATAAAGAAAATAAAACATTTTTCTCTCTATCTAGGCATCAAACAATTTATGTGCAACAAGTCAAGCCAAGTTACGAGAATCCAAGATGTTTAGCTCACTTCTCAAAGCACAAAACCTTTGCTCGTCTAGAGGCTTAGTGAAGATATCGGCAAGTTGCCTCTCGGTGCTCACATGACGAGCAATATCTCCCTTAGCCTCATGATCCCTTAAGAAATGATGTCGAATATCTATGTGCTTTGTTCTAGAGTATTGGATCGGATTGTTTGCTAGCTTGATGGCACTCTCATTGTCACACAAGAGTGGAATCTTACTAAACTCACAGCCGTAATCACTCAACGTTTGCTTCATCCACAAAAGTTGTGCACAACAAGCACCGGCCGCCACATACTCGGCTTCGGCCATGGACAAAGCAACTGAATTTTGCTTCTTTGAGCTCCACGACACCAAAGACCTACCAAGAAATTGGCAAGTCCCGGTAGTGCTCTTTCGATCTACTTTGCAACCGGCATAGTCCGAATCAGAGTAGCCAAGTAAATCAAAAGTAGAGCCCTTGGGATATCACAAGCCAAGGTTAGGAGTGTGTACCAAATATCTAAAGATTCTCTTAACGTCCATTAGATGACACTCCTTAGGATTAGCTTGAAATCTAGCACACATGGACACACTAAGCATTATATCGGGCCTAGATGCACAAAGGTAAAGGAGGGAGCCAATCATGGAGCGAAATACCTTTTGGTCGACCGACTTCCCTTCTTCATTGAGATCAAGATGTCCATTTAATGCCATGGGGGTCTTGATGGGCTTGGAATCGGCCATGTCAAACCTCTTGAGCATATCCTTCACATACTTGGTTTGACATAAGAAAGTCCCTTCCTTCAATTGCTTGATTTGAAACCCAAGGAAGAACTTCAATTCACCCATCATGGACATCTCAAATCTCTTGGTCATGATCCTACTAAACTCTTCACAAAATTTATCATTAGTAGACCCAAAGATAATGTCATCAACATAAATTTGGCATAAAAAGATGTCATTTCCATTTCTTTGAATGAAGAGAGTAGAATCGGCTTTGCCTATCTCAAAATCGTTCTTGAGAAGAAAATCCTTAAGGCATTCATACCATGCTCTAGGAGCTTGCTTGAGCCCATAGAGTGGCTTATGGAGCTTGCACATATGGTTGGGGAAGTTTGGATCTTCAAAGCCCGGTGGTTGATCAACATACACTTCTTCTTGGAGAGGTCCATTCAAGAATGCACTCTTGACATCCATTTGATAAAGCTTGAAATCAAGATGAGTAGCATAGGTGTTGACGGCTGTTAAGTACCACTTTTATGCCGTCAATTCCTGCTAATATAAATGGAAAGTGATCATCAACACTAGAATAGGTCTTTATACTGACAATTTCCACAAGTGTTGGTGTTTCTAGCTTTTGTTGCAGGGCACACCGAAATACGTGCTGAATGTTACAGTTGAGAGCAAGTGAATCAAAGACATGTGCAGGGCGCCATTACAAACAATGTCAAATGCCAAATTGGACTTCGCCATTGCGACGGGCTCGACGAGACGATCGAAACGGATATATCATTTGCATACATCGGAGCCCGGATGAGAGAGATGTGCACAAGACATCATGTGGACCCAGTGGGACCCACACCAGGCCATGTGGCGACATGCTGCCACACAGGCGCCCACGTGGCCATGACACCTCACCAATCCAAAGAAGCACACTCTCGACCAATTAGGAGGAAGCACGCGGATCCAAGGGCCCACAACCACGAGATAACGGGATAGAAACAACGCAAACACCCCCATACCCACCTTGGGACCCACCTGGCAGTCACCTGGACGAAAACCGGTGCGATCGGGCCCACCCCGGGATCGGCCGATCCCCAGGTCGGCCGAACCCACTCTGAGGCCTCTCGCGCCGCCCTTCCACGTGTCGTCTTGTCATGACGAGCCAAAGGTGGTGCCAGGTGTATGCCCGAATATCCGCCCGGAAGCCTGCAGCTCCTTCTCATGGAAGATTCACCAACTTGGCCCCCACTCCTTTGCACCATGTGTCACCACCTCATTGGTCCTTTGGTGGCGTCCAAGGCAGCCTAGGGAGCTCCTCTTGGCCTATAAATATGAGGGGAGGGGGTAGAGAATGAGACACACTTCACCTCTTCACCCAAGGATGAGAGCTTCCCTTCAAAGGAGAGGCCTCTCCTTGGTAGATTACAGAGTAAGGAGAGTGAGAGAGAGAGAGTTGTATCTGTATGGATGCTTGTTCTTCAATTAGAGTAAAGTAAGTATTTCTACATTTTCTATTTAGACTAAAGTAGCATTCATGCATAGGTGTTATGTTCTTGTGTTCTTCATTTGTTCTTGATTTAGAGGCTTGTGTTCTTCGCGAACACAACCTTTCAATCTTGTAGCATAGGTTCATAAGTGCTCATATCCGTTTGTATGCATGTTCTTCATTTAGACTAAAGTGGATATACTTGCATGCTCTGATTAGAATAAAGTAAGTTCTTGATTCCTTTCTAATAGTTTATGCTAGGTTGCATGAGTAGCCTTTCTCCTTTGCTACTGCGTAGATCCTGGGTTTATACGTTCACTTGCTGCAAGTCATTCGTATACGTTGGAAGCTTAGTACGGGACCGAGTGCTCTCTCGTATGCCGTTAGCATAAGCTAGTAGTACCTATAGTTGAGTGAGATCAGTTCTCCTTGCGGGTTCGCTGCTCTATATTTAATATAGAGTGCCAGAGGTTGCTACGCACCGGATAGCATAGTCGTGCGGTAGTAATCGAGCATAGACGTAGTGTCTAGGCTAAGGGTTATCCTTCGTTTGCCCTATATCCCACGGATTGGTAGAGGTAGATCGCAGGTGGTGACAGCCCTATTGATCCTTTGAAATCCTCCACGTTCAGATATAGTGTAGGTTGAGGTTCATCAGATCTGTAGGCCGGAGTCTCCTGATCTCCTCTGACATCGAGGGGTTAGCTTGCCAAGCAAGTTCTTGAGAGATCGACCTTTAACCTCATCTGTAGAGCTCTCCATAGGAATCGTCTCTCTATCCTTACCTCTTATCTGGGTGTGTCCTTGGACCGACTGTATGAAGTTAGTACACACACGTTCCCTTGGATTCGATACCCTTGGAATACTCTGAGGTGAAAGCTACAACGGTATCCGTGTGCTTGCGGATTTATTTCGTTTGTCGCTAAAATACCCAACAATGGGTCAAGAGGATATGAATTGATTCAAGCCTTGCTACCGGAGCATAAGTCTCTCCAAAGTCCAAGCCTTCAACTTGAGTGTACCCTTTGCCAATGAGCCTTGCCTTGTTCTTTGTGACGACACCAAACTCATCTTGCTTGTTCCTAAAAACCCATTTGGTGCCGATCACATTTTGCTTGGGTCTTGGCACCAACTCCCAAACTTCATTTCTTTTGAAGTTGTTCAACTCTTCCTCCATGGCAATGATCCAATCCGGGTCCTCAAGAGCTTGTTCCACACTAAGAGGTTCCAAAGAGGAAACAAATGAGTAAAATGCACAAAAATTTGACAATCTTGAGCGAGTTGTTACCCCTCTTTGGATACTCCCAAGTATGTTGTCGATGGGATGATCCCGTTGAACCATTTGATGTACTCTTGGGTGTGGTGCTTGAGATTGACGTTGAATTGGTCCATCATCATCATCTTCAACTTATGGAACTTCTTCTTGAGCTTCACCACCTTGTTCTCCCCTTGATCAAAGCCCCGTCCATGATCGTCACCATGAACTTAACTTTCTTCTTGATGAACTTGAGAACTTGGTGGTTCCACTCTTGTTGATGATGAAGGATCTTAATTGCTTGTGTCACCCGGAGCATGAACTTGAACCTCACGAGGCATCACTTCACCGGTCCCCATTCTAAAGATTGATACACTTGGGGGTTCTTCATCATCTACAAGGTTTTCACTAACTTGCTCTTGTTGAGAGCCGTTGGATTCATCAAATTTCACGTCTACCGTGGTCTTAACACAACTGGTGGTTTTGTTGAAAACACGATAGGCATGTTCGTTAGTTCCATAACCAATGAGAAAACCTTCATCAACCTTGGATGCAAACTTTGAGGCTTTGGATTTCTTGTTAAGTACGAAACACTTACACCCAAAGACCCTAAAGTGGTTTCTTACCGGTGATGATCTCGTAGGGAGTCTTGTTCAAGTACTTGTGGGCGGCATGGCATGCGGTGTTGATGGCTTCCGCCCAAAATGAGTCCGGAGTCTTGTATTCACCGAGCATTGTTCTTGCCGCTTCAATCAACGTACGGTTCTTCCTCTCAACAATACCATTTTGTTGAGGAGTGTATGGAGCGGAAAGTTCATGCTTGATGCCTTCTTCATCGAGGAACTCTTCAACTTGAGTGTTTCTAAACTCCGAGCCGTTGTCACTTCTTATGTTCTAGACCTTGAGCTCGAACTCATTTTGAACTCTCCTAATGAACTTCTTGACTACTCCCTTTGCTTCACTCTTAAAAAGAATACCCAAGTGAAACGGGAAAAGTCATCAACAATTACTAAACCATATTTGTTACCACCGATGTTTATGTAGGCAATTGGTCCAAACAAGTCCATGTGTAGAAGCTTCAACGGTCTTAATGAGGATAGGATGTTCTTGGTGGGATGGTGCGCTCCAACTTGCTTCCCGACTTGACAAACACTAAACAACCTATCTTTCTCAAAAACAACATTTGTTAGTCCTAGGATGTGCTCGTCTCTTTGAAGTTTGGCCAAGTTCCTCATGCCAACATGGGCTAGTCGGCGATGCCATAGCCAACCCAAGTTGGATTTTGCCACTAAGCAAGCCTTAGGGTCCACCTTCACTTTTGTGAAATCCACATAGTAAAGCTTTCCCCGTAGATGACCCGCAAAGAAAATAGAGGAATCCTTCCTTCTAGAGATGGTCACACCCTCATGGGTAAAGAGACAATTGTAGCCTTTCTCGCAAAGTTGTGAAACCGACAACAAGTTGTATCCTAACCCTTGAACATGATATACATCTTCAATTGAATTAGTTGTTGAGATAGCACTTTTACCTTGACCGACCACATCTCCTTGACCATTATCTCCATAGATGATAGTTTCCGTTGGGGTGTCATAATGATCAAGGGATGCAAATAAGCCTTCATCTCCGGTCATATGATTAGTGACACCACTATCAATCAACCAAGTGCTTCCACCGGAGGAGTAGGCCTACAAAACAAGTTTAAGCTTTTGGTTTAGGTACCCAAAAGGATTTGGGTCCTTGGAGGTTAGAAGCATAAACTTTTGGAACCCACACACTCTTCCTCATAGCCTTCATTGTGTAGGCCCCAACATACTTGACCACCATTTTACCATTGTGGCCCAAGGTCACAACATAGTCACACGTGTAGTTGGGAGAGGGCTTGTGTTCCACCACATTCTTCGATGCCTTTGATGGAGAATTAACTCCACCATTTCCTTTTATGGTGTTCACAACCTTTGGCTTGTCCTTTGTTGTGGTAGAGGTGGTGACTCCATGAGCAATGTCCATGATAGTGTTGAGGTAGCCTCCCTTGTTCCACAAGGGGATCTCATGCCCTTTCACCACCATCCTACCATTGACCTTGTTGTTCTTGTAGTGCCCAAGTCCTTGCTTGTCAACCACCTTAGGTATGGACTTGGCACCGTTCTTGCCTTGAGTGATCAACATGTTCAACCGGGCTATTTCTTTGTCTTTGCTCTTGATGGTTTCTTCAAGCCTTGCATGGTTAGTCTTGAGAGCATTTATATCAATATTAGAGCAAATAGAACAACCTTTGCTAGTGGAGGCACTAGAGTAAGTGTTGCCTTAGGATTGGCTTTGGAGCTTTCCCAAAGAGCACTATAGTTTGCTTCAAGACTTTTATGTTTATCCGTCAAGCGTGAGAAGCTTGTTTGAAGCTCACTATGAGTGGCCTTTAGGGAAGCTAGAGATTCATTTGCCAAAGTGTAATCCTTTGACATCCTCTTGTTGGAGTCATTGGCCAAAGACAAATCCGTGGTCAACTTCTCCACCTTAGCCGCCTCTTCGGCAAGGCATCTCTCCAGAGCAAGGTTTCTTTCCTTCTCAAGGATAAGCAAGTCTTCTTGCTCATGGAGAGACACTTTCTTTTTCTCTAATTTCTCCAAAAGCCTTTTTATTTCCTTATAGCCCTTTTTACTAAATTGCTTTATCATGTTGGCCTCCATTTCTTCTTCATTGTCAAGATCATCTATGTCATTAGGTGTGGATGAAGAAGAGGTGAGAGAGGATGAGGTGGTAGTTTCTTGTACCATGCTCCCCCTGTCGTACGGACATCCCTGGGCCCACTACTCAGGTGGGTACCAGGACCGACTACTCTGTGGGCCCCTAGGACTACTCGACTTGGGGCTGCACGACACAAGGCGGCGTGAAGCACAAGGCATACAGAGGACTAGTACTCGGTTAGGAAGCTAGACATGTCCGGATTCATGTAAAGTACTCCTAGCCATATGCAACTAGTACTCTCCCTACCAAACCGACTTGTAACCTTGCCTCCCGGACTATATAAGGCGAGGCAAGGACCCCTATCTCCTATCCGCATCATCTTGTAAACACACCCAATCAATCCGAGCTACGCATACAGACGATTTAGGGTATTACGCACCTCGCCGAACTCGTCTAAATTGTGTGCCACATGTCTCTCCTTCGAGTTCCCAATCTCGAGGCCACAAACGCTACCTTGGGTACTCCTTCGTAGGTTGCCGGTTAAAACACCGAGGTGGCGCGCTGGTAGGATCTCACCAAAGATCTCATGGCGAACTCGACGGCTTCAATCGTCATCAGGCCAACCGCCGCTTTTAACCACGGCGACACCTTCGTCTTCAGCTCCTGGGTCTGCACTGCTGACGGTGCTGGATCGTTCCAGCGCTACCTCACCCTGACTCCGGACCTGAAGACTGGACTCGTGACGCTTCCCGAAGCCGTCACGGGTCAACTCATCGAGAAATTCGATGAATTTTCGCTCTACAACCAAGCCGCCGACTTGAGATTGGATCCGCCTCAACTCGAACTCGACGCGTCACCTCGATCGAACCACGCGAGCTGGCTCCTGAGCCATCGTATGGACCGGTCCTCCCCCACGAGCACTTCTCGTACGACCTCCGCAACGCCACTGCAGCCTACGTGGATGCGCTTGTCCCACGTCAGGCCGGTAAGGAGATCGTCTCCGAGTACTCCTCGGACTCCAGCGCCGTCCCCGACTACAACTCGGACTCCTCCTATGAGTTCGACTTCGGTTCGGATCCGATCAAATTCGAGTCTGAGCTTAACACCATGGAGGAGCCGTTGTCGTCTCTCGGCTTGGTCATCACGTCTACTCCGGTAGGCAGATTCGTTCATGGCCCGACCGCAAGCCCGCAGACCTGACCGACGACAACTCACGCTGTGTCACCTACCTCGAGACGCTCACCTTCCAGGAGGGGACACCGCTGACTCCAAATGCAGAGGAGTACTCGCCAACCGAAGTAGCAAGTACCGACTCGGCCTCTACACGCTGACCGTGAAGTATTCATGGCAACTGGAGAAGCTGGAACCTCAGAGGGATGACCCAATCGGTACCTCGATGATATCTCGGCGGACGAGGAATCAGCTAATGCACCCGCGGACGAGACTACCGAAGCCAAGAACACTTGGCGCGACCGCAACAGGAAGCGAGCCGATCAATGCCGGCGGCTTCGGGAATCCCTCCCTATCCGGAACCTCAACGAAGCTTTGGACCAAGTCACCAACCGGGTACACACAACCCCTGAGCAGTGCCTCATGTCCATCACTACGATAGCTCGAACAGCTCAGGGGCACCGTGCAGGTGAACTCATCGCCAAACTCGCTAAGGACGCCTACTTCATGCGTGTAACATCCTAGATTTCTGGTTGAATGCAAAATTTGTGAATCTTAAATTTTTTTGAATTGATCTTGTGTGCATAAGAAACAATATAAGGATGTCTTCATTTTACCTCTCCTTAATCCTAGATTTATTTTAAGTCAAATAATAATTTTAGGACTTATAAAGATGCTAGCGTGAGAAGTTGGATTTTTCATGTGACTTTATTTGGATTTTGTTGAGTGAGATTCAAATTTGAATTTGCATTCAAATTTGAATCATAGATCTTATAGGGCTTTAGATAAAAGAAAGACCCTAACCTGCTGTTGGGCCTCAACCCGCCAACCAAGTCCGCTGGACCACCCCTAACCCTTCTTATGTTAGCACCGGGCCACCCTCAAACCTTGTCGGCCCGTCAACCATGCGGCCCATGCGGCCTGCATCTCCCCGACCGCGCCCGAGTCACCGCTAAGCGGGTCCCACCTGCCAGTCGTCGTCTCCCCCACCTCTTTTTCTTCTTTTCCCCTTTCCTCTCTCACGTGTCATGCCACCGTGGAAAGGGCCGGCCGTGCGGCCATGCCCGCCACCGCGGATGGTGTCCACGCATCCCGGAGGCCATCTCGCCGTCCGCGCCACCTACCACCGCCTATAAGAGCCACCGCAGGCACCCAACCCTAACCCTAGCCACTCTCAGGGATTCCTCCCCAATCCCGCTGCCGGTGATGTCAGGGGGAGAAGAGGAGAAGGAGGCGAGGAGGCCATCCGAGGGAGCCGTCGCTGCGCAGCCGGAGCCGTCCGCGAGGAGGAAGCTGGACCCGACCGTAGTCGTGCACCTCTGCTTCCTCTACGTCCCTTGCTCCGAGCTCGCTCCGCCGCCGCGCGTCTTCACCGCCGCATATCCGCCGCGACCGCAGCCCCTAGGTGAGCACCACGTCCTCTCCCTTCTGTGGCGCCTGGCCGTCGAGCCATGGTCGCGTTCGAGCCTTGTGTGCTCGTGGGCCTTGTGTGCCCGAGGTCGACCCCGTACTGCGTCACGCCGCCGCGTGACCCGCCATCGATTGTGTGCGGGCCATCGAGCCACACCGGCCATTTCCAGGTGCCGCTGCCTTCATCGCCGCGTGCGCACCACCGCCTGGTCGTCTCGCTGTCCCCGCCGTGCCGTGCACGCGCGTCGCCGCCGCCACCACCCACGCACTTAACGCCAATGCACGCCAAGACGTGACGAGCCGCCACACCCAAGGTTGGCCTTTTGGCTGCCGTTTTCCCGGCACTCTGGTGCGACCGAGCACCGCGCCTTTCTTTATCTAGCGTGCACCGCCGGGCTCGCCGCCGCGGTCAAGCCGCTGGCGCTCGCCCACGCGCACCCACACCGCACCGCTCCGCCGCTTTGCGGCCGTAGCTTGGTCCAGGAGCGCACGTTCGCATCCTTGCACTGCGCAGCACCCGAAGACGCGCACGAGACCACGAGACGCCAGCCCAACCCACGGCACCAAGACGAGAGCTTGTGTGCCCACCCGCCATGGTGCCTGCTTCTTGCCGCCACGGTCGAGCCTCACTCGTGCACACACACACTGCCAAGACGCCTTGCTGCTGTCTCGCCGACAACCGGCCACCCCAGCCGTGCCGCCGTAGTTCGTCTGTTCCACCCACCGCGTCGAGCAGCGCCTCGTCGCCGCCATGCCAGAGCCCCGGCCATAAACCTCTCCTTCCTTGGCTCGGGTAGGACCCTAGGTTTCCTCTCGCATCGCGTCGCGATGGCCACCACCGCACCACCTCACCACCAACTCGCTGGCTCGCCACCTCCGAGCATTTCAACGAACACCTGGAAGCCGCAACCCAAAACCCAGGGGGGTTTTATTGCACATGCAGGGCCACATGTCGTTTTGGCCATGGCCGATCCGCCGGATCTTGTGTGGCCGGCCAACCCGATCCTCGCCCCACCGAGCTCGCACCCGATGCCGGGCTGGATCCTTGGGATCTCGTGCGCCCGGCCACTTCTTTTCCAGCCACACGTATGCCTGCGCAGAGCCGAGCCTCAAAGGATCCCGCCGGGATCCGGCGCCCGCCGCCACGCAAGCCATGTGGGCGCCGCTTAAAGCGCTGTGGGCGCCACGTGTCTGTGTAGCCACCACTGCCAACCTCAGTAGCTAGCTTAAAGACCCTCGGAACTGGCCAGTAGCTATCTAAAATTAAATGTTATTGTATATGCGTACTTTTATTTCCAGAAAACTATTTTAACTTTGGAAAATCCTAATAAATCCATTTAACTCCGAAAATACAAAACCTTTTCCTAAATTTCTAAAATCTTAAACTCCGTGTTAGGCTAGTGTTTGATCTCTTTTGGCTCTTATTGCTGTTCGTTTGGGGTTAATTGCACTAGGACTGACCTTTATTTTCTTTACGCGTTATTAGAGCAGTGGGCCGGGAGCGGGAACCCGAGTCTGACCATGCAGCGACTATGCTTCGGGCCGAGGACTACGACCCCGTGTTCATGCCCGATGATTACGAATACCTATTAGGCATTGCTATATGAGTATGCTAGCGCTTACTTATTATGCATGTTGATGAACCTTGCCTTGCCCTATTTAATTACTCATCTTGATTGTCCTAATCTGCTATAAATGTTTATAAGCGTGTATATAGGGTGAGCTTAAACGTGATGTACATGTGTTGGGATGGGCTAGTGGTTCTTGGCGTGTGTGGGGTAAAATTGGCGTGAGAAGGCATTTTGGGTACTTTTACGGGGGTGAGCTCGAAACAACCGAACTGGGATCGGGGATGGGGTGCACTCTCGGTGTACTCCCGCTTTTATGGTTTTCAGAGCATAGGTGTTGGGGTTTTACTTGCGTATGGAGGACATGAGCTCACCCCGATGCAGCGAGTGGGCCGGACCTTTTTCACGCAGGACCTTCACTGCACACCACCTCGCCGGCGTGGGTTAGGGCTGAGTTGAGCTCGGCAAGTGCGGAACCATACCTACCAGCAGATAGACGGTGCTCCGGTGGGGAGAGGTGGGAGTGAGACCACCTTCTCTCAGGTCGCCCGTGTGGCCACACGTGGCATTTCAGCCCAAGCCCGTGCAATTCCCTTTGGAGGGATCGCTTTGAAAGCCGAATGCGAGGATGGGACCGTAACTCAGGGAGTTCGCACGCAGTAGGATGGGCTCGCTCGGCCGTACACCGCCTGGGGTGCCATTCCGGGTTGGTGTCTGGCGCTCTGTGAGTTGTTCGATCTATAGCTATAGCTGCCTCTCGGTCACGGACACGTCCCACGATAGATTTGTTCTCATGTTTTGGGATTTCTACCTTTCCCTGTAGTGATAGTGTCATGAGCCGCGGTTGCAGTCGGGAGAGGAGAGTGTCTCTCTACCTCACCGATCCGATTGCAATCATTGAGGTGCGAGGAGAGAAGTTCTCGCATCGACCTAGATGGAGGTAGGATGTGGAGACAAGGCCACAGGTTACGGTGGTTCCAGGTGTTGAGAGTTTTGGGTTGGGATATTGATGGAGATATCTTGTTGTTATTCGCTCACTCGCGCCATAGAAACCCGAGCTTCTTCCTTGTCTCTTTTCTCCCTTTAGTTAGGCCACTTAAAGCTGCATACGGTTGGTGATGTGGACCTATCCCACTCCTTGGGGATAGACTTTGGGTGTGCGGTGCAGTCCAACCGACAACAACAACGGACGGATGGTACGATCGAGGGATGCGCCAGCTCACCAAGGATGCCCGGTGGGCGAGGAAGAATAAAAGATGGAGACCCTTCCGAGATGCTAGCTACCACTGCGTAGAATTTCACTGCGATTCACCCTAGAGGCTTGTAATGTTGTACTCCATAACGGACATGTAATAAATTTATGTACTAATGTTTGTGTGATGCGATGTATGGCTGTGTTTTACTATCTGTGATGCATCACATGCGCGATAGCCACCGATCCGAGGACCTATCGCAAGGTGCGAGGATTCAGGTTTTCTTTTGAAAATTCGGGGTTTCTGGTGGTATCGAGCCATACTTGATCGTAACCGTATCCTAGAAATGGCCGATAGAAATAGGACTCTATACGCTCTATTTCTATATGTATACCCTTGAGCTATGTTATAAAAACTTATCTCTCTTTAAAAATAATCCTTACCTGCGCTAATTAAAATTTCTAACGTGTCACAGGAAATGGAGCGCCAAGTTGCGGAGATCACCCCCGAGACGTGCGGGGGCTCACGCACTGTTGGAGAGGACCCTTCTCGGGCTTGGGGTCCCTCCTACCTACACGTCACTGCCTGGCCGAGTACGTGCCCGCCGTGATGGGTGGCGGTGCTCTGCCGGTTGCCGTCCTTCCTCACCTGAAGCTCCCAGGCTTCAAGGGGGAGGTCTGCTACAGCACCGCCCTGACCATCCAGACTGCGATGGACGTCGCCTACCGCTAGGCACTGGGCTGCCTTATCACCCAGTACCGCGCCACGTGAGAGTCCGGGACGCTCCGTCTTCTAACCGCGACTGCGGCGTCGCAGCACCGCTCGTGGGACGGAGTCGCCGCACGAGAGGATCCAGACGACATCGGCGCCGCACCTTTGAGTCAGGATGAGACTTTGGTGGAGACGGCCAGCTACTTGGTCGACTCGACAAGTACGCCCACCGCACAGGAGGGCGAGTCGCTGGGACCCTCTTCCGCGAGATCAAGGACGCCACTGGAGAGGCCCGCCTTCACCTACCCCACTGCCTTCAGTTGGAGAGGGAGAATAGCGCGCTACGCTATCGTGTTCGCCAGCTTGAGCAGGGGCTCAACCGCACGAACTCCACCCTGCTGCGGTCGGAGGGGCATGTGGACACACCGAGCGAGGCTGTTGCATGTCAAGGAGGACCTTCGCAAGATGACCGTGAGTCGAGTCCGGGTGAGACAAGGGCTTGAGCAAGGGCGACTTGCTCACGGATGCGCGCCCACCGCTCGTGAGGCGGAACAAGGTGGAGGTGAAGAAGAGCAGGCGAGAGCGTCGCCAGCCTCGCGTGGCTCACGCCAGCAGTATTCTACGAGGACAAGGCCGAGGCGGAGGAGGACTTGGGAGGGCCGATTCCCTCACAGTGGGCGAGCTCATGGAGCTCAATGGAGCTACCTTCGAGGTCCCAGTGCGATCCGCATGGAGACCTTGCTGCACAGGTCCGCCTCAAAATTTTGCACACATGTCCGATGGCTCCGGATGCCAACCCCGTCGAGGAGGCGAGGCACTGCCTTGGTGTCCCGGATCTTCCCTCGAGACTACCCCATAGAGGACCGCTACCCTATCTCGTACAAGAGGGCTCACACCGAGTAGAGAGCAGAGTTGCGGACATGACCTAAGAGTAGAGTTGCAAGATAGTAGTTCCATGAGTTGTTCCATGCGGTGAGCATGTTACGGTGCATGAAGAGTCATGTCACACCATGTAGGCACCACCTTTTGAGCGTGTAACGATGTATTAGGCGTTGATTTGAGCTGCTACCCTAAAGGTGCGAGTCGACCTCGGGGAAGCATATGTACTACTCATGCTTGTTGTATGCTTGGATCTTAATGGAGTTATTTGTGTCTTAATGCATTTTCTCATTGAGTGTTGGTTATATAAATAGTTTTATTTTCATGCTTGTCTCGCAGACTCATGTCATTGGTGAGTGACATTGTGTAAAAGTCTTTTCTTCCCTGGTCGTGTTTTCAGAAGGATGTCGATCCGAAGGTCCAACCGTCTGCTGGCACGCCTCGAGGAGGCTGCCGAGGAGGAGGAAGCCCCACAGGGCCGTGGCCGCAGTCGTGGCTGTGCCGCCCGCTCGTGGGACGCGGTGGTGCACCGCCTATGGCCGTGGGACGCCCGCCCTTCGTGGAGGAGCTCCTGGGAGCTGGCTGGAGTCTTGTGGAGCACCGCCACCGCCGCCCGAGGGCCCAGAAGCTGAAGCCGAGGATGGAGAAGCTGAGCAAGAACTGGAGCAAGACCAGCCTGAGCCGGACCAGCCTCCACCGCCACCACCCAACTTGGTGGACGGTGGCTGTCCAAACTCAGGTGATCACGGAGGATGGCGGAATCCATGGAGCAGGAGCAGCGGTGGGAACATAGCGCCCGCTACAGGCGAGGACCTCACGAGGAAGATCGAGAGGTTCATCCGCTGAAGGCCCCCACCTTCGACTACTCGGGATGACGCTTGGCCTTGACGACTAGCCGAGGGTGATTGAGACCAAGCTCGACCTCACCGCTGCTCAGACGAGGAGTCGCCATAGCCATGCACCACCGGAGGGTCTGCCAAGTCTTGGTGGGACAACTTCACCGCCAGCCTCGAACCCGGCCTTCATCACACGGCTGGAGTTACGTGAGGCGCTCGCGATGCCTACCCAGTAGCTGTTGATCAGAGCTCGGGGAGTTCCGCACCATGGCGAGGTGCGATAAGGGTGGAGGAGTACAGGCGCCACTTCATGAAGATGATGCGTGCGCCCCGATGACACCAACACCGACTAGAAGAAGCAGTTACGGTTTTGCGAGGCCTTCACCGCCCGCCGAGGCGAAAGGCAAGCGAGCACAAGTCCTTCGCCACCTCGTCAAGCGCCATCGCGGCCGAGGAGGAGAGGAGGGCCACGAGGAGCGCATGAAGGGCAAGAAGAGGATGGGAGATCGGGATCACCACGGCCGATCCTTCCGAGCCGAGAGTGGGACAGAGCAACATCTTTGAGGGGGAGCTATCGCCTGCACAACCAGCCTGGGCGCAGCTTCGGAGGATACCGTGGGCAGTTCCCCGGAGGAGGAACCCGGCTACCCACAGCAGTGGAGGCTACAACCGTCACCGCGGGCGCCACGAGACCTACCACCGAGGCTTCACCGTGACTTGCTTACTGTGGCAAGCACAGCCACAAGTCCTTCGAAAGTGCCCGACAAGAAGACCTGCTACACCCGCGAGAGCTCCTGCTCCAGGAGGACGACCTCCTCAGGTTGCACCACCGCCGACTGCCGGCCGTGGGAGGCTTAACCACCTCACTGAGCAGGAGGCTGCCGACGCCCCTGACGTCGTGATCGGTGAGTTTTTGGTTTGTGGTACTACTGCTTTGGTTCTTTTCGATACCGGTGCAACTGGGTTGTATATCACCTCTAGGTTCGTAAACAAACTCTCCCTCCCTACAACCACCCGATCGATTCCTATCATCACGAGTTCACCCCTCGGAGATATCAGATGCACCTTGCTGTGTAAAGGTGTGGAAGTGGTCATTCGAGGACCACAAGTTCTTGGGGATTTGGAGTTGTTGCCTCCAATGGCATCGATGTGATTCTGGGGATGGATTCGATCACCGCTCACAAGGGTGTCATCTCCACGTCACCGCGACTTGTGACCTTGGTACACCCGATGGAGCGAGGGTCACCTTCGAGCCGATGAAGTCTCGAGACATACCACCGTGGTACGATCTTCACATGAAAGCTATCTCTCGATGTGCCGATGGTTTGTGAGTACGAAGATGTGTTTCGTAAGAGCTACCGGGTTTGCCTCCGGACCGTGGCGTGAGTTCGTGATCAACTTGGTACCGGACTGCACCTATAGCTTAGAGTCCGTCTGCGAATGGCGGATGTTGAGCTGAAGGCCGTTGAAGGCCGAGTTGGACTCCTTTGCTTGAGAAGGGGTTCATCAGGCCAAGTGCTTCACCGTGGGGTTCACTCAGGCCTGACCGTCAAGAAAGATGGGACTCGGCGTGCAGTGTGTTGATTACAGCGCACTCAATGCGGTAACCATCAAGAACAAGTACCCGCTACCCGGATCGATGACACGATGGATCAGCTAAGGCAAGCTAAGTTCTTGACAAGATTGATCTCCGATCGAGGCTACCACCAGGATGAAGATACGGTAGGAAGACATCTTCAAGACCGCATTTGTGACCCGATGCAGACGATGCAGTACTGTCAATCGTATCATTCGGTCTTCACTGAATGCCACAGACTTCATGAACATGATGAACAAGGTGTTCATGGAGGAGTTAGACAAGTGTGTCGTTGTCTTCATTGGCGACATCTGGTCTTCTCAAGACCGCATGAAGAGCATGAAGGCGCTTTGAGGATAGTGTTGGAGAAGCTCAGTAACAGCATTGTATGCCAAATTCAGCAAGTGTGAGTTCTAGATGGAGGAAGTTGCCTTTCTTTGTCATGTGTTGTTAGCTGAAGGAGTGGCGTAGACCCGAGCAAGATAGAAGCAGTGTCAAATGGCAGCCACCCAAGGCGGTGAGAGATCCAGTTTTCTCGGTTTAGCCGGATACTACGCGGTTCGCCGAGAACTTCTCCAAGATTGAAGCCCATAGCCAGAATCTGTTGAGGAGCAACACACGTTTGTATGGTCGGGACAAATGTGAAGCAAGCTTTCAAGAGCTCAAGACACGCCTCACCACTACACGGTCCACGACCCTTCCCGTCTGAGCAAAGACTTAGGTGGTGTCTTGTGGCGCGCCGAGACAAGGACTTCGGTTGCGTGCTAATGTGGGAAGGCAAGGTCGTTGCTTATGCCTCGCGATAGCTTGAGCCAGGAGAACTACCCCACACATGACCTTGAGCTAGGCTGGCATTTGAAGATATGGAGGCACTACGATGGGCAATAAATGCGACATTTACGACCACAAGAGTCAAGTACATCTTCACACAATCTGAAGGTTGAACACGAGGCGTCGAGATGGCTTGAAGCGATCAGGACTCGACTGAACATCCACTACCACCACAGTAAAGCAAATGTCGTGGCCGAGCCACAGTCAAGCATTCTTGCACCAATCGATGGTGCAGAAGAGCAACCAAACCTTTGTGAGGAAATGGAGTTGGGTTGGAAATAGTTGAGAAGGAGACGGTGAATGGAATGAGAGTGAAGTACACTCTAGAAGATCAGATTCGGCAAGCTCAGAAAGGATGTCCAATTGAAGAAGTGAAAGACTTGATGGCAAGAGGCAAGGCGGCGGACTACACTCGACGAGCAAGGCACTGCTTGTGGTTGAAGGATCGCATATGTACCCCAAAGCAAGGAGATGCGAGACTCGATCTGAAGGAAGCTCACGATTCGTTCTCGATTCACACAGTTGCGAAGATGTACCAAGATCCGAAGGTACATTTACGGTGGGAGAAAATGAGGGAAGACATTGCAGAGATGTCGCTCGATGTGACACTTGTCAGAGAGTGAAGGCGGGAACATAGAGACCTATTTGGTTTGCTACAGCCACTTGAGATACCTGTGTGGAAGTGGGATGATATCAGCATGGACTTCGTAGTGGGTTTGCCTCACACACAGAGGGGGCATGATGCCGTATGGGTGATTGTGGACGGACTTACCAAGGTAGCTCACTTTATCTGGAATCACGGAGGATTAGGTGCCAAAACTTGTGGACCTCTACATAGAACACATCTTGAGGTTACCGAGGTCCCAAGTAGCATTGTGTCAGATCGAGGACCTCAGTTCACAGCTTAGTTCTGGAAGAGTTTACATGGTTCCCTAGGCACGTCCCTCGATTACAGCACCACCTTTCACCCACAGAGACTGATGGTTAGACGGAGAGAGTGAATCAAGTACTTGAAGACCCGTTGAGGCGTGTGTGCGGACCTACAACTCGGGCGGGAGAAGAGTGCAGTATCTTGAGTTCTCATACAACACAGACTTTCAAGCGAGTCACGAAGATGGCACCCTTGAGGAGCCTTGTATGGCGAAAGTGTCGGAACACCGTTGATGTGGTTCGAGGTGGGAGGCGAACCTTCTTTGGTCCCGCCACCATTGTTGAAGCCGAGGAGAATGTAGCTAAGGTTAGAGAGAACCTAAAGATCGCTCGGAGGCGGTAGAAAGCTCAGCTTGAGCCCAAGCAGGAGAGCGTCTTGTTTGAAGTGGGAGGCACGCGTCTGCTGAGGGTTTCACCCTCAAGGTACCAAGAGGTTCCATGTCAAGGGAAGTTGTCTCGAGGTATGTTGGTCCGTGTACCCGATCGTGAAAGGGGACGGAAGGTGGCTTCAAGCTCGAGCTGCCCATAGGAACTCACGGAGTTCACAGGTGTTCCACGTGTCTCAACTCCGGAAGTGTGGTTGTTAAGAAGAGAGTGCCGCTCGAGGGCACTCGGCGTCGAGAGACCACAATTGTACTTGGGTACCCAATCCAGAATCCTAGGTGAGGCGGGAAGTTGACCCGGAAGGCCACCACTCGCCACGCAGGTGCTGGAGCAACCACTCTGGTGAGCGACATGGGAGAAGAGTCCAGTCATGAGGAGAAGTACCCTCATCTCTTGAGCAGGTAACTTCTTAATCTCGGGGCGAGATTCTTGTGAGGGGAGTTGTAACATCCTAGATTTCTGGTTGAATGCAAAATTTGTGAATTTTAAATTTTTTTGAATTGATCTTGTGTGCATAAGAAACAATATAAGGATGTCTTAATTTTACCTCTCCTTAATCCTAGATTTATTTTAAGTCAAATAATAATTTTAGGACTTATAAAGATGCTAGCATGAGAAGTTGGATTTTTCATGTGACTTTATTTGGATTTTGTTGAGTGAGATTCAAATTTGAATTTGCATTCAAATTTGAATCATAGATCTTATAGGTCTTTAGATAAAAGAAAGACCCTAACCTGCTGTTGGGCCTCAACTCGCCAACCAAGTCCGCTGGACCACCCCTAACCCTTCTTATGTTAGCACCGGGCCACCCTCAAACCTTGACGGCGTCATACCATGCTGACCCATGCGCTGCAACTCCGACCGCAGAGTCAGTCACCATAGCGGGTCCCACCTGCCAGTCGTCGTCTCCCCCACCTCTTTTTCTTCTTTTCCCCTTTCCTCTCTCACGCGCCGCGCCGCCGTGGAAAGGACAGGCCGTGCGGCCATGCCCGCCACCGCGGATGGCGTCCACGCGTCCCGGAGGCCATCTCTAGCCGTCCGCGCCACCTACCACCTCCTATAAGAGCCACCGCGGGTGCCCAACCCTAACCCTAGCCGCTCTTGGGGATTCCTCCCCAATCCCACCGCCGGGGACGTCAGGGGGAGAAGAGGAGAAGAAGGAGGTGAGGAGGCCGTCCGAGGGAGCCGTCGCTGCGCAGTCGGAGCCATCCGCGAGGAGGGAGCCGGACCCGACCGTAGCCGTGCACATCTGGTTCCTCTACGTCCCTTGCTCCAAGCTCGCTCCGCCACCGCACGTCTTCACCGCCGCATATCCGCCGTGACCGCAGCCCCTAGGGTGAGCACCGCGTCCTCTCCTTCATGGCGCTGGTAGTCGAGCCATGGTCGGCGTTCAGCCTTGTGTGCTTGTGGGCTGCCCCGAAAGTCGACCACTGTCTGCGCCAAGGCCTGCTGCGCGACCCGCCGATTGTGTAATGCGGGCCATCGAGCCACACCGGCCATTTCCAGGTGCTGCTGCCTTTCGTCGTCATCGCCTTGTGTGCGGCACGCCAGCGTCGCCGCCACCACCACGCACTTAACGCCGATGCACGCTGCACGCAACTTGCCGCCGCACCTTGGCCTGGCCTTTGGCCCGCTTTCTGGTCGACTGGGTGTGCACCGAGCACCACCGCGCTTTCTTTATCCACAGCACGCCGGGCTCGCCGCCGCAGTCAAGTCATTTGGAGCTCACCCACGCACACCCACACCGCATCCGGGACCAGGCAGCCCGAGGACCAGATTGGATTGTTGCTCCGGTTGTGATGAGTGATTGACAACATGGTGTGGACGACTCTTGGCCGGTATTGCGAGTGCGGGTTGCGGCTTGATTTGCGTTAGTGCGGTGAAGGCGTGCGAAAGGTCTATGCCTTGCGGGGCCTCAGGAGTGGAGAGACAAGTAGGCTCGGCTCGAGAGACCCGGTGGCGGAGGGTCAAGTCAAGGGGCCGCATGGTGGCAAGAAAAGTAAGACAGTTGTGAGAGCCGGTGCGGTGGCGGCTCACAGCCGAGTCTCTGCAGACGGGGTTTGCGGTTCACCACAAAACCCGTCGGGTTACTTGGTTGAGCCACAAAACCAAGACCCGGACGGGAGGCAGGGATCCGAGCGCCGAGAGACTTTGAAGCGAGAGGACACGCGTCGGGATCGCAAGACTTGCGCCGAGGCTAAGCGCGAGTGCGATGCCGGGCATCCGTCCGATGGTGCTACGACGAGAATTCCAAAGTGCCCTTCAGGGTGTGTATCCTAGTATTATGTAATAGGGGTAGTTTAGTCTTTCGGTTGCCTCCATATAAACTTAGAGGAGAGGATGGCAGCCATCTCTTGAAACCCTAGCTCATTTGCTCTGCTATTTTCCTTCCTATTTTCCCTAGGTTTTCCATAGGACTAGCTTGAGAGCTTCATGGTGAGATCTTGAGAGAGGGATGGATGTTGAGGAGGCAAGCTAGACCTTGTATGAATCTTTCATGGTGTGTATAGAAGGTTTGGTGTGATTCCTCAAGTGTTCTTGTTGCTCCTCCCGTTTCTTTTTTCTGTGATTTTCGGAGCCTTTTCTTGGAATTTTCATTCGTCGCTCGATTATTTGGTTGAGGCATTTCTCGGAGTTCTTTGAGGGATCATGGGTGAGTGCCATGTGCCTCTTTGTGGATGATCTTGACCCCTCAAACACCGGATTTAGCCTTCGATTCGTTGACTTTTGGATGAACCCTAGGTCATAGCGTTTTTGGCAAGGATTTGCGATTCTGAGAGTTGTAGGGAGTTTGAGGCCATAATTTTTGGGGCATATCCTCTCCTTGGGGTGTTTATAATCTCCCCAAAATTTCGTCTCAAGACTCCAAGTGGTTTGGGAGATCCATTGATCGAAAGTTTGAATCTGCGGTTTTGGGCATCGGGTGATCAGGTCACTAGTGCGGGTGACTGAAGGGTTGGTTGACCGGACACTTGTGCCGGGTGACCGGTGTGGCTCTAGAAGGCTCGGGTGGCAGGACACTTGTGCCGATTGACTAGGTCTCAGCCTTCCTCTTTGTTGCTCGAGCTCTTTTGTGTTTGCTTCCGCTTTGCTTCCTAGCCTTTCAAGCTTTGTTCCTAAGGTCTCGAGAGAGGTTTGTGTGTGCTCCCACTTGTTCGTGTGTGACCCTAGGAGTTGCGATTGGGATATAGGCCGAGTTCTTTTGAGAAGAATTTTTATCGGCTCCCATTCACTCCCCCTCTGGTCGCCAATCGGTCTTCAATTGGTATCGAGCTGTTACGGATCTTTGTGATTCTAACCGATCTAAGATCCAAAGATGGCATACCAGAACGGGTTCGGGTCCTCCACACTTTGAAGGTAAGAACTACCAGAGATGTGGCGAGGCGAATGGCTGCTTTCCTCCGGCAAGAAGGGTCGGATCCTTTGGGATGTCACGGTGAACACAGCTTATGTTCATCTGTGAACTTCCTTGCTCCAGATTGAGGACATGTTCGATGCCAACAACAAGGTGGTCGACTACCTATACCGTGCTCTGTGTCAATCCGAATTCGATCGGGTTCAGACAGAGGACTTGGTGTGCAGGATTTGGGAGCAATGAAGAATGCTCATGCCGAACGCTGAGTTCAGCTCGGCTCTTTGCGACCTCCCGGAGAGAGTATGAGAACTTCACGCATCTCCCCGGTGAGTCCATAGAGCCATGTTCCAGCGGTTCATGGTGATTGTGAACAACATGAGGGCTAATGTGGCGTGCTCCCATACGATGATCATGACGGGCTATCAAGCTCCTGCATTCTGGATCGTACCGTGTGGAGTGAGAAGGTCGAGGCCATTCTTGAGTCAGAGAAGTATGAGAACCTCATGGTGGACGAGCTGGTTTCCAAGCTCAAGTCGTCCGAAGTGGACCGTGGGGTGCGTGCAAAGATCGAGAACCCGACTGACCCTCATAGTCCGGCTCGCGTAGGATCAAGGACTAACGCTAACATGTCTTGAGACATTTTTCTTTGTCTTGTCTTGTGTCCATGCGGATGAGGAGTTTGATGTGCTTGGGCGAGAGGACCTCGCGTTGCGAGCTGTGTTCGGCGCATGTACACAGAACCGGAAGAACACTCGGAGGAGCTCGGGCATGTGCTACCGGTGTGGGAAGCACGGGCACTTCATCGCCGAGTGCCCGGAGGATATGGAGGTCAAGCCCGAGCACAAGCACCGTTCGAGGACCGACCATAAGCACCGCTCGAGGGACGACTACAAGGGCAAGAACAAGTCCGAGCGGAGGCCAAGGAAGAGTGGTGGTCACAAGAAGAAGGAGCGGGCGATGGTTGTTGGAGCAAGCGACATCAACTCAAGCTCCTGCTACTCTTCATCAAGCTCAAGTGATGAAGATGAGAACCGGCACAAGGGCAAGTGGTCAAGCAAGAACATCAACGGCCTGTGCTTCGCCGCCTAGGGCTTTTGCGGCATGGCACATAGCACCGCGAGCAAGAAGAGCAACAAGGATGACTCGGACTCCGACTTCGAGGAAGAGGTAAACAATGATCCATCCTTCTTGATAGCGGAGAATGCTAGGTTGAATGACTTGCTTGACAACTGTGATGATGTGCTTAGAAAGTCCAACAAGGAGAAGAGGGAGTATAGGTCTTTGCTTGGAGAGGCTAAGGAGAAGGCGGTTAAGCTAGAATCTTTGCTCGTTGATGCTAGGGCTCAAATAGATTCTCTTAAGTCTGCTCCTATTGTGACCAATGAACACGAGATACGCTGATTATTCTGTTTTCCTTGATGACTTGACTGCTTAAGGAAAAGTATGCCTCAAGGTGAGGAACTAGATGTGCTTAGGGTTGAGCTAGATGAGATGAAATCTAGGCCCTCCTTGCTTGGTGCTTGCACTTCTTGTCCTATTTTGCATGAGAACTAGATCACTAGAGGCTTAGCTGAAAGCTCCTATTCCTACATCATGCTCTACTTGTGAAATAAATGTTGTGAAGAATATGGAGCTTGCACATATGTTGATTGCTTGCAGGATGAGAATGATGAGTTGAGAAAGATGATGGGTTGGTTGCGGTCATGAGCCTCACAGGATGATGATCGAGACATACAAGCTATGATGGGGAAGTGCTTGGGGCAAACAAGGTTGGTGAGGGAAGTGGTGAGAATGAGGGGAAGATCGGAGATTTCCCAGGCCACCAAAACCCACCACAAAATGCCTATACTCCTAAGCCAAACCCTCTTAGAAACAAACTAGACACAACCCACTCCACCTATGTTTCCTCCACAACAAATGACTTGAAACCCATCAAGTTCAAGAGTGACTTGGGGAATGAGTTCTTTGGGAAGAAGGGAGAGAAACCGAGTGAGAGAAGGAGCCCAAAGAGAGCCCAAAACCAAAGCCAAAACCAAAACCCTTCCATTGTGAGCATTGTGGGAGGGATGGGCATAAGGATGAGTTTTGCTTCGGGAGGAAGCGTGAGGAGAGGTTGGCTAGAGATGGCCAACAAGGACATGTATCGCCCTTCTCGTGGTGTGCCGAGCCTAGGTTGGTGAGAGGTGAGGGTATGGTGCGTAGCATTTACCCCGAGAGAGGCGTGAGTTTGTGCCTCGAGGTGAGCCACCACATAGAGAAGGTGGTAGGCGTGTTGGGTTTGGGCGTGGTGAGTTTGTCGACGTTCCTTCGCTCGTGGTCAATACGAGTATGGGGAACGATCGCATCTTTAGGTCCCGGAGGAGCTATGGGCCACGGTCTCCCCTTCGTAGTGAGGCGTAGTCCTCCAAGGGGACGTGTGGGTGTTCCACCTAGGAGAGATAGGATGGATTTTGCTAACCCCACTTTGAGCAAATGGCAAGATCGGTTTGATTCATTTTGTACTAACCCCTCTTTGAGTCGCTTGCTCACTCTCGCCTCTCGTTTTGATTTTGCGTGGGAGGCATGGAGGGCTTTTGGTTGATCGACCCGGTTGCTCTCGACACATGAGGAGATCAAGGTGGTTCTCACCTCACCCCTTGATGACAAAGAGTACATCACTTTTGGGGACAATGGGAAAGGTAGAGGCTTTCAGCACGGTGAAGGTGAGTGAGTCTGTGACTCTTGGAGCGTGTTTCTCTTGTCAAGTCTTTGGGTTACAATCTTCTCTGCTTCCAGCTTCTTGATGAGGGTTTTGAAGTCCGTTTCAAAGCGGTGTTCTCGTGTTTTGGACTCTCGAGGTGATCTGTGTGCACGATCATCCCCGAGGGTCGATTTTCCGAGCCGATATTTCTCGGTGTGTTGGCTCTTCTCGTTGATTGTTCTTGGTGTTTCGAGTGAGCTTTGGAAATGGCATAGGAGACTTGGTCACTTGAGTTTTGACCTTGTTGTCGCGCTTGATGGGCTAGGCTTTGGTCCGAGGATTGCCAAAGTTGAAATACCAAAAGGATTTGGTATGTGCTCTGTAGGCATGGTAAGATGGTCGCCGCCTCTTACCCGCCTCCCGACATCCGTTATGACAGAGGCCATGCGAGCTGCCCATATGGACTTGGTTGGTCCTTCGTGTGTGCTGGTGGGGTGGAAATGGTATGTCCCGGTGATGTGGACGACTATTCTCGCTATGCTTGGGTCTTCTTTTGGTGACAAGGGGAGACGTTTGGTTTTGTCGAACTAATCTTGAGGTTGAAGAACAGAGGAATGGAGATGTTGTTCGAGCTATTTGTAGCGATAATGATGATGAATTTAAAACTCTCATTTGAAACCTTTGTCATGATTTGGGTCTCGAACATCGGTTTTCTTCTCCCTATGTGGCTTGTCGAATGGTGTGGTTGAGAGGAAAATCGTTCCCTTTGTGAGAGATGGCTCGGACGGCTCGACGAGCATAGGACCCGAGGAGATATTAATGAGGCGGTGAATACCGCGCCATGTTGGGAATCGAATTTTTCTGGGGCCTTCTTGAACAAGGCGTGCTATGAGCTCATGCATGGGCGAGCACCTAGAGTGAGCCATTTCATGGCTTTTTGGCTAAATGCTGCTTTATTCTCAAGAAGGGTAGGCTTGATAAGTTTGAGTCGAGGTCCTCAGGTGGGATTTTTCTTGGGTTATGCATCATTCTCAAGCATTAGTGTGCTCAACCTTGATACTAACCTAGTCATGGAGACTTGCGAGGTTACCTTCGACGAGACCCGCCATGCAATTTGTTCTTTGAGTGTGCAAGTGACGCCAAGTTGGTAAGAAGATCTTAGGAGGAGGATGATGATGGAGAGGATGATGGTGATGATGGTGAAGCTCCGACGCATGTACCCTCTACTTCCACTCGACGACTACGGTGTGGGATGGTCCATCCCTACCCTACTATCGCCAAATCAGAGATCAAGTGAAGCAGCGAGGGGAGGTTATCTCAGGCGAGAGGCACCGAAGTGCGTTCAAGTTGATCATCCACCCTCAAGAATCATCGGTGACATCAATGAGCGTACACCTGCCGAGGTCGAAAATGCTTCTCACTTTGCTCATTCAGCTTTTGTTGCTACCTTTGAGCCGAAAGACATTGGACACGCGCTATCTGATCCTAATTGGGTGAATGCCATGCATGAGGAGTTAGAGAATTTTGAGAGAAACCAGGTGTGGGAGTTAGTGGAGCCACCACCAAACTGCAAACCTATTGGGACAAAATGGGTGTGGAAAAATAAAGAGGGTGAGAATGGTGAGGTGGTGAGGAACAAGTCTAGGTTGGTTGCTCGTGGGTTATAGAAGGAGGATAGACTATAAGGAGACATTTGCTCTGTAGCCCATTTGGAGGCAATCATGATTCTTCTAGCCTTTTCTGTGGCTAAAGGATTCAGGTTGTACCAAATGGATGTGAAGAGTGCCTTCTTGAATGGGTTTTTGGAGGAGGAAGTTTATGTGAGGCAACCACCTGGGTTTGAGAGTGTTGAGTTTCCCACCGGTGTACAAGTGAGGAAGGCCTTGTATGGGCTGAAACAAGCTCGTGGCATGGTATGGTAGGTTGAGGGGTTCTTGTTCAGCAAGGGGTTTGAGATGGGCAAGGTTGATAAGGTGATGATATCCTAATTGTTTGTACGTGGATGATATTGTCTTTGGCGGCTCGTCTCACTCTTTGGTTGCGAGGTTTGAGGACATGAGCAGAATCGAGATGTCTATGATGATGGAGAATGCTTCTTTCTCGATCAAGCGGTGAAGGAGGAACCTTTGTGCATCAAGCCAAGTACACGAAGGACATCCTCAGGAAGTTCAAGATGGATGACTCGAAGCCGACACCGATGAGGACTACTGACATTGGATGCGGACGAGGACGGAGGCCCGTGGACGGAAGGAGTGAGCATGATCGGCTCTCTCTGTACTTGATGGTGACAAGGCGGGACATTGTGTCGTGCGCTCGTTTTTCAAGCGTCCGAGGACTTCACATCGTCAGCGGATCTTGGTATCTTCGATACACTCCGGAGCTTGGTCTTTGGTACTCGGCGTCCTCTTCCCTTTTGCTTCTTGGTTTTTCGGATGCTGACTTTGCGGGGTGTCGAGTCGATCGGAAATCGACTTGGTATTGAGCGGGTTCTTCGCTTGTTTCTTGGTCTTCTAGAAACAATCTAGTGTAGCCAGTCTACCATAGA
This sequence comes from Cenchrus purpureus, assembly GCA_022644695.1. NCBI lineage: Eukaryota > Viridiplantae > Streptophyta > Magnoliopsida > Poales > Poaceae > Cenchrus > Cenchrus purpureus. The sequence goes on from CP053454.1 coordinate 180,465,821, forward strand.
AATGAGTATGTTGCCGCTAGTTGTTGCTCACAGCTTTGGATCACATACACCATGAGTGACTTTGGTGAGGAGTGTTCCCATGTACCTCTCTTGTGTGATAGCACGAGTGCCATCAGTGTTGCCAAAAACCCCGTGCTTCACTCCAGAACCAAACATATAGAAGTGAGGTACCACTTCCTGAGAGACAATGTTGAGAAGGGAAACATAGACCTCATCCATGTGCCAATAGAAAAGCAGCTTGCCGATATCCTAACCAAGCCCTTGGACCAAGCTACATTTGCGCGTTTGCGAGGAGAGCTTGGAGTCATTTTTCCTTTTTGAGCTTTGGTTGGGAGGGTTGATGTACATATGCATGTTGCATTTTCATTTATGTATCATATCATGCTTGCATCTTTGTATCATAGACTGCTTTTGTACCATATGCCATAGAGATGTGCTTCTCTCATATGCTTTGATCACCATGATATGCTAGAAATGAGGTTATGACTTTGCTTGTGATGCTCATGAGATGTATAGCTGTGCTCTTGGTAGCTGTGGGATATATATGCTTGTGGATGGCTTCCTTTTGTAAAAATGCTATATGATCCTCTCTTGTGAGTAGAATGCCTCTCATGTTCAAATTAGGTGCTTATGGCTATATCTTGATTAATTTGTGTTTGGAACCATGTTCTTTTCATTTGGGATCAAAGATCCACTTATCATCAAGAATGTTTAGCCTACATGCTACCTTGTGGAGAAGCCTAAGCTTCTTTTTACCGCAAAGGCACTTCATGTACCATGCTTAATTTGTAAATCATGAATTTGGTATGTGAGATGCCTATGCTTGAAAAATTTGCTTCCATGTCATAAATACTTTAAATTCTTTATCTTGGGTGCTAAACTGTTGCATGATGTTCACCAATGAGAAGTCTCATATCTAGAAGTGGACACATGGCTCGGTGGCTTTGACATGACATGAGATAGCGTGTAGGTGTTTGTGATGATCTTGTGATGAGAATGTGTGACCTTGCATGAAGTTTGTAGGCTATATATTGTTTGTGCTCATTTTGACCATGTGTAGGTCCTATGCTCATGAGAGGGAAATTTTTGTGAAAAATGCTTCATTTTGATCATGGCTATGCCACATGCTTGTATGTCCCTATCTATCTTGTTGGCGATGCTTGTACTAAATGTGTGGCTATCTTGCTTGTCTATGTCTCAATTTTAGCATGTTGTAGTGCTCTTTGTATATTTGAGAAGCACATGCTTGCATTTGTAGACTTGATTCATGCATTACCAACAAGGGGGAGGAAAGTACCCAATTCATGTCTCCAGAGGGAGCTTTGCATCAAGAAAAAAAATTTGGTAGAAATGCATTTGTTCAGGGGGAGCTTGCATTCATGCAGTTGGGAGCTCTTTTTCACCTGAATTTTAGTTGTGCTATGGTGTCGAGCCCTTTTGCCTCACCTTGAGGAGTCGAAATTTTGGAGCATTTATCTCGATTGTGCCTTAGGGGACCGAGATTTTCTCACTCAAGTGATCTTGTTTTGATTTTTGTTTGGCTTTTGATCACTTGTATGAGGTTTTCAGTCATTTCTTTTCTTTTTCTCTTTTCTCTGAATTGGTTACGTGTGTATGTTGTCAATGCACTCATCAAGGGGAGATTGAGGACCGGGAGCGTCCGAGGGGTGGATGGTCGCTCTGGTTGTGATGAGTGATTGACAACGTGGTGTGGACCGACTCTTGGCGAGTATTGCGGTGCGGGTTGCGGCTTGATTTGCGTTGTGCGGTGAAGGCGCGCGAAGGTCTATGCCTTGCGGGGCCTCAGGAGTGAAGAGACAAGTAGGCTCGGCGAGGGACTGTGGCTGGGGTCCGCGGGCATGGTGGCAAGAAAAGCAAGACGTTGTGGAGGCAGTGCGGTAGGCGCTCACGACCGGAGATCGCACGCGGGGTTTGCGTTCCACCACAAAACCGTTGGGGTTCCTTGGTTGAGCCACAAAACCAAGACCGGAAGCTCGGCGGGAGGAGCGGATCCAGCTGGGAGAGACTTCAAGCGGAGGACCGCGGTCAGGATCGCAAGGCTTGCGTCGAGGCTAAGCGAGGTACGGCCGCCGGGCATCCGTCCGATGGTGCTACGACAAGAATTCCCAAAGTGCCCTTCGGGGGCGTGTATCCAAGTATTATGTAATAGGGTAATTTCATCTTTCGGTTGCCTCCATATAAACTTAGAGGAGAGGGATGGCAGCCATCTCTTGAAACCTAGCTCATTTGCTCTTGCTATTTTCCCTTCCTATTTTCCCTAGGTTTTCCATAGGACTAGCTTGAGAGCTTCATGGTGAGATCTTGAGAGAGGGATGGATGTTGTGGAGGCAAGCTAGACCTTGTATGAATCTTTCATGGTGTGTATAGAAGGTTTGGCGTGATTCCTCAAGTGTTCTTGTTGCTCCTCCGTTTCTCTTTTTCGTGATTTTGAGCCTTTTCTTGGAATTTCGTCGGCCGCGATCTGGCCGATTTGTGAGAGCTGGTGTGGTTCGAGGACCGGTGGATGGTCGCTCGGTGTGATGAGTGATTGACAACGTGGTGTGGACTGATTCTTGGCTAAGTATTGCAGAGGTTGCGGCTTGACCGGTGTGCAGGTGCAGGTGAAGAACAAGTGTGAAAGGTCGTTGCTGGTGAGGCCTCCAGGTGTGGAGAAGACAAGTAGGCTTGGTTCGAGGGACCCGGTGGCCAGCGGGGTCAAGTGCGGGCCGCATGGTGGCAAGAACGGCAAGATGAAGTCATGGACGGTTTCTTGGTTGAGCCTCAAAACCAAGGTCGAGCCGGGACTACGTGGGAGCCGAGTCATGAGTGGTGATTGGCGGAGGCTACACCGAGTTCGCGGGGTTTCCGGTGGTTCACCGAAAACCACCGGGTTCCTTGGTTGATCCACAAAGCCAAGGCCAAGAACCAAGACGGAGGTGCGAGCTGACGGCCCGATCGGGTGGTCCGGCCGACGGTGGACCGTCGACCGGTGAGGAGCACCGGCTCCGGTGCGACGACGAGTCCCGGAATCTTCAAGCGGAGGACACACGTCGGGATCGCAAGGCTTGCGTCGAGGCTAAGCAAGTTTGCGGTCACTGGGCATCCGTCCGATGGTGCGAAGACAAAGACTTCAATTTCGCCTCGAGGGGCATGTATCCCTAGTTAGCTAGTAAGGGTATTTTAGTCTTTCGTTGCCTCCATATAACCCAAGTGGTGAGAGGATGGCAGCCATCTCTTGGAACCCTAGCTCATTTGGTTTTCCTATTTTCCTTCCTATTTTCTTAGGATTTTCGAGGACTAGCTTGAGAGCTTCATGGTGAGATCTTGTGAGGGAAGGATGATCAAGGCAAGCTAGACCTTGTATGAACCTCTTTGGTATGTATAGATGATTCGCGTGGTTCCTCAAGGCTTGATGTGTCTTTCCCTTTTCCTTTTTGGTGATTTTCGGAGCCCTTTCTTGGCGATTTTCTTGGAGCGATTTCGAGGCCTTTTCTTTGGGATTTGGTGGGGATGTATGCATGAACCCTTCGTGGTTCTTTTCCTTTGATTCCCTTCCAAATCCGTGAGCAAAGGGCTCGATTTTGGGGTTTTCGTGGCTCTAGGGTTAGAGGCGTTCTTGGTGGGATTTCTTCGATTCCTCTTGATTTGACAAGTTTTGGTGGACCAAATCTTGGCTATGGAGTACCCATGAGGTGTTCCTACTATCCCCAAAGTCTTGTGCAAAACCGTGGAGCGGATCGGGAGATCGGGAGTTGGATTTGGAGGAGTTGACTCGCGGCGCTGTCATCCCGAGCTGCCTGTGCACGACCGGTCCGACCGCTCTTGACCGTCCGGTGGCAGCCCTTGGTGGGTTTTTTGTCTCGGGAATAGCCTTGTCCGTGGTGTGGTTTTGTCCCGTGGTCCCGCTGACGCTTCTTGGCGTGTTTGGAGTTGTTTTGCTAGGCTTTGTGAGGGGTTCTTCTTCCTCACAGTTGTGTTTCGTGGTGGTTTTTGTTCCAGGCCCAGAGGAGTCACCGAGGCTTCGAACGCTTTGCCGGGTCAGCCAGCCACTGGCTCGACCGTCTCGCCGTCGGCCGGTGTCTGACCGACCGGCCAGCAGCCATCTGGCCGACCGGTAGCAGCAAAGAAGTCGCAAGTTTCACTGTGTGTTTTGGGTGAGTTTTGGCTAGAAGGTTGAGTGTTGGTTCCTAGGACCGTAGCACCATGGTCGTGTGGTCTTGACCAACTTGGGTAGTTGAGTCGAGGAGACGTGAGTTGGAAGCCGTGTTCGCCTTGTTGGAGTTCTCATCTCCTTCGAGAAGAATTTTTATCGGCCCATTCACTCCCCTCTCTCGGGTTCGCCTAATCGGTCCTTCAATTGGTATCGAGCCGGTTGGGTCTTTATTGACTCTACCGCCTAAGATCCAAAGATGGCGTCAGAACGGGGTTCGGGTCCTCCGCACTTGATGGGAAGAACTACCGATGTGGCAAAGGCGGATGGCGGCGTTCCTCCGCGGAAAGGGTCGATCCTTTGGGATGTCACTTGAACACAGCTTATGTTCATCCGATGAACTTCCTTGCTCCGTGATCGAGGGATATGTTCGCCAACAACAAGGTCCGACTACTTGTTTCAGGTCACCGACCCGATCGGGTTCGATTGCAGGACTTAGCTTGTAGGATTTGGGAGCGGTTGAAGGATGCTCATGCCGGGAATGCTCGTGTTCAGCTCGGATGTACGCGACTTAGGAGAGAGTACGAGAACTTCACTCATCTCCCCGAGTCCGTCGATGCCCTTTCCAGCGATTTACTATTGTGAACAACATGAGAGCCAATGTGACGTCCTCCCATACAATGATCATGATAGAGCCGTGAAGCTCTTGCACTGCTTGGATCGCACTGTATGGGACGGGAAGTTTGAGGCTATTGTTGAGTCCGAGAAGTATGACACCTTGACGGTGAACGAGCTTCTCAAGCTCAAGTCGGTGAGTTGGACCGTGGTATGACAGCCAAGATCGAGAGCCCGACCGATTCTCATAGTCTCGCCTCTAGTGGCAAAGGAGCTAAGTCTAACGCTAACGCATCCTGATGTACTCTGTCTTCTTTGATGTCTTTGCGATGAGGAGTTCGACGTGCTTGGAGAGGACGAGTGGCGTCGACTGTGCGGTTCGAGAGGTCGACGAGAACCGGTGAACACGAGGAGGACAAAGAGACGCAGCTTTCCGGGCAAGCCGAGACACTTCGCCGAACGCCCGGAGAAGACGGAGAACAAGGACGGCTACAAGGGCGGCTACATGCACCGATCGAGCAAGGATGGCAAGTACCGATCGAGGCGCACGATCACAAGCACAAGAACAAGCACAAGGACGAGCGACGGTCGAGGAAGAAGGATGGCCGCGCAGAAGGCCCGAGCAATGGTGAGCGAGCGACGCCGACTCCAGCCCGCCTACTCTTCCTCAAGCTCGAGTAGCAGTGAAGATGAAGGTGATCGGCGCAAGAACAAGAAGTCATCCAGGAACTTGAGCGGGTTGAGCTGCTCATGAGAGATGGCTTCGGGCATGGCCCGTAGTCTCGGCAGCAAGAAGAGCCACTGCAGTGACTCCTGACTGACCGAGGATGAGGTATGTGATGAGCTCTTCTTTGGCGCAAGGAGAATGATGAGTTGGTTGACTTGCTTGATAACCGCGATCACATGCTTAGAGAGGCCAAGAAGATGAGGAAAGAGCTTAGGGCCTCACTAGAAGATGCTAGGAACCGTGTGGCTGAGCTAGAAACCCAGAACCTAGATGCTAAGCTTGAGATTGATTCGCTTAAGGCTTCTCCCCGTGGTTTCGGCGAGATTGATTGTGTGATTGCCTGTGTACCTAGTCGATCATCGCTCTTAAGGATAAGCATGCTTCTACTTGTGATGAACTAGATATGCTTAGGGTTGAAGTGGTCGAGCTTAAGTCTAGACCGCTTTGCTAGGTGCTTGCACTTCTTGCCCCTGCTTTGCATGGAAAGATTGATGAGATGCATGCTTACACTGCTTCGCTTGAGGCTAAGTTGAAAGAGCCTATTCCCACTTCTTGCTCTACTTGTGAATTGCATGTTAAGAATTTGGAGCTTGCACATTATGTTGATCGCTTGCGGGATGAGAATGATGAGTCGAGAAAATGTATGAGCTGGTTGTCGTCGAGCCTCGACTTGGTATCATGATAGCGGCTTTCAAACGCTATGATGTGTGCACTTGGCAAGCTTGGAGAGAACTGTGGTGAGGGAGTTGAGAGAGTTGGAGAGATTCCTATCCCACCACCAAATGCAGACACAAGAACAAGTTTGAGCTCAAGCCTAACCATCTCGTAAACAAACTTGACACTACTCCAGATCCACCCATATTCCTCACCCAACAAATGATTTTAAACCGTGAAGTTTGTGAGCCCAAAGGGAGGTGAGGAAGGAGAGAAGAAGGGTGAGAAGCCGAGTGGGCAGCCCCAACCCAAGCCTAAGCCACAGCCCATAAAGTTCCATTGTGGGTATTGTGGGAGAGATGGTCACAAGGATGAGTTTTGCTTCAAGAGGAAGCGTGAGGAGAGAATGGCTAGAGAGTGGGCTAACAGGACAGTGTACCACCCCTCTAATGGTGTACCCGAGCCTCGTATGCAGATGCCTGAGGCCAAGGCGACAGGAGGACGGTTCCGCTTGGGGAGACCGGAAGGTCAGTGTGTTGTCGGTTTAGCCACACCGGCCGAGCCGCATTACACGGCCGACCGGTGTCCGCGCATAGACAATGAGTCGGGTTTGTGCTCGTGAGGATGCTCGGTTTGGTTCTCGGAGGTCGTGGTTCGTGGTTGGTCCGGAAAGTTTGCAGTGGTCGTTTAGGTGTTCTCCACCTCGTGCTCAATACGAGGTGAGAAGAGTCATAGCTTTGAGATGGAGAGGAGGAACGATCCACGGTTTCTTCGTGGTTTTCGCCCTCCTCCGCCTAGAGAGGGTTGGTTCCTCGTGGTGGTTACCGTGGTGGTGTTCGGTGGTGGTAGCTTTGATAGGCGTGATGATTTGGTTTGTGCTAACCCCACTTTGGAGCAAATGGCTCGGCACTGGTTTTACTCTTTTGGTACTAACCCCAGTGCTGAGTCGTTTGTTCACTCACGTGCTCGCTTTTGAATTTCAGGTGGGAGACTTGAAGAACATTTGGTTGATTGACTCCGGTTGCTCGAGGCATATGACCGAGACAAGGGTGGTTCTCAAGTCTCGTCCCGGTGGTGACAAAGAAGTACATCACCTTTGGGGACAATGGGCGAGGGCGCAGGTCAAGGTGAGATTAAGGTAAGTGACAAGATCACTCAGCGTGTTGCTCTTGTTCAATCGCTTGATACAATTTGCTTTCTCGTGGTCCCAATTGTTGGATGAGGGTTTTGAGTTTGTTCGGCCTGGTGGTTCTCGGATTTTAGATTCTCGGGGGGATCTTGTTTGCATGGTCGTTCCCGAGGGTCAGGTGTTCCGAGCTGATTTTTCTCGCCTCCGTGTGGAGCGTTTTCTTGGCCGGTTCTTCGAGTGAGTTGTGGAAGTGGCATAGGAAGTTGGGTCACTTGAGCTTTGACCTTTGTCTCGCTTGAGTAAACTCAATTTGGTCCGAGGATTGCCATTGAGGTTTGAGAAAGAGTTGGTTTGTGCGCCGTGTAGGCATGCCAAGATGGTAGCCTCTTCTCACCCGCCTCACCGATGTGATGACCGAAGGCCCATGCGAGCTGCTCCATATGGACCTTGTTGGCCCACTGTGCGATCCAAGGGTGGGAAGTGGTATGTCCTTGTTGTGGTGGACGACTACTCTGTATGCGTGGGTGTTCTTTCTGAGGAGAAGGGGAGACGCTTGGTTTTGTTCGAGATCTTGTCTTGAGGTTAAGAAACGAGAGGCACGGAGATGCCATACGAGCGATCCGCAGCGATGACAATGGCTCGAATTCAAAACTCTCGCTCGAAACCTTTGCCATGACTTGGGTCTTGAACATCGCTGAGTCCGTACGCCTCCCCGTAATGGCATGGTGGAAAGGAAAACAGGACCTTGTGCGAGATGGCTCGTACGATGCTCGACGAGCATAGGACTCCGAGAAAGTTCTGGGCTGAGGCGGTCAATACCGCGTGCCATGTGTCGAACAGGATCTACCTCAGGGTTCACAAGAAGAAAACCTGTTACGAGTTGATGCACGGTCGCACACCCAAGGTGAGTCACTTCCATGTCTTTGGTTGTAAATGCTTCATTCTGAAGAAAGGAAGAAGTTGGACAAGTTCGAGGCTAGGTCCGATGGTATTTTCTTTGGTTATGCATCTCATTCTAGAGCATTTCGTGTGCTCAATCTTGAAACTAACCAAATCGTGGAGACTTTGAGGTAACCTTCGACGAGACACACCCACGTAGTCACTTTGTTTTTGAGTGTGCGGTGTGACTACGAACTTGGCGAGGAGATCTTCGTGAGGAGGAGCATGAACATGGAGATGATGAAGATGGCGGTGTGATGCCCGCTGAACATGTACCTACTACTCGACGACGATCGAGAATGGACCCTCCCACACCTACAACGACAAACCCATCAAGGCGAAGCTGTTGAGGGGAGGTAGCATCAAGGCGAGAACCTCCCGACGAGTGCAAGTGGATCACCCAGCTCGAGAATCATCGGCGACATGAATGAACGTACATACACGGTCGAGGGTTGGAACAATTCTCATTTCGCTCATGCTGCTTTTTGTTGCCACCTTTGAGCCCAAAGACATTGGACATGCGTTATCTGATCATAATTGGGTTAACTCGATGCATGAGGAGTTGGAGAATTTTGAGAGGAACCAAGTTTGGGTGTTGGTTGACCTCCTGTGGTGTAAGCCGATTGGGACAAAATGGGTGTGGAAAATAAAGAGGGAGAGAAAGGAGAAGTGGTGAGGAACAAGTCGAGAGTTGTTGCTCGTGGGCACGATCGAAAGAGGGGATCGACTACGAGGAGACTTTCGCTCCGTAGCTCGTTTGGAGGCGATCAGGATCCTTCTAGCCTTTTCCGTGGCTAAAGGGTTCAAGTTGTACCAGATGGATGTGAAGAGTGCTTTCGAACGGTGTGTTGGAGGAAGAGGTGTCGTGAGGCAACCACCGGGTTTGAGAGTGAAGTACTCCTCACCGGTGTACAAGTTGAGGAAGCGCGTATGGGTTGAAGTGCGCCCAGAGCTTGGTATGGTAGGTTGAGGGGTTCTGCTTTGAGAGAGGGTTTGAGATGGGGAAGGTCGACTGACCTTGTTTCTCCTCAGCAGACAGTAGATATCCCGATTGTGCGGTATACGTGGATGATATTGTCTTTGGTGGCTCGTCTAACTCTCTTGTTGCAAGGTTTGCGAAGACATGAGCAGGAATTTGAGATGAGCATGATGGGCGAGTTGCGCTCTTCCTTGGGCTACAAATCAAGCAATCAAAGGAAGGAACATTTGTGCACCAAGCTAAGTACACCAAGGACATTGTGAGGAAGTTCAAGATGGAGGACTCCAAGGCCATGGCGACGCCTATGAGTACGACTACGCTCTTGATGCGGACGAGGAAGGTGAACACGTGACAAGGAGTACCGAGCATGATCGGGTCACCTCTACTTGACGCGACGAGGCCGGACATCAATTCTGGTGTCTGGCGCTTTTCAAGCGTCTCCGAGGACTTCGTGATCGGCAAGCGTCAAGCGCATTTTCGTGTATTTGACACACTCCCGACTTCGCCTTTGGTACTGCCTTCTTCTTTGGCGCTCATGGATTTTCGTGACGCGGATTTTGCCGTGTGTCGGTTGGATAGGAAGTCCACTGGGACTTGCCAGTTCTGGGTTCTTCTTGGTATCTTGGTCTTCCCGCAACAATGAGTGTTGCTCAATCCACTACCGAGGCAGAGTATGTGGCCGCAGCTAGTTGTTGCTCTCAGCTCCTTTGGATCACATACACCATGAGTGACTTTGGTGAGGAGTATACCCATGTCCCACTTCAATGTGATAGCACCAGTGCCATAAGCGTTGCAAAGAACCCAGTGCTTCATTCCAAAACCAAGCACATAGAAGTGAGGTATCATTTTCTGAGAGACAACGTAGAGAAAGGGAAGATAGCTTTGATCCATGTACCCACACATGAACAACTAGTCGATATTTTCACCAAACCCCTAGATCAAGCAACTTTCACTGCTTATGGGGAGCTTGGTGTTTGTTTGATTTCTTGAGTTGGCGTGTGGGAGCTCCTTTGTAGCATATGTATAGCTTTCCTTTGTGCATTTCTTGCATTTGGCATGGCATATGTAACATGATGTATAGGCATCTTTGTATCTTAGGTTGCATGCATTTTGTATCATATGCATTGTTTAGGAAAGGCTTCTCCTATATGCATTGTTCACCATGGAATGACATATATGTCTTTGTGAGCTAATTTGGTAAGCTATGGTTAGTTTGGCTTAGCTCTTGATAATCTTGGTTTGTATCCATGGTTGATGGCTATGTTTTTGAAAATTTCATATGTATGCTCTCTTGTGAGTAAATGCCTTTACATGATCTTGACATGTTTTAGTGGCTTGGCTATGCTTAATTTGTGGTTGGATAGCTTATTTTGATCATATGGGGCCAAAGGCTCATTTGCCATCATGAATGTTTAGCCCCATGCTTCATCTTGTGGAGGGGCATAAGTTCCTTTTGTCGCAAAGACATTTCATGTACCAATTATAAATCTGAAAATGAAATGTAAATTGCTTGAAAATGTGCTCCCATGTCATATGTGCTAATTTTAATTTGCTTTGGGTGTTAAATCGTTGCATGATGCCTACCAATGAGAAGTCTCATATAGAAGTAAGCACATGGCTCGATGGCTTTGACATGACATGAGGTGCTTGTGGGTGTTTATGATGGTCTTATGCTTAGAATGGTTGTCCTAGCATGAAGTTTGTGTGGCTTTGCCATTTTGACATGTTTTGCTCATGTTTAGGACTTTGCTCATGAGAGAGTGATTTTCGCAAAATTGCTAAATTCTATCTTAGCTTCACCAATGGTTGTGAAACTTGGTGATCATGAAGTTTATGTCATTACGAAGCTATAGAGTATCTAACTTGCTCGTTTGGACATGTGTAGCATCCTATGTTGAATTTTGTCTATTTGAGAAGCTCTAGGTTGCATTTTTTGCATTTTTGGCTTGATTCATGCATTGTCAACAAGGGGGAGAAGTTTGAGCATGTTTTGGCCTACTGAATGCATTTGGAAGGTTTTGGTGGTTTCGAGCCATTTTGGGCTCATAGCATTGTGCCCGACGGTTGAGGTCACCGGTCCGACCGGCCGAGTGCTAGTCCTGTTCACATGTTGCCCACGGCCCCGACGGTGTGTCGACCGGTCGAGTCTATTAAGAGCTGTACCGCCTTTGTTGTGAAGTGGTTCGCATGCAATTGTCCAGGGGGAGCTGCATTGGTTCAGGGGGAGCTTGCATGTGTGCAGGGGGAGCTCTTTGTGGTTTTCGAGCTTTGGTTTGATGGTTTGTGCTCTTTGCTTGAGCATGTTTTGTCTCGGATGTGTCGAGTTGCCCTTGCCTAAGGGGTCCGAGACTTGTCTTCTTCAAGTGATCTTGCTCTTTGCCTTTTCTTTGGCTTTCGATCGCTTGTTGGAGTTCCTTTAGTCGCTTTTCTTTTCTTTTCTCTTGGTTACCCGTGGTGTTGTCAATGCACTCATCAAGGGGAGATTGAGAGCCGTGTGGTTCGAGGACCGTGGATGGTCGCCTGTGATGAGTGATTGACAACGTGGTGTGGACCGATTCTTGGCTAAGTATTGCAGTGCAGGTTGCGGCTTGGTGTGCAGTGCTGTGAAGAACAAGCGTGAAAGGTCGCGCGTGAGGCCTGTGTGTGGAGAAGACAAGTAGGCTTGGTTCGAGGGACCCGGGCCAGCGGGTCAAGTGCGGGCCGCATGGTGGCAAGAACGGCAAGATGAAGTCATGGACGGTTTTCTTGGTTGAGCCTCAAAACCAAGGTCGAGCCGGACTACGTGGGAGCCGAGTCATGAGTGGTGATTGGCGAGGCTACACCGAGTTCGCGGGTTTCCGGTGGTTCACCAGAAAACCACCGGGTTCCTTGGTTGATCCACAAAGCCAAGACCAAGAATCAAGACGGAGGTGGCATCGGCTCGATCGGTGGGTCCGACCGGTCTCGGTGGGTACCGGCTCGACGGTGAGGAGCACCGGCCCCGACCGGTGCGACGACGCAGTCCGAATCTTCAAGCGAGGACACGCGTCGGGATCGCAAGGCTTGCGCCGAGGCTAAGCAAGTTTAAGGTCACCGGGCATCCGTCCGATGGTGCGAAGACAAAGACTTCCAATTTCGCCTCGAGGGCATGTATCCCTAGTTAGCTAGTAAGGGTATTTTAGTCTTTCGGTTGCCTCCATATAACCCAAGTGGTGAGAGGATGGCAGCCATCTCTTGGAACCCTAGCTCATTTGGTTTTCCTATTTTCCTTCCTATTTTCTTAGGATTTTCGTAGGACTAGCTTGAGAGCTTCATGGTGAGATCTTGTGAGAGGGAAGGATGATCAAGGCGGCAAGCTAGACCTTGTATGAACCTCTTTGGTATGTATAGATGATTCGTGGTTCCTCAAGGCTTGATGTGTCTTTCCTGCTTTCTCCTTTTGGTGATTTTCGAGCCCTTTCTTGGCGATTTTCTTGAGCGATTTCGAGTTTTCTTTGGGATTTGGTGGGGATGTATGCATGAACCCTTCGTGGTTCTTTTCCTTTGATTCCCTTCCAAACCGTGAGCAAAGGGGCTCGATTTTGGGGTTTTCGTGGCTCTAGGGTTAGAGGCGTTCTTGGTGGGATTTCTTCGATTCCTCTTGATTTGACAAGTTTTGGTGGACCAAATCTTGGCTATGGAGTACCCATGAGGTGTTCCTACTATCCCCAAAGTCTTGTGCAAAACCGTGGAGCGGATCGGAGATCGGGAGTTGGATTTGGAGGAGTTGACTCATGGCGCTGTTCATCCCGAGCTGCCTGTGCACGACCGGCCCGACTGGTTTTGACCGTCCTGACGGTGCTAGCCCTTGGTGGGTTTTGTCTCGGGAATAGCCTTGTCCGTGTGGTTTTGTCCCGTGGTCCCGCCGATCAGTTCTTGGCGTGTTTGGAGTTGTTTTGCTAGGCTTTGTGAGGGGTTCTTCTTCCTCGTGTGTGTTTCGTGGTGGTTTTGTTCCGTGGCCCAGAGGAGTCACCGAGGCTTCGAACGCTTGTCTTCAGCCAGCCACCGGCCCCGACTGCTCGCCACGGCCCGACCGTGTCATCGGCCCCGACCGCCGCAGCCACGGGCGACCGGCAGCACAGCAGCAAGCCGCAAGTTTCCTGTGTTTTGGTGAGTTTTGGCTCAGAAGGTTGAGTGTTGGTTCCTAGGACCAAGAGCACCCAAAGGGCTGCGTGGTCTTGACCAACTTGGGTAGTTGATCGGAGACGGAGTTGGAAGTCGTGTTCGCCTTGTTGGAGTTCTCATCTCCTTCGAGAAGAATTTTTATCGGCTCCCATTCACTCCCCTCTCCGTTCGCCTAATCGGTCCTTCAATTGGTATCGAGCCTTCGGTCTTTATTGACTCTTACCGCCTAAGATCCAAAGATGGCGCATCAGAACGGGGTTCGGGTCCTCCGCACTTCGATGGGAAGAACTACCGATGTGGCAAGGCGGATGGCGGCTGCCTCCTCCGGAAAGGGTCGATCCTTTGGGATGTCACGGTGAACACAGCTTATGTTCATCCGATGAACTTCCTTGCTCCAGGATCGAGGGATATGTTCGCCAACAACAAGGCTGTCGACTACTTGTTTCAGGCTCGCGGTCACCGAATTCGATCGGGTTCAGACAGAGGACTTAGCTTGTAGGATTTGGGGAGCTTGAAGGATGCTCATGCCGGGAATGCTCGTTCTGATGTACGCCGACTTACCGAGAGAGTACGAGAACTTCACTCATCTCCCTACGAGTCCGGCCGATGCCCTTTTCCAGCGATTTACTGGCCGTTGTAGAACAACATGAGAGCCAATGTGGACGCCCTCCCATACAATGATCATGATAGAGCCGTGAAGTTTTGCACTCGTTGGATCGCACTGTATGGGACGGAAGTTTGAGGCTATTGTTGAGTCCGAGAAGTATGACACCTGACGGTGAACGAGCCGTTCTCAAGCTCAAGTCGGGCCGAGTTGGACCGTGGTATGACAGCCAAGATCGAGAGCCCGATCGATTCTCATAGTCTCGCCTCGTAGTGGCAAAGGAGCTAAGTCTAACGCTAACGCATCGGATGTACTCTTTGTCTTCTTTGATGTCTTTGCAGACGAGTTCGACGTGCTTGGAGAGGACGAGTGGCGTTCCGCGGTTCGAGAGGCTGAGAGAACCGGTGAACACGAGAGGAGGACAAGACGGACGCAAGGCGGCAAGCCAGACACTTCATGCCGAACGCCCGGAGAAGACGGAGAACAAGGACGGCAAGGCGGCCACGTGCACCGATCGAGCAAGGATGGCAAGACCGATCGAGGCACGATCACAAGCACAAGAACAAGCACAAGGACGAGCGACGGTCGAGGAAGAAGGATGGTCGGGCAGGAAGGCCCGAGCAATGGTCGAGCGAGCGACGCCGACTCAGCCCGCCTACTCTTCCTCGAGCTCGAGTAGGTGAAGATGAAGGTGATCGGCGCAAGAACAAGAAGTCATCCAGAGAGAGATGGCTTTGGCATGGCCGTAGCTCAGGCAGAAGAAGAGCCACTGAGTGACTGACTCGACTCCGAGGATGAGGTATGTGATGAGCTCTCTTCTTGCGCAAGGAGAATGATGAGTTGGTTGACTTGCTTGATAACCGCGATCACATGCTTAGAGAGGCCAAGAAGATGAGGAAAGAGCTTAGGGCCTCACTAGAAGATGCTAGGAACCGGTGGTCGAGCTAGAAACCCGTAACCTAGATGCTAAGCTTGAGATTGATTCGCTTAAGGCTTCTCCCGTGGTTTCGGCGAGATTGATTGCCGTGATTGCTCGTACCCAGTCGATCTCATCGCTTCTTAAGGATAAGCATGGTTCTACTTGTGATGAACTAGATATGCTTAGGGTTGAAGTGGTGAGCTTAAGTCTAGACTCGCTTTGCTAGGTGCTTGCACTTCTTGCCTGTTTTGCATGGAAAGATTGATGAGATGCATGCTTACATCGCTTCGCTTGAGGCTAAGTTGAAAGAGCCTATTCCCACTTCTTGCTCTACTTGTGAATTGCATGCGGTTAAGAATTTGGAGCTTGCACATTATGTTGATCGCGCAGGATGAGAATGATGAGTCGAGAAAATGTATGAGCTGGTTGTCGGTCGAGAGCCTCACTGGTATCATGATAGCGGCTTTCAAACGCTATGATGGTCGTGCACTTTGACAAGCTTGGAGAGAACAGTGGTGAGGGAGTTGAGAGAGTTGGAGAGATTCCTATCCCACCACCAAACAGACACAAGAACAAGTTTGAGCCCAAGCCCAACCATCTCGTAAAACAAACTTGACACTACTCCAGATCCACCCATATTCCTCACCCAACAAATGATTTTCAGAACCGGTGAAGTTTGTGAGCCCAAAGGGAGGTGAGGAAGGAGAGAAGAAGGGTGAGAAGCCGAGTGGGCAGCCCCAACCCAAGCCTAAGCCAAGCCACAGCCCATAAAGTTCCATTGTGGGTATTGTGGGAGAGATGGTCACAAGGATGAGTTTTGCTTCAAGAGGAAGCGTGAGGAGAGAATGGCTAGAGAGTGGGCTATCAGGATGTGTACCACCCCTCTAATGGTGTACCCGAGCCTCGTATGCATGCCTGTGGCCAAGGCGATTCAGGAGGACGGTTCCGCTTGGGGAGACCGGAAGGTGTAGGTGCTGCGGGCCGAGCCACACCGGCGAGACCCGGTGCATGTCCGGGCATGAGTCGGGTTTTGTGCTCGTGAGGATGCTCGGTTTGGTTCCGAGGTCGTGGTTCCGGTGGTTGGTCCGGAAAGTTTGCGTGGTGGGCTTGTTAGGTGTTCTCCACCTCGTGCTCAATACGAGGGTGAGAAGAGTCATAGCTTTGAGATGGAGAGGAGGAACGATCCACGGTTTCCCTTTCGTGGTTTTCGTCCTCCTCCGCCTAGAGAGGTTGGTTCCCTCGTGGTGGTTACCGTGGTGGTGTTCGTGGTGGTAGCTTTGATAGGCGTGATGATTTGGTTTGTGCTAACCCCACTTTGGAGCAAATGGCTCAAGACCGTTTTACTCTTTTGGTACTAACCCAAAGGTCGAGTCGTTTGTTCACTCACGTGCTCGCTTGAATTTCAGGTGGGAGACTTGAAGAACATTTGGTTGATTGACCCGCTTGCTCGAGGCATATGACCGAGACAAGGGTGGTTCTCAAGTCTCGTCCCGGCAGACAAAGAAGTACATCACCTTTGGGGACAATGGGCAGCCGAAGGTGAGATTAAGGTAAGTGACAAGATCACTCTCAGCGTGTTGCTCTTGTTCAATCGCTTGGATACAATTTGCTTTCGTGTCCCTTGTTGGATGAGGGTTTTGAGGTGTTGTTTCGGCACTGGTGGTTCTCGGATTTTAGATTCTGGGATCTTGTTTGCATGGTCGCTCCCGAGGGTCGTGTTCCGAGCTGATTTTTCTCGCCTTCGTGTGGAGCGTTGTTCTTGGCCGGTTCTTCGAGTGAGTTGTGGAAGTGGCATAGGAAGTTGGGTCACTTGAGCTTTGACCTTTGTCTCGCTTGAGTAAACTCAATTTGGTCCGAGGATTGCCACGGTTGAGGTTTGAGAAAGAGTTGGTTTGTGCGCCGTAGGCATGCCAAGATGGTAGCCTCTTCTCACCCGCCTCACCGATGTGATGACCGAGCGCCCATGCGAGCTGCTCCATATGGACCTTGTTGGCCCAGCTGTGTGCGATCCGGGTGGGAAGTGGTATGTCCTTGTTGTGGTGGACGACTACTCTGTGATGCGTGGGTGTTCTTTCTTGAGGAGAAGGGGAGACGCTTGGTTTTGTTCGAGATCTTGTCTTGAGGTTAAGAAACGAGAGGCACGGAGATGCCATACGAGCGATCCGCAGAGGACAATGGCTCAATTCAAAAACTCTCGCTCAAACCTTTGCCATGACTTGGGTCTTCAACATCGCTGAGTCCAGATACGCCTCCCGTAATGGCATGGTGGAAAGGAAAACAGGACCTTGTGCGAGATGGTTTCGGACGATGCTCGAGCATAGGACTCGAGAAGGTTCTCCGAGGCGGTCAATACCGTGCCATGTGTCGAACAGGATCTACCTCGGGGTTCACAAGAAGAAAACCTGTTACGAGTTGATGCACTCATCGCACACCCAAGGTGAGTCACTTCCATGTCTTTGGTTGTAAATGCTTCATTCAAGAAAGGGAAGAAGTTGGACAAGTTCGAGGCTAGGTCTCGTCGATGGCATTTTCTTTGGTTATGCATCTCATTCTAGAGCATTTCGTGTGCTCAATCTTGAAACTAACCAAATCGTGGAGACTTGCGAGGTAACCTTCGACGAGACACAACCACGTAGTCGCCTTTGTTTTTGAGTGTGCGGTGTGACACGAACTTGGCGAGGAGATCTTTCAGGAGGAGGAGCATGAACATGGAGATGATGAAGATGGCGGTGTGATGCCCGCTACTGAACATGTACCTACTACTCGACGACGATCGAGAATGGACCCTCCCACACCTACAACGACAAACCTGCATCAAGGCGGTTGCTGAGGGGAGGTAGCATCAAGGCGAGAACCTCCCGACGAGTGCAAGTGGATCACCCACCGAGAATCATCCTACATGAATGAACGTACTACACTGGCCGAGGGTTCTAACAATTCTCATTTCGCTCATGCTGCTTTTGTTGCCACCTTTGAGCCCAAAGACATTGGACATGCGTTATCTGATCATAATTGGGTTAACTCGATGCATGAGGAGTTGGAGAATTTTGAGAGGAACCAAGTTTGGGTGTTGGTTGACCTCCCTGTGGTGTAAGCCGATTGGGACAAAATGGGTGGAAAATAAAGAGGGAGAGAAAGGAGAAGTGGTGAGGAACAAGTCGAGACTTGTTGCTGTGGGTACAAATGAAAAGAGGGATCGACTACGAGGAGACTTTCGCCTCCGTAGCTCGCTTTGGAGGCGATCAGGATCCTTCTAGCCTTTTCCGTGGCTAAAGGGTTCAAGTTGTAGATGGATGTGAAGAGTGCTTTAAACGGTGTGTTGGAGGAAGAGGTGTTTGTGAGGCAACCACCGGGGTTTGAGAGTGAGAAGTACCCTCACCGGGTGTACAAGTTGAGGAAGGCGCTGTATGGGTTGAAGCAGGCGCCTAGAGCTTGGTATGGTAGGTTGAGGGGTTCTGCTTGAGAGAGGGTTTGAGATGGGGAAGGTCGACCAGACCTTGTTTCTCCTCAGGCAGGGCAGAGATATCCTGATTGTGCAGGTATACGTGGATGATATTGTCTTTGGTGGCTCGTCTAACTCTCTTGTTGCAAGGTTTGCGTAAGACATGAGCAGTGGAATTTGAGATGAGCATGATGGGCGAGTTGCGCTCTTCCTGGGCTACAAATCAAGCAATCAAAGGAAGGAACATTTGTGCACCAAGCTAAGTACACCAAGGACATTGTGAGGAAGTTCAAGATGGAGGACTCCAAGGCCATGGCGACGCCTATGAGTACGACTACAGCTTCTTGATGCGGACGAGGAAGGTGAACACGTGGACCGTATGAGTACCGAGCATGATCGGGTCACTCCTCTACTTGACGGCGACGAGGCCGGACATCCAATTCCTGTGTGTCTGTATGCTTTTCAAGCTTCTCCGAGGACTTCAGATCGGCAAGCAACAAGCGCATTTTCGTGTATTTGCGACACACCCGACTTTGGCCTTTGGTACTGCTCTCTTCTTTGGCGCTTCATGGATTTTCGACGCGGATTTTGCCGGTGTCGGTTGGATAGGAAGTCCACTGGGACTTGCCGCTCTGGGTTCTTCTTTGGTATCTTGGTCTTCCAGAACAATGAAAGTGTTGCTCAATCCACTACCGAGGCGTAGTATGTGGTCGCAGCTAGTTGTTGCTCTCAGCTCCTTTGGATCACATACACCATGAGTGACTTTGGTGAGGAGTATACCCATGTCCCACTTCAATGTGATAGCACGTGCCATAAGCGTTGCAAAGAACCCAAAGGCTTCATTCCAAAACCAAGCACATAGAAGTGAGGTATCATTTTCGAGAGACAACGAGAGAAAGGGAAGATAGCTTTGATCCATGTACCCACACATGAACAACTAGTCGATATTTTCACCAAACCCCTAGATCAAGCAACTTTCACTGCTTATGGGGAGCTTGGTGTTTGTTTGATTTCTTGAGTTGGCGTGTGGAGCTCCTTTGTAGCATATGTATAGCTTTCCTTTGTGCATTTCTTGCATTTGGCATGGCATATGTATAGGCATCTTTGTATCTTAGGTTGCATGCATTTTGTATCATATGCATTGTTTAGGAAAGGCTTCTCCATATACATTGTTCACCATGGAATGACATATATGTCTTTGTGAGCTAATTTGGTAAGCTATGGTTAGTTTGGCTTAGCTCTGATAATCTTGGTTTGTATCCATGGTTGATGGCTATGTTTTTGAAAATTTCATATGTATGCTCTCTTGTGAGTAAATGCCTTTACATGATCTTGACATGTTTTAGTGGCTTGGCTATGCTTAATTTGTGGTTGGATAGCTTATTTTGATCATATGGGGCCAAAGGCTCATTTGCCATCATGAATGTTTAGCCCCATGCTTCATCTTGTGGAGGGGCATAAGTTCCTTTTTCGCAAAGACATTTCATGTACCAATTATAAATCTGAAAATGAAATGTAAATTGCTTGAAAATGTGCTCCCATGTCATATGTGCTAATTTTAATTTGCTTTTCGCATGATGCCTACCAATGAGAAGTCTCATATAGAAGTAGGCACATGGCTCGTGGCTTTGACATGACATGAGGTGCTTGTGGGTGTTTATGATGGTCTTATGCTTAGAATGGTTGTCCTAGCATGAAGTTTGTGTGGCTTTGCCATTTTGACATGTTTTGCTCATGTTTAGGACTTTGCTCATGAGAGGGTGATTTTTCGCAAAATTGCTAAATTCTATCTTAGCTTCCCAATGGTTGTGAAACTTGGTGATCATGAAGTTTATGTCTTTCGAAGCTATAGAGTATCTAACTTGCCTCGTTTGGACATGTGTAGCATCCTATGTTGAATTTTGTCTATTTGAGAAGCTCTAGGTTGCATTTTTGCATTTTTGGCTTGATTCATGCATTGTCAACAAGGGGAGAAGTTTGAGCATGTTTTGGCCCATCGAATGCATTTGGAAGGTTTTCGTGGTTTCGAGCCATTTTGGGCTCAGTAGGCACCGGTCCGACCGGTTGAGGTCACCGGCCCGACCGGCCGTCGAGTGCCGGTCCTGTTCACATGTTGCCCACCGGTCGACCGGTGGTGTCGACCGGTTCGACCGGCCGAGTCGAAATGTTGCACTGCCTGCTTTTGTGAAGTGGTTCGCATGCATTTGTCCAGGGGAGTTGCATTGGTTCGTGGGGAGCTTGCATGTGTGGGGAGCTCTTGTGGTTTTCGAGCTTTGGTTTGATGGTTTGTGCTCTTTGCTTGAGCATGTTTTGTCTCGATGTGTCGAGCCGCTGCTCTTGCCTAAGGGGTCCGAGACTTGTCTTCTTCAAGTGATCTTGCTCTTTGCCTTTTCTTTGGCTTTCGATCGCTTGTTGGAGTTTCTTTAGTCGCTTTTCTTTTCCTTTTCTTGGTTACCATGTGTGTTGTCAATGCACTCATCAAGGGGAGATTGAGAGCCGTGTGTGGTTCGAGGACCGTGGATGGTCGCCTCGTGTGATGAGTGATTGACAACGTGGTGGACCGATTCTTGGCTAAGTATTGCTGTGCAAAGGTTGCTTGACCGTGCAGTGTGAAGAACAAGCGTGAAAGGTCGTTGCGGTGAGGCCTCCTGTGTGGAGAAGACAAGTAGGCTTTGGTTCGAGGACCCGCCACGGGCTGGCCGGGCCGCATGGTGGCAAGAACGGCAAGATGAAGTCATGGACGGTTTCTTGGTTGAGCCTCAAAACCAAGGTCGAGCCGGACTACGTGGGAGCCGAGTCATGAGTGGTGATTGGCGAGGCTACAGAGTTCATGGGGTTTCCGTGGTTCACCGAAACCACCGGGTTCCTTGGTTGATCCACAAAGCCAAGACCAAGAATCAAGACGGAGGTGCAAGAGCCTGCATCGGCCTCGACCGGTGGTCGACCGGCCCGACGGTGGGTACCGGCCCCGATCGGTGAGGAGCACCGGTCGATCGGTGCGACGACGCAGCCCCCGAATCTTCAAGCGGAGGACACGCCGGGATCGCAAGGCTTGGCCGAGGCTAAGCAAGTTTAAGGTGCCGGGCATCCGTCCGATGGTGCAAGACAAAGACTTCCAATTTCGCCTCGAGGGGCATGTATCCCTAGTTAGCTAGTAAGGGTATTTTAGTCTTTCGTTGCTCCATATAACCCAAGTGGTGAGAGGATGGCAGCCATCTCTTGGAACCCTAGCTCATTTGGTTTTCCTATTTTCCTTCCTATTTTCTTAGGATTTTCGTAGGACTAGCTTGAGAGCTTCATGGTGAGATCTTGTGAGAGGGAAGGATGATCAAGGCAAGCTAGACCTTGTATGAACCTCTTTGGTATGTATAGATGATTCGGCGTGGTTCCTCAAGGCTTGATGTGTCTTTCCTGCTTTCTCCTTTTGGTGATTTTCGAGCCCTTTCTTGGCGATTTTCTTGGAGCGATTTCGAGGCCTTTCTCTTGGGATTTGGTGGGGATGTATGCATGAACCCTTCGTGGTTCTTTTCCCTTTGATTCCCTTCCAAATCGTGAGCAAAGGGCTCGATTTTGGGGTTTTCGTGGCTCTAGGTTAGAGGCGTTCTTGGTGGGATTTCTTCGATTCCTCTTGATTTGACAAGTTTTGTGGACCAAATCTTGGCTATGGAGTACCCATGAGGTGTTCCTACTATCCCCAAAGTCTTGTGCAAAACCGTGGAGCGAATCGGGAGATCGGGAGTTGGATTTGGAGGAGTTGACTGGCGCTGTTCATCCCGAGCCGCCTGTGCGACCGGTCCGACTGGTTTTGACCGGCCCGACTGCTAGCCCTTGGTGGGTTTTTGTCTCGGGAACAGCCTTGTCCGTGTGGTTTTGTCCCGTGGTCCGCTGATCAGTTCTTGGAGTGTTTGGAGTTGTTTTGCTAGGCTTTTGTGAGGGGTTCTTCTTCCTCTGTTGTGTTTCGTGGTGGTTTTGTTCCGTGGCCTAGAGGAGTCACTTACCACCGACCGATCGCCCACCGGCCCGACCGGTGTCACGGCCCCGACCGGCTGCAGCTATCGGCCCGATCGGCAGCACAGCAAAGAAGCCGTGCAAGTTTCACTGGTGTTTTGGTGAGTTTTGGCTAGAAGGTTGAGTGTTGGTTCCTAGGACCAAGAGGCACCTAAAGGTCAGGGTGGTCTTGACCAACTTGGGTAGTTGGGCCTGAGACGGAGTTGGAAGCCGTGGTTCGCCTTGTTGGAGTTCTCATCTCCTTCGAGAAGAATTTTTATCGGCTCACATTCACTCCCTCTCGGTTCGCCTAATCGGTCCTTCAATTTGAGGGCGTTTCTCTCCGGAGTTCTTTGAGGGGATCATGGGTGAGTGCCTTGTGCCTCTTTGTGGATGATCTTGACCCCTCAAACGCCGGATTTGGCCTTCGATTCGTTGACTTTTGGATGAACCCTAGGTCATAGCGTTCTTGGCAAGGATTTGCGATTCCGGGAGTTGTAGGGAGTTTGAGGCCTTAATTTTTGGGGCATATCCTCTCCTTGGGGTGTTTATCATCTCCCCAAAATTTCGTCGCAAGATTCCAAGTGGTTTGGGAGATCCATTGATCGAGTGATCAGTCACTAGGGCCCGGGTGACCCGAATGGGGTAGGTTGACCCGAACACTTGTGCCCGGGTGACCCGGTGCGGCTCTGGAAGGCTCAGGGTGACCCGGACACTTGTGCTGCTTGACCCGGTAGGTCTCAGCCTTCCTCTTTGTTGCTCGAGCTCTTTTGTGCTTGCTTCCGCTTTGCTTCCTAGTCTTTCAAGCTTTGTTCCTAAGGTCTCGAGAGAGGTTTGTGTGTGCTCCCACTTGTTCGTGTGTGACCCTCGGAGTTGCGATTGGGATATAGGCCGAGTTCTTTTGAGAAAGAATTTTTATCGGCTCCCATTCACTCGGTCCTTCGGCCGTAAGTCCGAGGCGCATGTTCACATCCTTGCACCCACGCGCACGCGCACAGCCACGGCGCCGAGAGCTTCCGGTGCGCCCACCTCGCCGCCGTGCCCTGTTTCGTGCCGCCACGGTCGAGCCGCACTCGTGCACACACACACTCGCGTGCACGCCCGCGTGTTGTCTCACCGGCAACCGGCCATCCCAGCCATGCCGCCGTAGTTCCTCTACTCCGCCCGCCGCGCCGAGCAGCGCCTCGTCGCTACTGTGCCGGAGCCCCAGTCATAAACCTCTCCTTCCTTGGCTCAGGTAGGACCCTAGGTTTCCCTCTCGTATGTCGTGCCGCTTGATGGCCGACCACCTCGCCACCTCGCCGCCGGCGAGCCCTCGCCGCTCCACCGCACCTCCGGAGCATTTCGACGAACACCTGGAAGCCACACCCCAAAACCTAGGGGGGTTTTGTTGCACATGCAGGGCCACATGTCGTTTTGGCCACGGCCGATCCGCCGGATCTCGTGTGGCCGGCCAACCCGATCCTCGCCCCACCAGAGCCTGCACTGGTCGCTAGCCACAGCGGATCCTTGGGATCCCGTGCGCCCGGCCACTTCATTTCAGACACGCGCACGCGACAGAGCCAAAAGGATCAGCGATCCCGCCGATCCTGCCTGCCACGCAGCCATGTGGGCAGCCGCAGGCTTAAAGCCGTCGATGTGGCTGCCACGTGTGCTGCTGTAGCCAGCCAGCAGCCAACCTGTAGCTAGCTTAAAGACCCTCAGAGCTGGCCAGTAGCTAGCTTAAAGTTAATGTTATTGTATATGCGTATTTTTATTTCCAGAAAACTATTTTAACTTTGGAAAATCCTAATAAATCCGTTTTAACTCCGAAAAATACAAAACCTTTTCCGGAAATTCTCTAAAATCTTAAACTCCGTGTTAGGCTAGTGTTTGATCTCTTTTGGCTCTTATTGCTATTCGTTTGGAGTTAATTGCACTAGGACCGACCTTTATTTTTCTTTTACGCGTTATTAGAGACAGCCGGGTAGCTGAAGTCGACTACACGCCGACGACTACGCCGCCGAGGACTACACCCTGTGTTCACGCCTAATCGATTCGAATACCTATTAGGCATTGCTATGTAGTATGCTAGCGCTTTACTTATTATGCATGTTGATAAACCTTGCACTGCCTATTTTAATTACCCTGTCCTTGATTATCCTACTACTGCTATAAATGTTTATAAGCGTGTATATACGCTGAGCTTCGCGATGCATGTGTTGGGATGGGGATAGTGGTTCTTAGTGTGTGTGGGGTAAAACCGCGTGAGAAGGCGTTTGGGTACTTTGGCGGGGTGAGCTCGAAACAACCGATCCGGGATCGGGGATGGGGTGCACTCCTCAATGTACTCCCGCGGTTTTGAACACGAGTGTTGGGGTTTTACTTGCGTATGGAGGACATGTCGCCCGATGCTGGCGAGTGGGCCGAGACCTTTTCAGGGACCTTTACATACACCACCTGCCCGGCGTGGGGTTAGGGCCGAGTTGAGCTCGGCAAGTCGGAACCATACACGCCGGATAGAGGGTATCGGTGGGGAGAGGTGGGAGTGAGACCACCTTCTCTCGATCGTCGCCCGTGTGGCCACACGGGGCATTTCACGGTTCCCGGTGCAATTCCCTGCGGAGGATCGCTTTGAGGCGGATGCGGATGGGACTGTAATCACCGGGAGTTCGCACGGTAGGATGGGCTCATCGGCCGTACACCGTGGGTGCCATTCGGGTTGGGCATGTGTCACGCGCTCTGCGAGTTGTTCGATCTATAGCTATAGCTGCGCGTCCTCGGTCCACGGACACATCCCCTGATAGCTTTGTTCTCATGTTTTGGGATTTCTACCTTCCCTGTGGTGAGTGTGATGAGCCGTGGTTGCGGTCGGGAGAGGAGAGTGGCTCCCTCTACCTCGCCGATCCGATTGCAATCATTGAGGTGCGAGGAGAGGAAGTTCTCGCATCGACCCTAGATGGAGGTAGGATGTGGAGACGGGGCCCTGGGTTACCAGGTGGTTCCGAGCTGTGTTGAGAGTTTTGGGTTGGGATATTGATGGAGATATCTTGTTGTTACTCTGCTGCTCCTGCATAGGAAACCCGAGCTTCTTCCTTGTCTCTTTTCTCCCCTTTAGAAGTTAGGCCACTTAAAGCTGCATACAGTTGGTGACGTGGACCTATCCCACTCCTTGGGGATAGACTTTGGGTGTGCAGGGTATGAGTCCAACTTCGACAACAACGCCGACGGATGGATGCGGTACGAGGGATGCGTCGCTGCTCAAGGATGCTGTGAGAAGAATAAAGATGGAGACCCTTCTGAGATGCTAGCTACCGCTGCGTAGAATTTCACTCTGATTCAGCCTAGAGGCTTGTAATGTTGTACTCCATAACGGACATGTAATAAATTTATGTACTAATGTTTGTGTGATGTGATGTATGGCTGTGTTTTACTATCTGTGATGCGTCCTGTACGCGATAGCCACTGATCTAGGGACTATCGCGCGAAGGCATGTGGATTCGGGTTTCTTTGAAAATCCGGGGTTTTATAATGCGGGTCAACAACAGGACCGCCGGAGCTGGCAATCACGAAGCCGCACTCACTCCGGTCGGACCCAACCGTGTCTGTGGCGAACACCAACCAACCCCAAATAGCTCTAGAGCCTCTGCGGGAGGACCTTCTCAAGGTGGCGCTAGCGGCGGCGGCGGTGGCGGAGGTGGCAGCAGCGGCAGCTCCTCCCATGGCGTCGGCAGAAGAGCCGGTGGCGGTGGCGACCGCGGAGGCCGAGGCCACGCGAACAGCCACGCCACCGGCAATGCACGTGGTGGCTACGACACCCGCCACAGAATCGACGAGATCCGACGCGCCAAGAAGACTACCAAAGTCAGCGACAGCGACGGCTTCCCCGCCTACTCTGCACGACTTTGCGCTCTGCTCCTTCCTGAGAAATTCAAACCTCTCAGGATCACCAAGTACGACACGAAGCAAGATCCAGTTCAGTGGCTCAGGTGCTATGCCCTGGCCATTGAAAACGCTAGTGGTGACAACGACACCAAGTGCCTCTACTTCCCTTTACATGCGGACGGGCTCCACTCACATGGCTCGAGTCGCTCGACAAGAACTCGATCGATGAGTGGGACCAGCTAAAGGTGCAGTTCACCAGCAACTTCGCGGGCGCCATGGGGCGCTCGGGTACTCACATAGACCTGGTGATGGTCAAGCAGGAGCAAGGCGAGACGCTCACTTGATACATCGCCCGCTTCTTCGACAAGCGTGCGACCGTAGTCGACGTCACCAACAAAGAAGTCATTGACTGCTTCCAGGACGGTCTCTACCACCGTCGCACCTTTGAAGACTTCAGTCACCGCTGCCCAAGCTCCATCACCAAGCTCAAGGACATGATCACTTCATGGCCCGACGAAGAGGACAAGGCGAACGCCAAGTACGACTCCATTCGCGGCAAGAGCAAAAATAACACGGGCGGCAACAACAATAACAAGGATCAAGGGGGTCGCAACAACAACAATAACAACAACTACTCGGGTCCTAACTGCAAGCGCAAGCCAGACAACACTATCGCGGCTGTTCAGCGCCCTGCGAAGGATAGCTTCAAGAAAACTTCCGGTGGCATCAGAGACTTGCTAAAAGAGAAGTGCCTGTAGCATCTAGACGGCAGCCACACAACCGATCAGTGCTACCAACTCTGGCGAGCACTCAAGGATATTCCTGAGCCACGGCACCCTCATGACAAAAAGGGCAAGAAGAAGGTCGACGAAGGCAACGACGACTTCCAAGAACCCGACAAGATGGTGAATGTCCTCTTCGGCGGACTACCCACCAAGCGAGCTCAGAAGCTCACCCTCAGGGAAGTATTGAGCATTGAACCAGTGGTACCGACACCTCTCAGGTGGTCAGAGGTACCTATTACCTTCTCCCGTGTGAATCAATGGACAAGCTTCTCGGAACCAGGGCATTTCCCACTCGTCCTGAACCCAGTAGTCGCAGGCTCCAGACTCACCAAGGTACTCATCGATGGTGGAAGCGGACTCAACGTTCTGTTCACCAAGACCTTGAAGAAGATGAAGCTCGACATCACTGACATGCTCACGAAAAGCACATCACCTTTCTACAGCATCGTCCTAGGCAACGTGGCTATACCACTTGGCTCAGTGCTTCTGCCAGTTACTTCGGGACGAGGGAGAACTACCACACCGAGTACATCAAGTTCGAGGTTGCGGACTTCGAAACTTCCTACCACGCCATCCTCGGCAGACTAGCTCTCGCCAAGTTCATGGTGGTTCCCCACTACATGTACTTGGTACTCAAAATGCCAAGTCCTGCCAGAGTACTCATGTTGCAAGGGGACTTGAAGGTTTCCTACATTGCGACACGAAGGCTGTGGAGCTCGCATAACCAATCAAGTACCCAACGCAATGATGGAGATCTATGCTGCATCAAAGAAGCTCGCGCCTACCGAACTCGAGATACCTGAGAAGACCGGCAACTCAAACAAGCCTCACCAGCGAGAGGAAGTGCAAGTGAAGGCCATCGACCTCGGGATCGGTGACAAAGCAAGACAAGACTACCATGATCGTAGCGGGGCTCGACTCTAAATAGGGAAGGCAGCTCGCTTCCTCCCGGGCCAAGAGACATCTTCGGCGTGGAAGCCGGCGGACATGCCGAGGTATGCCGGGAGGGCGATCGGCATTCACTCAACGTCGATCCTAAAGCTACCCCCAAGTGACAACATCTCC
The DNA here is from genome assembly GCA_022644695.1 of Cenchrus purpureus. Taxonomy (NCBI): domain Eukaryota; kingdom Viridiplantae; phylum Streptophyta; class Magnoliopsida; order Poales; family Poaceae; genus Cenchrus; species Cenchrus purpureus. The sequence continues at coordinate 180,493,823 of CP053454.1, forward strand.
GCCCGCTTTGCCCGGCCACGAGACGGGATGCCATCAAGAAGGAACCGCCAAACTACTCGCGCGGTTTCATCCGAGAAGTCTTCCATCTGAGTGGCTCGCCAACCCCGTCCCTCGTCGCAAGAAGAACACCAACGAGTGGAGGATGTCGCGTCGACTACAGACCTCAACAAGACCGCCCAAGGACCTTCCGGGTTGCCGCGGATTGACCAAGTCATCGACTCCACGGCGGGCTGCGACCTGCTCTGCTTCCTCGACTACTACTCCAGGTACCACTAGATCGCTATCAAGGAAGAAGACCAGGAGAAGACCACGTTCATCACCCGTTCGCCTCGCTACGGGCGATGTCGTTCGGGTTGAAACGCCGGCGCCACTTACCAACGAGCTATCCAGGCCTACTTCAAGAAGCAGCTCAACACGAATGTCGAAGCCTATGTGGATGATGTGGTCGTCAAGACCAGAAACTCTGACACGCTCATCGCCGATCTTGAAGACTTTCGCATCTCTGCGAGAGTACCAGTGGAAGCTCAACCCCAACAAGTGCGTCTTCAGCGTACTCTCAGGGAAACTACTCGGCTTCATCATCAGCCATCGCGGTATCGAAGCCAATCCCGAGAAGATCTCCGCCATCACCAATATGAAAGCTCCAACCTGCATCAAGGATGTCCAGAAGCAGACCGGATGCATGGCGGCACTGAACAGATTTATCTCGAAGCTCGGAGAATGGGGACTACCCTTCTTCAAACTACTCAAGCACCAAGAGAAGTTCGCGTGGACCGTGGAGGCTGACCAAGATCTGACACAGCTTAAAGACTTTCTATCGAAGCCACTGGTCCTCACGGCTCCTCGCATAGCAGAGGCTGACTTGCTCTACCTCACGCGACTACTCACGTGGTCGATCTTGCCATCGTCGTCGAGCGGCAGGAAGAAGGTCACATACCCGGTCAGTGACCGGTCTACTTTGTCGGTGAGGTCTGTCGAGGTCCAAGGCACGGTATCGGCCGGGTCGAGCTACTCTGCAGTACTCATCACCTCGCGGAAGCTACGACACTACTTCCAGGAGTACTCGATCATCGTCATCACCGACTACCCGCTTGGTGACATACTCCACAACCAAGATGCTACTGGAAGAATCTCCAAGTGGGCGGTCGAGCTTGGCGCCCTCAACATCGAGTTCAAGCCATGCACCGCCATCAAGTCTCAAGCACTAGTCGACTTCATGGTAGAGTGGCGGGAGAATCAGGTACCTACTCCAATAGAACGACCAGAGCATTGGGTGATGTACTTCGACGGCTCACTCAAGCTCGAGGCAGTGCGAGTACTCCTAATTTCTCCAAAGGGTGAACAACTCAAGTCGTCCTCTGAGATCTTACGGAAGGTCTTAAACAACAAAAGACGAAGTCTGAAGCTCGCTACGGGCTCCAGGCTACGCCATCTCACTAGGCATCAAGCGACTACTAGTCTACGGCGACTCCACAGTGGTCATCAACCAGTTCAATGACTCTTGGGACCACAACAAGGAGAACATGGACGCCTACTACCTGGAAGTCCGCAAGCTCGAGAACAAGTTCTATGGTCTCGAGTTCCACCACATCATCTGTGACAACAACATTGCAGTGGACATCCTATTGAAGCTTGGTTCTACTCGCGCTCAAGTACCGGTAGAGTCTTCGTCCACAGGCTTCACAAGCCATCCATCCAGTGGCGCCTGGGACCCTGACTGCAGGCCATCACGGCCAGTCAAGAGGTCATGATGATCGGCGTGGTGGAGACAACCCTTCATCGACTACATCCGCGGCGAGAAGGTTCCTTGGCAAGAACGGCGAACAACTCATCCGCCGAGCCAAGACCTACGTACTAGTCGGGGACAAGCTCTACAGACGGGGTGCGACTTCCGGAGTACTCATGAAGTGCGTACCCCGGGAAGAAGGCAAGGACATCTTGGAGGAGATCCACAAGGGTGTCTGTGGCAACCACGCGTCCTCTCGTACGCTGGTGAGCAAAGCCTTCCGCCGAGCCTTCTACTAGCCCACAGCTCTAGGCGACGCTGAAGAACACGTCAGGAGGTGCCAAGGATGCCAATTCTTCGCCAAGCAGCAACACATCCCGGCCTACAAGCTAGTCACCATACCACTAACACGGCCTTTGCTCATTGGGCTCGACATGATTGGGCCTCACGCCGCTCGCCAGGAGGATTCAACAGAGTTCTGGTGGCCATCGACAAGTTCACCAAGTGGATCGAAGTCAAGCCGGTTACCTGCCCAAAGGCCGATAGAGTACTTGACTTCTTAGATGAACTCGTGCATCGCCACGGCCACCCCATCGCATCATCACGACTTGGGTTCCAACTTCAACAACCACCGGTTTTGAGTACTACGAGAACAATGGGATCGACGTCCGAGTATGTCCCGGCCGCCCACCGCCCCACGCGCTTAAACGCGGCCAGTGGAGTGGGCCAACGGATGGTACTCGACGCCCTCAAGAAGCGATTGCA
>CP053454.1:180496413-180580487 GCA_022644695.1 Cenchrus purpureus
CATATATCACAAATTATTACAAGATAACAAAGATCACAAGGAACATTGATTAACAAAGCTAAATCCAGGCATAATCACAAGAGAAAGTGGAGATTTGATCTAATGATCTTAACCTCTTCATTTTTTACCGCTAAGCAAGAGACTAAGGAGGTCCTCACTGCCTTCTTAGCTTCGCAACCTCTTAATCTCAAAGCAGATCGCATTTTCAGAGTTGATTCTCGATTCTTCGCCTTCTTCTTCAAGCTACATAACTCTTTCTCGTGAGCAACAAACCGTTGTCGAAGTTGTACCCCATCCCGATTGGGAGCATCAACTCGCCTTCATCAACACTACTACATAAGGATTTGGTACCCATTCTTGAGTACTCGCCTCTCTTTAATTTGTTCGGAAGAAGCATCATTGACTTGGTAGCTTCCATCTAGCAACAAAGTGATCCCAAGTCGATTAGGACCTTGTAATTGATTCAACTAAGGAAACAAAGGTGTTAAGTTTGTTACCTTGGAGCAGGTCCGAACAGAGTGACTTGATGTTGACCCTTTGGCCCATAAACAAGTACAAGAACAAGAGGTAAGGGTTGAGATCATTCGAATCGGAAACAAAGAAGGTGTTAAGTTTGTTACCTTGGAGCAGGTCCAACAGAGCGACTTCAGATGTTGACCCTTTGCCCACCAAACAAGTACATGAACAAGAGGTAAGGGTTGAGATCATTCGCAATAAACAAAGAAGGTGTTGAGTTTGTTACCTTGAGCAGGTCCAACAGAGCGACTACAGATGTTGACCCTTTGGCTCAAAACAAGTTCAAGAACAAGAGATAAGGGTTGAGATCATTAGCAATCAAGAATAAGTTGACTTGGAAGAATCTCAGGGAGAATAGAAGATCCACAATCACCAAGCATGCAACAACAATATTCAAAGGCAAAGAGCATGGGGAAGCAAATCCAACAATTTCATCTACAAATTTCTACAAACCACAAATAAGTTGACTTGAAGAATCTCTTGCAATAGGGAATGAAGATCCACAATCACCCAAGCATGCAACAACAATATTCAAAGGCAAAGAGCATGGGAAGCAGTCCAACAATTTCATCTACAAATTTCTACAAACCTCAAATAAGTTGACTTGGAACAATCTCTCAATAGGGAACAGAAGATCCACAATCACCCAAGCATGCAACAACAATATTCAAAGGCAAAGAGCATGGGAAGCAATTCCAACAATTTCATCTACAAATTTCTACAAACCTCAAATAAAATGACTTCTAACAAACTCTTGCGATAGGGCATGAGATCCACAATCACCCAAACATGAAAGAATATTATAGAAAGCCAAAGAGCATGGGGAAGCAATCTAATTGAATCGATCAATACAGGGAGGAGACCGCAGACCTGACGAATAGGATGGGAAGAAGGTGTGCCGAATGCCATCTCGATTTAGCAGCGACCTTGCGCCTTCAAAGACGATGTTCTCACAAGAATCTGGATCCGCGGCCGCCAGGTGAGCCTCGGGAGCCGACGAGCAACGAGTTTGAACCATCTTGCAGCCTTCAAGGACGCTGCCGAGGAAGGCCGCCATAGAAGAGGAAGGTCGCCGTCAGAGAGGAAGCCGTCATCGTAGCTAGGCCGCTCTGCTTCCGCCGCAGATCTAGGTCTCTTCGGTCGAGGAGAAGATCCCCTGATTTTGGAAAATTACCAGGAGGGAATTGGGAGACCTGGTTTCTCTTTGTTTTATATATAAACGAGGAGGACCGAAGGATGAGCGGGAATTCAAAATTTCAAGTCCCGCCTGAAAGACTTTGGATCATGGACCCAAACGCTGACCCAAACGAAAGACCGCTTGGGTGTCGGACCCAAACGCTGACCTTACGCAGAGAGGCAAGTTGTTGACTGGTTGTCCGTGCCACCATGGATCATGGAATGGACAAACACACACAGACTATACTCTACTTCATATTCACGTTAGACGGATGATCCGATTTTGCATTACAAATGTACTCACCGCAACAAAATAACGTACCATTTCAACTGTTTATTACATGACTAAAACACTTAAATAAAACATTAAAACTACAGGGACCCCGGTACAACCCTTTAGGTAATCTTCTACGGAGATTGTGCATAAATTCGGATGATCTGCATACAACCGCCCAATCATATGTGAGTATTCCGTGAGGAAAGATTCCCTAAGAGAGACATGCACTTGTCCCGCAATTGTGTGCGCTTAGCCCTGAATTGCCCATCGTAGAAATGAAGTCACAGCTCTCACTTGCCATGTCCCACATCTTTGACGACAAGTGCAGCTTCAACCTTTCGACTTGGTACATGTCGGCGACCGAGAGTAAATAAGGCCAGGCATTGGCAGGAGTGTCCCATAAATCAGCCTCCTCCGGGAGTGATCCTTCACTAGCATATTTGATCAGGACCGAGAAGCCATCAGGGTGTGTGTCAATAATTGTAACAGCCAGAGCTAGACTCCACTCGGGCCAGAGCATTGCCTCCATCACACAAGATACTTTCGCCACATCGCACGACGTCAGATCACCCGATTCGCACTCACGTGGAACACAACTTCCATGTGGGCTTGGGCTGCAACGCTTTCGCATATGCTTCTTTGCACTGATGGAGGAGGAACTTCAATGCAGTCGTCCTCCAGTACTGAAACAACACATGATATGTGTATGCGATCTTCATTGGATGTCACGCTACCAATGTCATGATGCTCCACCGCATATTCAAATCCTCTTTCTTGTAGATCCCGATTCATGAACCAAACTTCTTTGTAGCTTGAACTCAAAACATATCATCTTCATCGCTTTGGGTCTCCACCATCGCACGCAACAATACTCGCATCTACGTGAAGGAAGCACATGTTTTGACAAACAATAACATAATGCGACAGATCGCCATGTGTGAGTGTGTGTATTCATAGCAGCAACGAGACACGCACTATTTGGGATTTGTGCAGGAACGAGGACGACGGCAATGTCGCTCGAACATCCATCCACCGATGATCATTCATACCGTAGGATAGCAACGTAGCTTCCATTGACGGCCTCCCACCATGAACGCATTCGGATTCCTTGAACTTGCTCACGGCCTTCTCCTTTCGCCGCTCGGCTTGAGACTAAGAAGTCGACTTGCATGGAAGGAATCATTTTAGCGCTAAAGCCATTAACACAAATGGCCTGCAATGATCGCCTCGTGCCTAAACCGTCTCTTATTATAGTGGGAGTGAATGTGTCGCTCCAAAATCCGCTGGACATCGCTACCACCCGAATGGACGCCCCCTTCGCGATGGTGTGGCCACGCTCGGGTCATGAACTTCCTTGCTTCTAGTCCTTAAGTGCGATTCACAATGATCGACACGTCCATGCTCGTAGGGGTGTGCACACAAGTTCGCTTGCTAACGCCGTGCCGTGCTTAACCGCAATTCTCAATGATCGACATGTGGATCAACTTGTGAGAGCGTGTCATTCCCAAACGCCCATTCGAGATGCCCTTCGTGCTTATATGCATGTTAATATTACACACACACACACACAAACACAAAACATATATTGCTATTCCAATTCCACCTTCTTCCATTTTGGTCTTGTCACACAACAAGTTCATCACGCTTTCTCGCCTCCAAGGCCGCGGAATCATCAAGTGCGAATCCGCACCATTCAGAGACCTTACATAGTCACGACTAACGCAGCGCACGATCGAGGAGGACTTGTCAAGTCATCTCACCCTCGGTGTTGCAACGCAAGGACCATCCGTCCATCCGATTACAACACCCAATCTTGTTCTCCTGATGCAATTGACACCTAAACCATTACATAAATAAACTAGAGAGTTGTCTCGTTGTTGATGCGGCATGAGCCGATGGAGACGGCCATTAGATGCAGCTGATGCGGCGTGATTTGTCCGTAGGACTTTCGTGCACTAGAGAGGAAAGTCCGAAGTAAACACATACTACCTAGACACGCTTGCTCATCCCGTGATACCCATCGCCCACATGTAATCGATGCACGCCCAAGAAGATTCTCGACCTAGATAGATTCCTATCACGCGTAGGCTTGACTATATTCCCGAGCATCTCACGCTTTCCATAGTAACTTTAGCAATGCTACACCGAGCTCACATGACCGCCGTAGTCCTCGATAAATAGGCGAGCAAAGCACAACATTCTTGAAAGGCAAGGCCAACACTCATCGTTCCCCATCTTGCATTTCTCTACTGGGATACAAGGGTGAGATCATTTTGTTGGCTAATCTTGTTTACTTTATGTATGCATGGTATCGAGACGGTCACATTGTTAGCTTATGTAGGGTTTGTTCTTCGCTTGTGTATGCAAAGACGTGGGGAATGGCCGGCAAGGAAGGACGAGAGCATGGAACTTGGAGGAGTCGGGAAGGGGAGCTGCCGGGCAATAGCACCTCACCGCCACCCGGTTCAGTCCGCCATCGGCACCGCAGCAGCACCCGGCCCCAATGGCACCTCCACTTCCACCGGTATTCGACCTCAAGAAGACCAGCCCCAATGGCACCTCCACTTCGGCATCGACCAAGAACACCGGGGTGATGCCACCTCCTCACCACCGGCAACGCAGCTAGATCACCGAACCTCATGGCACCACCTTTTCGCCCGTGCCGCCACCTCTGCCGTTGCCGCTGAAATGCCACCGCCGCGGCTCATTGAACAAGATGAATCGCATGACCTGAAATGGTTTGTGTTGCTTTGGCTCAGCAGGGCCCGCCTGTTTATCACGGAGGAATGGGTGTGCCCTTTTGCCATAGGGGTCACAGGCAATGGACCATTCGTGACCTGTTACACACGCAACATCGCCGCTTTCACCGCACCGGATTTGGGATACAAGGCGAGGCATCGCGCTTTGGAGGAGTATCTCGATCCAGAGACGTTTTGCTTTGCGTGCACTGGATTTCCATGAGCCCGTGATGGTAGTAGTATGAGCCGTGATGGTAGATGCTAGTAGTATGTGGTGATGGTAGTAGTATATGAGCCGTGATGGTAGATGCTAGTAGTATGTGGTGATGGTAGTAGTATGAGCCGTGATGGTAGATGCTAGTAGTATGTCGCTCGCAGTATATGTCGCTGTAGTTAGAACTATGGTGGATCGATCCATCCTCATGTGTAATCAATGTATGCATGCATTTGTGTCGTTTGTATTTGGATTGTGTTGTTTCTAATAAAAATGGTATTGTGTGTACTCCCAGATAAATTGCTGTATACGGAAAGTCCGCTTCCATTGATTTCTTAAATACCGGATGAACAGACGAAAGTCCGGTTTGTAGTTTTCACCGGACCGGATTAAACTGTCACTGCTACGCAATGAGAAAACCAACATCTTACAAGGAAAACAAGAGTAGTAGTAGTATTCAATCAGACCGATGAACGTAAGGTGAATTGCTCGCTTTCTTCTACTCCTACTTCTACTAGTAGCGCTTACCACTAATCCACTAATCAAGGCGCCCGCTTTGTCGATGGTGCACCGTGCCTTGTTGCAGCCACTCACGACGAGGATGTCGCCTGCTGCCGCCTGTGGAAGATGGTGGCCGACCTCCATGCGCCACCGTGGATGAGGCCGTCCCTCCAATGCTGCCGCCCGAGGATGATATCGCCGCTCCATGGCGAGGATGATGACGGATCCCGGCCTCTGCTCGGATGAGGATGGCGAGATCGGCTATGAGGATGAGAGAGGATGGCGGCGCTTGGAGGCAGCGGTTCCCGGTGAGTGGCGGTGCTTCGCGCCGACCCTGGCACCTCTTGCGACTTGCGAGGGTGCGATGTTCGAGCACATGATCTTGGATTTCATTTTGTTCCACAAACTCCGAATCATCGGAGGATGTGTCAACCACCACCCGAATGGGCCTCACTCGCTCTGCCTCCTCTTCATCGACCACCGGAGATCCTCCCTTTCATCGAGAAGAGGAGGAGGATGTGGCTTGCGCCCGCACCTCTAGGAGACAATGGCTCCATGGGGAGAGGAAGGGAGCATTGTGCGAGGATGGGGTTTTGTTGGTTGCAAGAGTTGGGGAGGAAGAGGGTGTTGTCTTGAGAATGGGGTTTTTTTGTTGGTTGCAAGAGTGGGAGAGGAGAGAAGAGGCGGAGGAAGGGGGATATTTATGGCGGAGGAACCCATTCGACCATTATTGAAAAACTGCTCCTCGAAAAGATTAGAGTAGTTGTGGGATCCGTTCGGTCAAACTAATTCAATTTTGACCAAATTTACACTTATATCTTCATATAAACTTATCGAAGTGAGAATTGCATTCTTTTGTGGATGGAGGGAACGTTACGAGGAAGGGGAAAGACCGTTCGCGAGAAGTTAACGGACTAGAAGAAATAATAGTAGTCCGAAGGTCCTTTTAGCAAGACGTCGATTATACAGGACCTCTGGACTACCTTTCCACTCATTTGTCTTTGTTGTGTAACTCCTCATTGTTCTCCCACAACCTTGTTCTTTGGCTATCACATCAATGATGCCTCGTCCTAGGCAAATCTTATTCGACATTGTTGTGGCGTCAATAAGATCGATGATGCAAGAGATTTCATCATGTTCAAAGCTGTCTCGCAAGGGTTGGAACTGCGCTCGTTCGGTGAGGCACGTTTGACCCTTGGATTGAAATCTGAATTTATCGGTGAATCTAGGCGGTGACATTCGCATCATCCGATATACTTTTGAGGTCTCCTTTCTGCATTGGGTGGGAAAAGGACTAGATTGATTGGTTGCGGCGGATCTGGAAGCCTAGTCGCCTTAGATTGCAGAGATTGGTGCAACTCATGCTGAATCCTTTGTCTCCTCGGAAGCACATTCGCCTTCCTCGACTTCCAAAATGGAGCCAAATGGCTACTCTCAAGCTTGTATCTTGTGCCTTGAAATAGCAATGGTGCGAGTCATTTGTCGTGATTACTTTCTTTTGGCGGAGAAATCTTTTGCGCGCTTGGGTCATTGCCCGTTTCCATGTGGCATTTGGGTAGCCAATCCATTGGACTACACTTCCTTCGGAAGATTTACAGTGCAGTTCTTACGAACACATGCGGATCTACTTGGGCAAGATCTTCCGGCACCTCCCATCTGTTGGACTTGTTGTCATGGGTTATTGGCATGGGCAACTCTTCTCTACTCGAAGGTGAAGACGATTGTTCTTTGTTGTTAGGAGAAAGAAGGTGGTAGAATTAACTTTGCATTCATTTGGGGACATTTGGCGGCCTATTCCCTTGGAGAGAGCTCACGAGTTCGGAATAAGATCATCTTGTTTGGTCACGGCAAGTGCATTATTCTGAAGAGCATGCCATTTTGGTTTGGGCTGACCTGAGGGCAAATCACATTTACTTCCTACGAACTTATCATCACGATGAAAAGAATGAGTCTTGGATCTACCGGAGGAATAGGTATTGTTCGTCAACACTACTCCGATCCGCATTAAGCGAGTTCGTGGGGCTGGATTTGGTCGCGAGGAACATGGCTGTTGCCTAGCTATCCGTAATGAGGAACTTCGATTGTGTACCACACATAACACAATTCAATGTACAAATATCTATATTATCATCCTTCGTCAATTATTCCGCATATGTATGAGTTTCTACCACAATCACTATAGGGAACAAGCGATTCGCATTCGATAATCGGAAGGTCCTTCCCATAAAACATCAGCAGGCGGACAAGTATCAAACATCATAAGATGGCATCTCACACTACTCATCACCACAAAGTTCACACCACCAACAAGTAGCAAATACCAAAATACAAGCATGATTAGCACCTCTAAACCGTCTACCTAGCAATAACACCACGATTCACATTATGCCTCATTGTTGTCCTTGAGTGACCTCTTATATGAGGCCTGTCTCGACAATTCCCTCACCTTCTTCACCACAAGTGTTGCGAGAATCCGAGGAGCTGCTTGGCCGTCTGCATCGTGATCTCTTGAATCTCCTGTTAGCCTTTGCACATTCTTCCTTCCACATCCTTGCCTCCCTTTTAGCTTTTAGGTACTGTTGGCTTCACCCTTTTACAGTAGGAGACAATAGAGCATCGTTTCTCATTTTCTTTCTCATCTCAAGCAGGTTATGGGTTACCTTCCGTAGTATCGCGTTATCATCTGCAGCTCAACTATTTTGACATTGGCCTCCTCCTTAGCATTTGCACATGCTTCTTTCACGACCTTGCTTCCTCTTACCTTTTCCCTTCATTTCCATCGGTTTCTCTAGAACTTTTAGAGTCCTAATATCCCATTCGGGATCTATCCACCTAAGCACAGCACTTCATGCCATCATCGATCACCGATTTCGTTCATATAATTAGCGATTGACCACACTAACATCAAAAGCGAAGCAACATTTATTAGAAGTGATACAGTTATCATTTACCTCGCACATACATATCGACGCCGGGGTTGGCGCTGTCGATCATACCTCGGATGGACGGGCAACCCGTCCCACTCATTTTCATTAGGATCTATAATGATAACTTCACGAGGACCAGGCGTCGGCGATGCGGAGCTTTGAGTCTACTCCAAACATCTTTAAAATACATGAATATAGTCTGTTAACCCGGATCCCCAAATCCAGATTCCCTTAACTAGTATGATGATCAAAGTAGCATGGCTAAGCAGAGGACACTGACCGGAGCGAGTCACTGCTTCTCCGTTCGCCGCTAGGTCGCTACGATTCGCCATTCCGCCAGCAGCAGCAATGAGATCTAAGCACCGGCGCTAGCTCTAGTCTTTGCCACAAGGAAAAGGCGTGGTGCGGCGAGTCTCTTGCGAGTTGCGAGTGTACGCCGTCGTCGTCGAGACAAATGAGATATATACACTTGTCTCATGGAAAACTTTTTTGGCTATCGTGCTTTCTCTCCCACTCCATCTTTGTTGTTAGGCGGACATGTCGATTTAACCCCCGCGTATTGTGGCGCAGAGCATTACACAATTGTTTCTCGGGAAGGTCCTTCACGCAAACCATCAAAAGGACGAACCATCCGATTTTGGATCAATCCAAACAAACAACATCTTAGCTTTTCCTCCTTTTACCAGGAAGGTCCTCCTTGCGAAACATCAACAGTGCCGGAGTTTCCTCAATCAAAACTTCCCCTTCTATCTATTACCACCATACCTCCATTGTTCTTCCTCTACCTCCATTGCAACGTATGAATTCTCGAATGGTGAGTATGCTCGAAACGAATGAGTTTGGATCTTCTACGAAGATTGTGCATAAATTCGGGATGATCGGTGCATACAACCGCCCAATCATATGTGAGTATTCCGTGAGGAAAGATTCGCTCTAAGAGAGACATGCACTTGTCCCGCAATTGTGTGCGATTAGCCCGAATTGCCCATCGTAGAAATGAAGTCACGGTTCCTCGCTTGCCATGTCCCACATCTTTGGCCGCTTGAGAGCCGTGTGGTTCGAGGACCGGTGGATGGTCGCTTCGGTGTGATGAGTGATTGACAACGTGGTGTGGGTGATTCTTGGCTAAGTATTGCAGTGCAGGTTGCGGCTTGACGTGCAGGTGCGGTGAAGAACAAGCGTGAAAGGTCGTTGCCGGTGAGGCCTGGTGTGGAGAAGACAAGTAGGCTTGGTTCGAGGACCCGGTGGCCAAGGGTCAAGTGCGGGCCGCATGGTGGCAAGAACGGCAAGATGAAGTCATGGGCGGTTTCTTGGTTGAGCCTCAAAACCAAGGTCGAGCCGGACTACGTGGGAGCCGAGTCATGAGTGGTGATTGGCGGAGGCTACACCTAGTTCGTGGGGTTTCCGGTGGTTCACCGAGAAAACCACCGGGTTCCTTGGTTGATCCACAAAGCCAAGACCGAAGAACCAAGGATGCGGGGTCGGGCCGATCGGCCGGTGGGTCGGCCGGTCGGCCGACGGGTGCGGATCGGCCGGTGAGGAGCACCAGTCGGACCGGTGTGACGACGCAGTCCGGGAATCTTGAGCGGAGGACACGCGTCGGGATCGCAAGGCTTGCGTCGAGGCTAAGCAAGTTTGCGGTCATTTGGGCATCCGTCCGATGGTGCGAAGACAAAGACTTCCAATTCGCCCTTCGAGGGCATGTATCCCTAGTTAGCTAGTAAGGGTATTTTAGTCTTTCGGTTGCCTCCATATAACCCAAGTGGTGAGAGGATGGCAGCCATCTCTTGGAACCCTAGCTCATTTGGTTTTCCTATTTTCCTTCCTATTTTCTTAGGATTTTTGTAGGACTAGCTTGAGAGCTTCATGGTGAGATCTTGTGAGAGGGAAGGATGATCGGGTGGCAAGCTAGACCTTGTATGAACCTCTTTGGTATGTATAGATGATTGGCGTGGTTCCTCAAGGCTTGGATGTGTCTTTCTGTTTCTCCTTTTGGTGATTTTGGAGCCCTTTCTTGGCGATTTTCTTGGAAGCGATTTGAGGCCTTTCTCTTTGGGATTTGGTGGGGATGTATGCTTGAACCCTTCATGGTTCTTTTCCTTGATTCCCCTCCAAATCCGTGAGCAAAGGGGCTCAATTTTGGGGTTTTCTTGGCTCTAGGGTTAGAGGCGTTCTTGGTGGGATTTCTTGATTCCTCTTGATTTGACAAGTTTTGGTGGACCAAATCTTGGCTATGGAGTACCCATGAGGTGTTCCTACTATCCCCAAAGTCTTGTGCAAATCCGTGGAGTGGATTCGGAGATCGGGAGTTGGATTTGGGGAGTTGACTCATGGTCTTGTTCATCCGAGCGTCGGCTGGCCAATTCGGCCGGTGTGCTCACCGGTCGACCGGTGTAGAGGCTCTGTGGGTTTTGTCTCGGGTGAGAACGTCTTGGTGGTTCCTGTTGTCTTGTGTTCTTTGTTGTTTGAGTTTGGTGTGTTTTGCAGCTCGGGAGGTTGGTTTCTTGGAATTGGGTTTCGAGCTTAAAGGCTGGCCGGTGTAGGGGCCTTCGATTGGAAATCGCGCCAAGTCACCTAAAGTGACCAGCTCGGGGTCTAGGTGACCAGTGTGTGTCTGGTGGGTGTCGGGTGATTTTGGCTAGGAAGGTTGAGTGTTGGTTCCTAGGACGGTAGCACTCCGGGTTGCGTGGTCTTGACCAACTTGGGTAGTTGGGTCGGAGGCGTGAGTTGGAAGCCGTGTTCGTCTTGTTGGAGTTCTCATCTCCTTGAGAAGAATTTTTATCGGCTCCCATTCACTCCCCCTCTCTGGTTCGCCTAATCGGTCCTTCAATTGGTATCGAGGCGGTTCGGTCTTCATTGACTCTTACCGATCTAAGATCCAAAGATGGCGTGCGAGGAATGGGGTTGGTCCTCACGCGCCGATGGGAAGAACTACCGGATGTGGCAGGCGGATGGCGGCGTTCCTCAGCGGAGAAAGGGTCGATCCTTTGGGATGTCACGGTGAACACACTTATGTTCATCCGATTAACTTCCTTGCTCCGGGATCGAGGATATGTTCGGCCAACAACAAAGGCGATCGACTACTTGTTTCATGCTCTGTGTCCAATGAATTCGATCGGGTTCGAGACGGAGGACTTAGCTTTGTAGGATTTGGGGGCGAGTTGAAGGATGCTCATCTTGGGAATGCTCGAGTTCGGGCTCGGATGTACGCGACTTACGGAGAAATCGAGAACTTCACTCATCTCCCGTGAGTCCGTCGATGCCCTTTTCCGGATTTGACGTTGTGAACAACATGAGAGCCAATGTGGGCGTCCTCCCATACAATGATCATGATAGAGCCGTGAAGCTCTTGCACTCGTTGGATCGTCACCGTATGGGACGGAAGTTTGAGGCTATTGTTGAGTCAGAAGTATGACACCTTGACGGTGAGCAGTACATTCTCGAAGCTCAAGTCGGTGAGTTGGACCGTGGTATGACAGCCAAGATCGAGGCCCGGTGATTCTCATAGTCTCGCTCTCGTTAGTGGCAAAGGAGCTAAGTCTAAGCTACGCATCCTCCGGGATGTACTCTCATCTTCTTTGATGTCTTTGCGGATGAGGAGTTCGGCGTGCTTGGAGAGGGCGAGTGGCGTTCTTGACGAGCGGTTCGAGAGGTTGCACGAGCCGGGTGAACACGAGGCAGGAATCCATGGACGTGCTTTCGGTCTGGCAAGCGGGACACGCCGTTGCTTGCGGAGAAGATGGAGAACAAGGGCGGCTACAAGGGCGGCTGAGGCACCCGATCGAGCAAGGATGGCAAGTACCGATCGAGTGCGATCACAAGCACAAGAACAAGCACAAGGACGGCGGCGGTCGAGGAAGAAGGATGGCGGCGGCGGGAAGGCCCGAGCGATGGTCGAGGCGGCGGCGTCGACTCGACTCCGCCTACTCTTCCTCGAGCTCGAGTAGCGGTGAAGATGAAGGTGATCAGGCGCAAGAACAAGAAGTCATCCAGAACTTGGCGGGTTGAGCTGCTTCGCGAGATGGCCTGGCATGGCATGGCGTAGCTCCGGCGACAAGAAGAGCCACCGGGTGACTCGGACTCGACTCAGGATGAGGTATGTGATGAGCTCTCTTCTTTGCGCAAGGAGAATGATGAGTTGGTTGACTTGCTTGATAACCGCGATCACATGCTTAGAGAGGCCAAGAAGATGAGGAAAGAGCTTAGGGCCTCACTAGAAGATGCTAGGAACCGTGTGGTGAGCTAGAAACCCGAACCTAGATGCTAAGCTTGAGATTGATTAAGCAAGGCTTCTCCTGTGGTTTCGATGAGATTGATTGTGTGATTGCTCTGTACCTAGTGATCTTACTAGCTCTTAAGGATAAGCATGCTTCTACTTGTGATGAACTAGATATGCTTAGGGTTGAAGTGGGTGAGCTTAAGTCTAGACACCTTTGCTAGGTGCTTGCACTTCTTGCCCATTTTGCATGGAAAGATTGATGAGATGAATGCTTACATGTTTCGCTTGAGGCTAAGTTGAAAGAGCCTATTCCACTTCTTGCTCTACTTGTGCATGCGGTTAAGAATTTGGAGCTTGCACATTATGTTGATCGCTGCGGGATGAAAATGATGAGTGAGAAAATGTATGAGCTGGTTGTCGGTCAGAGCCTCCTCACGGTATCATGATAGCGGCTTTCAAACGCTATGATGATGGTCGCACTTGGGTGACAAGCTTGGAAAACGATGGTGAGGGAGTTGAGAGTTGGAGAGATTCCTATCCCACCACCAAAGACACAAGAACAAGTTTGAGCCCAAGCCCAACCATCTGAAAATAAACTTGACACTACTCGGATCCACCCATATTCCCTCACCCAACAAATGATTTTCGAAACCGGTGAAGTTTGTGAGCCCAAAGGGAGGTGAGGAAGGAGAGAAGAAGGGTGAGAAGCCGAGTGGGCAGCCCAACCCAAGCCTAAGCCTAAGCCACGACCCATAAAGTTCCATTGTGGGTATTGTGGGAGAGATGGTCACAAGGATGAGTTTTGCTTCAAGAGGAAGCGTGAGGAGAGAATGGCTAGAGAGTGGGCTAACAGGACAGTACCACCCCTCTAATGGTGTACACGAGCCTCGTATCGATGCCAGGGCCAAAGGCGATTGTGAGGACGGTTCGGCTTGGGAGGACCGGAAGGCTGCAGTGTTGCTTTTGGCCAGCACCGGTCAGACAGTGCAGTGCAGTGAGGATGCTCGGTTTGGTTCGGAGGTCGTGGTTACGGTGGTTGTCACGGAAAGTTTGCGGTGGTCGGTTGCTGGCGTTCTCCACCTCGTGCTCAATCGAGGTGAGAAGAGTCGTAGCTTTGAGATGGAGAGGAGGAGCGATCCACGGTTTCCCTTCGTGGTTTCGTCCTCCTCCGGCTAGAGGGTTGGTTCCCTCGTGGTGGTTACCGTGGTGGTAGTTTTGATAGGCGTGATGGTGGTTTGTGCTAACCCCACTTTGGAGCAAATGGCTCAAACCTTTGGTTTTACTCTTTTGGTACTAACCCGGTCTTTGAGTCGTTTGTTCACTCACGTGCTCGCTTTTGAATTTCAGGTGGGAGACTTGAAGAACATTTGGTTGATTGACTCCGGTTGCTCGAGGCATATGACCGGAGACAAGGGTGGTTCTCAAGTCTCGTCCGGTGACAAAGAAGTACATCACCTTTGGGGACAATGGGCGGTGTCGCAGTGTCGGAAGGTGAGATTAAGGTAAGTGACAAGATCACTCTCGTCTTGTTCAATCGCTTGGATACAATTTGCTTTCTGTGTCCCGGTTGTTGGATGAGGGTTTTGAGGTGTTGTTTCGGCACTGGTGGTTCTCGGATTTTAGATTCTCGAGGGATCTTGTTTGCATGGTCGTTCAGGGTCAAGTGTTCCAGCTGATTTTTCTCGATCTTACGGTGTGGGCGTTGCTTCTTGGTACGGTTCTTTGAGTGAATTGTGGAAGTGGCATAGGAAGTTGGGTCACTTGAGCTTTGACCTTTTGTCTCGCTTGAGTAAACTCAATTTGGTCCGAGGATTGCCACGATTGAGGTTTGAGAAAGAGTTGGTTTTGCGCCGTGTAGGCATGCCAAGATGGTAGCCTCTTCTCACCGCCTCTCACCGATGTGATGGTGGCGTCCATGCGAGCTGCTCCATATGGACCTTGTTGGCCCAGCTCGTGTGCGATCTGCGGGTGGGAAGTGGTATGTCCTTGTTGTGGTGGACGACTACTCTCGGTATGCGTGGGTGTTCTTTCTTGAGGAGAAGGGAGGCGTTTGGTTTTGTTCGAGATCTTGTCTTGAGGTTAAGAAAGCGAGAGGCACGGAGATGCCATACGAGCGATCCGCGATGACAATGGCTCGAATTCAAAACTCTCGCTTGAAACCTTTTGCCATGACTTGGGTCTTGAACATCGGTTTTGAGTCCGTATACGCCTCCCCAGAATGGCGTGGTGGAAAGGAAAAACAGGACCTTGTGCGAGATGGCTCGGACGATGCTCGACGAGCATAGGACTCCGAGAAGGTTCTGAGGCGGTCAATACCGCGTGCCATGTGTCGAGCAGGATCTACCTCGGGGTTCACAAGAAGAAAACACATTACGAGTTGATGCACGGTCGCACACCCAAGGTGAGTCACTTCCATGTCTTTGGTTGTAAATGCTTCATTCTTAAGAAAGGGAAGAAGTTGGACAAGTTCGAGGCTAGGTAGCATCGATGGTATTTTCTTTGGTTATGCATCTCATTCTAGAGCATTTCGTGTGCTCAATCTTGAAACTAACCAAATCGTGGAGACTTGCGAGGTAACCTTGACGAGACACAGCCACGTGGTAAACTTGATTTTGAGTGTGCGGTGGCACGAACTTGGCGAGGAGATCTTTCGGAGGAGGAGCATGAACATGGAGATGATGAAGATGGCGGTGTGAGGCAGCGGCTGAACATGTACCTACTACTTGACGGCGATCGAGAATGGACCCTCTCCCACACCTACAACGACAAACCCGGATCAAAGGCGAAGGCTGTTGTTGAGGGGAGGTAGCATCAAGGCGAGAACCTCCCGGCAGTGCAAGTGGATCACCCGACCGAGAATCATCGGCGACATGAATGAGCGTACTACACGGTCGAGGTTGAACAATTCTCATTTCGCTCATGCTGCTTTTGTTGCCACTTTTGAGCCCAAGACATTGGACATGCGTTATCCGATCATAATTGGGTTAACTTCGATGCATGAGGAGTTGGAGAATTTTGAGAGGAACCAAGTTTGGGTGTTGGTTGACCCTCCCCGAGGTGTAAGCCGATTGGGACAAAATGGGTGTGGAAAAATAAAGAGGGAGAGAAAGGAGAAGTGGTGAGAACAAGTTGAGACTTGTTGCTCGAGTATATCGAGAAGAGGGGATCGACTACGAGGAGACTTTCGCTCCTAGCTCGTTTGGAGGCGATCGGGATCCTTCTAGCCTTTTCCGTGGCTAAAGGGTTCAAGTTGTACCAGATGGATGTGAAGAGTGCTTTTACGAGCGGTGTTTTGGAGGAAGAGGTGTTTGTGAGGCAACCACCAGGGGTTTGAGAGTGAGAAGTACCCTCACCGGGTCTACAAGTTGAGGAAGGCGTTGTATGGGTTGAAGCAGCGCCTAGAGCTTGGTATGGTAGGTTGAGGGGTTCTGTTTGAGAGAGGGTTTGAGATGGGAAGGTCGATCGGACCTTGTTTCTCCTCGAGCGAGAGAGATATCTGATTGTGCGGTATCGTGGATGATATTGTCTTTGGTGGCTCGTCTAACTCTCTTGTTGCAAGGTTTGCGAGAAGACATGAGCGAATTTGAGATGAGCATGATGGGTGAGTTGCAGTTCTTCCTGGGCTACAAATCAAGCAATCAAAGGAAGGAACATTTGTGCACCAAGCTAAGTACACCAAGGACATTGTGAGGAAGTTCAAGATGGAGGACTCCAAGGCCATGGCGGCGCCTATGAGTACGACTACGAGTTCTTGATGCGGGACGAGGAAGGTGAACACGTGGACGGAAGAATCTGAGCATGATCGGGTCACTCCTCTACTTGACGGCGAGGCGGACATTCAATTCTCGGTGTGTACATGCGCTCGTTTTCAAGCTTCTCAGGGACTTCGCATCGGCAAGCGGTCAAGCGCATTTTCGGTATTTTCGACACACTCCGACTTTGGCCTTTGGTACTCTGCGTCTTCTTCTTTGGTGCTTCATGGATTTTCGGACCACGGATTTTGCGGGTGTCGGTTGGATAGGAAGTCCACTTACGGGACTTGCAGTTCTTGGGTTCTTCTTTGGTATCTTGGTCTTCCATAAGCGATCGAGTGTTGCTCAATCCACTCTGAGGCAGCGGTATGTGGCGCTGACTAGTTGTTGCTCTCGGCTCCTTTGGATCACATACACCATGAGTGACTTTGGTGAGGAGTATACCCATGTCCCACTTCAATGTGATAGCACCGATTAATAAGCGTTGCAAAGAACCCGGTGCTTCCAAAACCAAGCACATAGAAGTGAGGTATCATTTTTAGAGACAACGTAGAAAGGGAAGATAGCTTTGATCCATGTACCCACACATGAACAACTAGCGATATTTTCACCAAACCCTAGATCAAGCAACTTTCACTCGTTTGCGGGGGGAGCTTGGTGTTTGTTTGATTTCTTGAGTTGGCGTGTGGGAGCTCCTTTGTAGCATATGTATAGCTTTCCTTTGTGCATTTCTTGCATTTGGCATGGCATATGTAACATGATGTATAGGCATCTTTGTATCTTAGGTTGCATGCATTTTGTATCATATGCATTGTTTAGGAAAGGCTTCTCCTATACATTGTTCACCATGGAATGACATATATGTCTTTGTGAGCTAATTTGGTAAGCTATGGTTAGTTTGGCTTAGCTCTTGATAATCTTGGTTTGTATCCATGGTTGATGGCTATGTTTTTGAAAAATTTCATATATATGCTCTCTTGTGAGTAAATGCCTTTACATGATCTTGACATGTTTTAGTGGCTTGGCTATGCTTAATTTGTGGTTGGATAGCTTATTTTGATCATATGGGGCCAAAGGCTCATTTGCCATCATGAATGTTTAGCCCCATGCTTCATCTTGTGGAGGGCATAAGTTCCTTTTTATGCAAAGACATTTCATGTACCAATTATAAATCTGAAAATGAAATGTAAATTGCTTGAAAATGTGCTCCCATGTCATATGTGCTAATTTTAATTTGCTTTGGGTGCTAAATCGTTGCATGATGCCTACCAATGAGAAGTCTCATATATAGAAGTAGGCACATGGCTCGGTGGCTTTGACATGACATGAGGTGCTTGTGGGTGTTTATGATGGTCTTATGCTTAGAATGGTTGTCCTAGCATGAAGTTTGTGTGGCTTTGCCATTTTGACATGTTTTGCTCATGTTTAGGACTTTGCTCATGAGAGGGTGATTTTTCGCAAAATTGCTAAATTCTATCTTAGCTTAGCCCAATGGTTGTGAAACTTGGTGATCATGAAGTTTATGTCATTCTGAAGCTATAGAGTATCTAACTTGCTCGTTTGGACATGTGTAGCATCCTATGTTGAATTTTGTCTATTTGAGAAGCTCTAGGTTGCATTTTTGCATTTTGGCTTGATTCATGCATTGTCAACAAGGGGAGAAGTTTGAGCATGTTTTGGCCTCTTGAATGCATTTGGAAGGTTTTCGGTGGTTTCGAGCTATTTTGGGCTCTGTTGTGCACCGATCCGGTTGAGGTCACCGTCCGACCGGCCGAGTCCGTGCTTTGGTCCCTGTTCACATGTTGCCCACCGGTCGGCCGGTGGTGTCGACCGATCGACGGTCGAGCCACTGTTGCGGCTGCTGCTTTTGTGAAGTGGTTCGCATGCATTTGTCCGAGGGGAGTTGCATCGGTTCGGGGAGCTTGCATGTGTACGGGGAGCTCTTTGTGGTTTTCGAGCTTTGGTTTGATGGTTTGTGCTCTTTGCTTGAGCATGTTTTGTCTCGGATGTGTCGAGCCGTTGCCCTTGCCTAAGGGGTCCGAGACTTGTCTTCTTCAAGTGATCTTGCTCTTTGCCTTTTCTTTGGCTTTCGATCGCTTGTTGGAGTTTCTTTAGTCGTTTCTTTTCTTTTCCTTTTCTCTTGGTTACCAAAGCGTGTGTGTTGTCAATGCACTCATCAAGGGAGATTGAGAGCCGGTGTGGTTCGAGGGGCCGGTGGATGGTCGCTTCACGGTGTGATGAGTGATTGACAACGTGGTGTGGGCGATTCTTGGCTAAGTATTGCAGTGCGGGTTGCGGCTTGGTAGTGCGGTGCGGTGAAGAACAAGCGTGAAAGGTCGTTCGGTGAGGCCTCCGGTGTGGAGAAGACAAGTAGGCTTGGTTCGAGGGACCCGGTGGCCGTGAGGTCAAGTGCGGGCCGCATGGTGGCAAACGGCAAGATGAAGTCATGGGCGGTTTCTTGGTTGAGCCTCAAAACCAAGGTCGAGCCGGACTACGTGGGAGCCGAGTCATGAGTGGTGATTGGCGGAGGCTACACCTAGTTCGTGGGGTTTCCTGGTTCACCGGAAAACCACCGGGTTCCTTGGTTGATCCACAAAGCCAAGACCAAGAACCAGAAGGCGGAGGTGCAGCGGCTCGGCCGTCGGCCGGTGGGTCGGCCGGCAGTCGACCGATGGTACCGATGCGGCCCGGTGAGGAGCACCAGCGGAGGACGCGTCGGGATCGCAAGGCTTGCGTCGAGGCTAAGCAAGTTTGCGGTCATTTGGGCATCCGTCCGATGGTGCGAGACAAAGACTTCCAATTTAAGCCCTCGAGGGCTATCCCTAGTTAGCTAGTAAGGGTATTTTAGTCTTTCGGTTGCCTCCATATAACCCAAGTGGTGAGAGGATGGCAGCCATCTCTTGGAACCCTAGCTCATTTGGTTTTCCTATTTTCCTTCCTATTTTCTTAGGATTTTTAGGACTAGCTTGAGAGCTTCATGGTGAGATCTTGTGAGAGGGAAGGATGATCGGGCGGCAAGCTAGACCTTGTATGAACCTCTTTGGTATGTATAGATGATTCGTGGTTCCTCAAGGCTTGGATGTGTCTTTCCGTTTCTCCTTTTGGTGATTTTCAGAGCCTTTCTTGGCGATTTTCTTGGAGCGATTTGAGGCCTTTCTCTTTGGGATTTGGTGGGGATGTATGCATGAACCCTTCGTGGTTCTTTTTCCCTTTGATTCCCCTTCCAAATCCGTGAGCAAAGGGCTCAATTTTGGGGTTTCGTGGCTCTAGGGTTAGAGGCGTTCTTGGTGGGATTTCTTGATTCCTCTTGATTTGACAAGTTTTGGTGGACCAAATCTTGGCTATGGAGTACCATGAGGTGTTCCTACTATCCCCAAAGTCTTGTGCAAAACCGTGGAGTGGATCGGGAGATCGGGAGTTGGATTTGGAGGAGTTGACTCGCGGGCGCTGTTCATCCCGAGCTGCCCGACACGACCGGTCGCCGGTGCTATTGACCGGTCGACCGGTGCCCTTGGTGGGTTTTTGTCTCGGGGAACAGCCTTGTCCGTGTGGTTTTGTCCCGTGGTCCTGCTGATCAGTTCTTGGAGTGTTTGGAGTTGTTTTGCTAAGTTTTGTGAGGGGTTCTTCTTCCTCACGGGTTGTGTTTCGTGGTGGTTTTGTTCCAGGCCTAGAGCATTCACCGAGGCTTCTGGAACGCTTTTGGTCATCGGTTTGTAGCCAGGCCGGCTCGCTCGCTGTCACCGGCTCGACCGGTGTCACCGTCTCAACCTGCAGTCATCTCGACCGGTGTATACAGCGACAAGCCGCAAGTTTCATGTGTGTTTTGGTGAGTTTTGGCTAGGAAGGTTGAGTGTTGGTTCCTAGGATCAAGAGCACTCCGTGGCTGCGTGGTCTTGACCAACTTGGGTAGTTGGGTCGGACGTGAGTTGGAAGCTGTGTTCGTCTTGTTGGAGTTCTCATCTCCTTCGAGAAGAATTTTTATCGGCTCCCATTCACTCCCCCCCTCTCTGGTTCGCCTAATCGGTCCTTCAACAGTGCAGCTTCAACCTTTCGACTTGGTACATATCGGCGACCGAGAGTAAATAAGGCCGGCATTGCGATTCACAATGATCGACACGTCCGTTCGGAGGGTGTGCACATAGTTCGCTTGCGTTAACGCCTGATCGTTAAGAATCGCAATTCTCAATGATCTCCATTGCAATGCGTATGAATTCCGAATGGTGAGTATGCTCGAATCAATTTGGAATAGATTAAACCAAATCGGCATAATAAGATAACATCTCATAGCAACTCATCACCACAAAGTTCACACCACCAGTCCACCAACAAGTAGCAAACATCATACGATGATCCGATAGCCAACACCAAAACATAATTATGATACAAGTTTCACAATAATCATCACTACTCAATCATAATCATAACTCCATCTCATGTTTGGCCTCCGCATTGTTCCTTCACCTTCTCGCACCTCCTACCGTGAATTTTGTTGCCTTGCGGGACTCTCTTGCATTTCTTAATATCCTTTCAGAAGATCTATATGTCTCATCTCAGGGCGAGGACTCTATAGGATCTCGAAAGAGATCAAAAACATAATAGAACAATTAGCGCAGAGAAAAGAGAAGAGTTTGACACCTAAGGACAAGACAAGCGAGGCGGATCATTCTTCTTACCATATACATTGGAATAAAAGCGTCGATGAATGGGTAGGATATTGAGTTTGTTTGGTCGTGTTTCTTTTAAATTTTCAAGAAGTTCGTTGCATTAGATGAAACGGTACTAATATGCAAGGGTACCATTTCGGTCCAACCGACAACGAACTTCTGAACATTTAAAAGAAAAAGACGAATCAAACAAACTCAATGTCCTACCCATTTATTGATGCTTTTATTCCAATGTCTATGGTAAGAAGAATAATCTTCCCTCGCTTTTCTTGTTCTTAGGTGTGTAATCAAACCTGCTTTCTCTTCATAGTTGTTCTATCATGTTTGGATCTCTTTGGAGATCCTAATAGAGTTCTCCCTCAAGATGAGGCATCCAGATCTTCTAAAATAACATTAAGATGTTCTTGTAGAACTAAACTAATCCTTGGAGAAAACTCATCTTGATCTGAAAAATAAACTCATCTCGATCTATAAAAACACGAATCCCTTGAACCCAATTGTATGAGTACAAGAAACAACCACCACACGCCACAAAACCGGTTGTTTGCTACCTACATAAACTCAAAGAAGGGCATGGTTGTCCTAAATGAACTTATCGATCCATCGAACGATGCAAATTGAAACTAATCGAATCTAACACACTGTGAATTATGCAAACGCTAACAATCGTGGCGTAATCCGGATGTCCCTTCAATGGTGCAGCTCAAAATAGTATCTTCAATCTACCAATTCATAAACGATGGACCTATCAATCCTATCAATTGTGCACCTCCACAAAAATCCATAAAATGAGTGGCTTGAAGCACATCTAGAAGCTACTAAAATACAAAACCCTCTTTGTAAGGACGATGCAAATTGAAAACTAACCGAATCTAACATGAATTGTCTATAGCCTACCAACTTCTAACACCTATCGTAGTGCAAATCTAAAGGTGCGATAATGCAATCTAAATCTACCAAATATTCTCATCAATCCTCCAGATCCCCAAATCTAGATATCCTCAACCCTAGTAAGATAGGGGGAAATATAGCGGCTCAAACCAGAACCAACCTCGTCTTCTTTGTCTCATCCTCTTGTTCGGATGTGGCGGCGCAACCATCTTCCCCTCACCGTTAGGATCCGCCATTCCTACCACGAACTATTGCAGATATGCGTAGCGGAAGTCAAAAGTCTTTCTGTCTCGAGTGAAGTGTCTCGCCAGCCATTCGATACGTAATTATAGACTCAACTGAAACTTACATGTAGGACCTGGTCACAATAAAGAATTTGCATGAACTATTAGTAGAGTTTCCCGTAAACGTATCACAACGAACAAGTAGTGCAGTGGTAAACAGCACACCCTTATTCCTTCAGGTCCCTGGTTCGAACCCATGCCATGGCAAATTATTTTTGCAACATTTCGTGACCTATGCTTACACGTGGGATCCTGGAATATTATTTTTGCAACATTTCGTGACCTATGCTTACACGTGGGACCCTGGAATTATTTATGACGACTTGGAACACTCTATTTTCGAAAAAATGCTTACATGTGGGACCCAACTGAATTTTATGACGACTTGGAACACTCTATTTTAAAATAATGTTTACATGTGGGACCAAAGTTGGTTTATGACGCCGCTGACATGGCTAAAATGCTTACATGTGGGACCGTGAAAAATTTTATGACGATTTGGAACACTCTATTTTCGGAAAAATGCTTACATGTGGGACCCTACTGAATTTTATGACGACTTGTAACACTCTGTTTTTAAAATAATGCTTACATGTGGGATCGATGTTGGTTTATGACGTTTTTTCAGAGCTTATGACGTCACAAAACAGCATGGAATAGGGAACGCCCGGCTACAGTACCAACTGTAATGACGGAATTTTTTTGTCACTAAATTTGCTCGGAAGTGAAATATTTTGACGAGATCAGCCAGGAACGTCATAAATCAATGACGCTAAAATGTAGTTGCGTCACTGGTCAACGATTTTCTTGCAGTGAACAGGACGAAGACGGACCGAGAGGCGTAGCCCGGGAGGAGCTCCAGTCCCAGGGGCCAATGGGGGATCCCCAACGACTTGGGCGGCGCCAGAGAGGGGGTCGGTGCAGGATCAGGGCCCCATGAGCCCGGGCGCCGGCTGGCGTCCGTGCTGCGGCAGCGACATGACGGAGAAGGAGGGGAGGCGGCGGAGTGGGGGCAAGGACCTCACGCAGGGGGTAGGGTGCAGCAGATCCCCCTCCCGAGCCCGGATCTGGTGATGGGGGGCAGCACCGCCGCCGCCGGCTGGAGGGGCGCCGAGGCTGCCATGGGCGTCCTCCACGTCAGGGCGCGGCGCGAGCGAACCGGGCGGAGAAGCCCCGCCTCCGCCATCCTTGGGGGGCCGCTCGGTTTTTTCCCGGCTGCCTCCCTTCGGCGGGGACGAGGCGAGGGGGCGAGGGAGGGCGCGGTGACGGCTGGTTTCATGGTCGCCCCTGTCGCCCGAGCGGGGAGCGACGCGAGGGCGGTGTCAGATCTAATGATTTTGTTAAGTAGCTCTTATGCTCATGTATCGAAAGAAATTGAACTGTAGAGAATTAGGCAAGGCGATAAAAATTTCAGCCTTAGTACTTTTATGTGTTATGACCAACAAACCAACGAAATTTTAGACTGTCCCGTATTCCCGTGCTTTGATTAGACCACTCTAGTTATTTCTATTTTTTTATAGGGTGATTCCTGCTGGAAGGCCTTCCTGTTTATATGATGGCCAGGATAGGATGAACAATGCATGTATTGTTAGATAGCATTTCTGCACTACTGCAACCTCCACAAATGAACTACCCTCCTAAACCTATATGATTATTGTTTAAACCTGCAGAATAACTATCAAAATACCAAGATTTTAAATCGGGAACACCCCCCTTTTTGGATTGAAGGGCGAACAGAGATAAACGTGAGAAGAACAGAAAAAAAAGTGGTTTCCTCCGGAAAAAAAGTGAGAAGGGGATCAACTGGGAAAACTTTTGGAATCATGGAGTGTGAAAGTTACTTTTTCCTAGAAATCTTTCAAATTTGGAATTAAAATTTCAGTAAATTCTTTATATGGGAATTAAAATATCACCGCACAACCTTCCTGAATCGGAACTGTTTTTTCACGAGAGCATAGCACCCCACATTTTTAAAAAAAAAAAGCTAGAAACAAGTTCAGACAGCGCAGACTACAAACAAAAGAAAAATAAGGTTAGAGCATCACCAAGAGTCTTTCTAAACTCTCTAAATCATCATTTAGAGATGCATTTGCATGAAAATAGTTTTCTATATCTTTTCACTTTCCAACAGTTTTTCTGTTTCTTATGTGCACTCTAGAGAGTCATTCTCATGTTCTATATTTGATTAGCGAAAAATCCGGAATAGAAGATAGCTATATTTGGATGACCATTTAGATAAGCTGTTGGAACACATTTTTTCACCAAAATCTATATTTCTAACCTTTAGAAAGAACATAGAGAGTCTTTTGGAGATGCTCTAACAGTTATTCCCTATGTTCCAAATTACTTGTCACAGTTGACTTTTGATCACAACATTTAACCATTAATCTTATTAAAAAATTGGTGCAAATATGCAAATATCAAATTATATTAAAAATACCTTTGATGAAGTAAGTCACCGACAAATCAAATGATATATACATATTTTTAATAAGATTCCTCTGCAGTAATACTCTCTGCAGTTGAGTGGCTGACATGAATAGAGCTCGCTATAGTTCCCAAAAATTTCACCAACTACCGTCACATCAATGTTCGACGGACACTAATTAGAAGTATTAAATGTAGATTAATGACAAAACCCATTCCACGACCCCTATATTAATTTTCGAGACGAAACTAACAAGCCTAATTATGTCATGATTAGGCAACATCGTGCTACAGTACCAATCTCTAATGATAGATTAATTAGACTTAATGGATTCGTCTCGTAATTTCCGGTCCATTCAAGTAATTATTTTTGTAACTATTCTATGTTCAATACTTCTAATAGACCTTTGAAAGAGGACCCCAAAGTTTCACTTCGGATTTCGCGAACCAAACAGGCACTAGAGGGAGACGAGACGATCGACGTTATTGCTGAGCAACTCGCTGTAGGACCCATAAGGCCAGTCTCAATGGGAGGGTCATAGACATTAAATAGGGTGTCACATATGCAAAAGAGATAATATGACATGATATTTAATAGGAGAGAGAGGAAACCAAGGTCATCCTCGTGACCCCGGGTCGGTGCGGAGTCCTAGGAATGACACCCGACCCTCCCACTGAGAGAAGTTGACATAATTTTTATAACACAATTGACCAACTAATATGCAGTAATTAAATATTTATTAGAGCCTATAAAACTGTGCTATGACCACTGAGATAGAGGGTGTGTCATCCCGCAAACTCATATAGTAAAGATGACGTGTCCCCCTTGAAAACTCCCCATGACCCCTTCCACTAGCTAAAAGAGTCGAAACGCTGACGCCTGCTTGAAAGCCACATTCACTGTAGCAAAAACACTGCTACAACAATACTGTTTCGTACTGTAGCACAAGTACTGTTTATATCGATCTGGTCGTGTATCTTGGGATGGACGGTTCTGAAAAGGGTAAGTCACCGCTACAGTCTCAGTGACTTCTTTTCAGCAGGTCACTGAATCTGGATCCCGCAGGCACTCTGCTTTGCTCGCTCTGCTCCCATGGACGCAGTCGACGGGGTGGTGCCGCCGCCGGCCCGCAGCCGCCTCGCCGCGGCCACAGCGGACGCCATGGTGTGCCTGTCACTCGCGAGTATGTGGGTTTTGCTCGCGGGCGCTGCCGCCTCGCTCATCGGCCTCCTCACCTGCGGCATGGAAGAGTGCCCCGAGGTCATCGACGCTGCATCCACGGTCATCCTCTTCGCCGCGCTCTCCTTTGTGATCTGCGGCGCCGTCGCCGCCCTGCTGTTGAGTAAATTCGTGGAGCCGGCCTCGTACACCGACGGATCTGAGAAGGTTACATCGAAATTTCAGTGCCCCTTTGCATCTTGCACCTCTGTCAATTTCTTCTCTACTTCTTGATCTCAATCTGGGTGTGTTTGGTTGTGCTCCAGACGGCAGCGACGCAGGGAATTATGGATGACACTTTCTTCGTTGTATACTTAATCTCTACCGTGGCTTTCGCCTTCATTGAAATTGTTGGGTTTCTGCTCAACTGCTTTGCTGCAAGGGGGTCACGCATGGACAGAGTTGCCTCTGTCATCGTCCTTGTGGCGCCCTTGGGCATGATCGCTGTGAATTGCTTCATTTTCATTCCCGGCTTCGCGGAGATGATGTGGAGGATGAGGCGATTCCGTTGCGCATCTAGATCTGCGAAGCCGGCCATCTTAAGCTATGATATGGAGCAGCAGGTGACCAATTGATTCAGATGCCTGCCATCTGCACTAGTGATCAAGGTTTGCTCAAATTATCTCTGGTTACCAACTGAATTAAATCACCTCTGTTCAGCAACCTTCACCTTTGTGGATAGGCCAGTGATGCTTGAGCAATGATTTGAACTTCTCATAGAAAGCTGTTCATAGACGCCTTGTAAAACTAATTGTGTCCAGGCCTCATTCTTCTATATATGTTTCCCTGAAATTCAACGAAATAAATAGAGTTTCAGATTGATGTTTTGTAGGTAAATTAACATGGTGTTATAGATATCTGTATTCTAGTTGTTAACAAGGTAAACTAACATGTTCTTTTGCACTGCTTTTTTTTGGTAGAAATGCAGTTGAGCACATATATATGGT
Organism: Cenchrus purpureus; assembly: GCA_022644695.1. Classification (NCBI taxonomy): domain Eukaryota; kingdom Viridiplantae; phylum Streptophyta; class Magnoliopsida; order Poales; family Poaceae; genus Cenchrus; species Cenchrus purpureus. The sequence goes on from CP053454.1 coordinate 180,523,166, forward strand.
GTGTGTGTGGTTCCGTATCATCTTTTTCACCCTTTTTGTGCGTGACCCTTTATTTTGTGAACAGCATGTTACTGTGCTAAAGCCAATTGTCAAGTGATTTTTTTAGTTCCTATGATATTTCTTGATATAAATGCTATTTGCACCATACACAAATGACATAGCTGATTAAGTGACTTGGCCAGCACCTTAATTACCATCAGCTGTTCCTCAGTCAAGTGTCTTTTTTCAGTGAGCAAGTTTGCTAACAAGATGCACTTTAATTAGGGGCACCCAAGCTGACTAACTTCAGTTGTTATGAATACTCTTTCTCAGTTGCATTGGCATCTTAATTACTTTGTAGGAATGAAATCTAAAACAATGGTTGATTAATGTTGTTAAACATTTATTATATGTGATCCACAACTTTTTTATGCAGCTAATCTGATGATGGCTTTGTCTTCCTTTCTACATATAAAGCCTTGAAGAGGAGAAATAGCTGTGAAGTTGGGCTATATAGAAGCTACAAGTTGTTTGAAAAAAAGTTGTTCGGAAACAATATGGGAGCTACAAGTACCAAGTGCCTGTTGATGAATATGGCTAATCACAACAGGCAAAAAGTATCCAAAAGGACTGCTTTTAAATTTCTCCATATACGAAATTTATCTATTCAGCATTATGGATCTGCTTAGCATGGAGTATTCCTCCTATGAATTATAAAAAAAAATTATTGTTCAGGTTGTACTATTTATAAAATCATACGTGTTAATTTGTTAGTCTTAAAACAAATCTTGGCAATCATCTATTTGTGTCAGATCACACTCTAAAGAACATGAAAGTTTACACATTTAGCCCCATCTACTTTCAAATCCATTCAGATAACCAACACTTGGATTTGAATAGCACTAGTCTAGGTTCATTTAAATTGTGAATAATAAGAGCACTGTACTTGCCAAGGAATGAACTACGAAGGTGGAAAAACTGCAATGGCGTAATGTGGAAGTCAAAAGTCCACTGATGTGAAAGTGGTGCTTGCGAGGAGAGAAATATCGATACATGTATGTCTGCGCCCAGGGTTCACCAAACCGTGAACCGGCCGGTTTTTTGAACCGAAAAAATCGGACTGGTATACCAGTCAAACCGACCTTCAAGTGACACAACTATTGTTCTAGAATTTCATATTGATTTGATATATTTTAGACCTGCACTTACCAAATTCACTTGTAACAGACTCAATCATATTTGAATGTCCACTCGTGTTACTCCATATTCATAGAGTTGGAATGGTTATCCTAGACATAGGGTACTATGTTTTGAGATGACGAATATGTTATGATCGAATTTGCCTGAGCTAACTGTTGTTGTAGTACAGTTGCGGAAAATACGTTTAACTTGGTTTACTAGTTAGACAAAAGTAATCAATAAAATAAATGTTTGAAGAAACAAATTTGATCTCTTCCTGATATTTAATTGGTTATTATACATGCCCCCTTCGTCTCATAAAAAGTGCAATCCTACCTTTTGAAAAAAAGTCTCACAAAGAATGCAATCCTACAAAATAGATCTAATTACCTTCCTAATTAACTGGTCAGATCTGATTTGCATGGCAAAACTTACTGCATTTGGCAAACAAATGTGGGTATTAGAGTCTTTTCATTCCTCCACTAATCTGTCTAAAAAACCAAAATTGCAATCTTTTATGGGACAGAGAGAGTAGTCCCTTAAACCATTGTTTTGAATTATTTTTTAATCTAGCATTTCTCTACCAGCGGTGGCGACACCTAAGAAGATGAGAAAGGTTATATAAGTTGGGTACACAATGCGAACAAGGGATACTCTTGGTTGGTGATAGCACTTGTACCTAAGATAGGTAGGGGCCAAGGTAAAGGTGGTACAAAGTTGGTTGGTGATCGGGTGTGGTGGGACACACATGGTCATGTCTTGTGTTACCAAGTGGGACCAGAGGAAATATATGGTACAAAAGTGATCTAGTGATAAGATGTGATGTGACTTGTCTATTGATTATTCCCATATTATTGAATGCGCGCGCACACACACAGAATAATCAATAATATGAGAGAATAATCAATAGACAAGAGATAACTATTGAAGTTTGGAGGAAAACTAAACAAAGTGAGTTGATGATGGAACATTTTGACGTAGCTTAATGACCATTCACAAGAGTGCTGATAAATGTACAAATAGGCGAGTGTGTTATATACGAGGAAGTGAAGAGAATGTGCTGCCACACAAAACATACCTTTTGACTCATGTTATTAAGTGAGATTGTGAGAATATAGATAGGAATCTATCATAAATGTTGTATGTTAAAATTGTAATTCTCAAGTCCTAGCTCCAAGGCCTGACAAACCTCTGTAACTGTGTGGCAACTCTTTCGATCAAATGAAAAGTTGGTAGGGAACACCACCCCCCACTCCGATGTTATTTGAAAAAAAGTTCCCACGCATCCGAGATCGAGTTCTCCAAAGACAAAATCGGTGAAGAAATTCTCCAAGTCCACACCCTAGATACTAAATCTGTCCCAAAATTGTGTAATCCCAAATCGTAGAAGCCAAATTCATTCCCAAGCAAGCTGCAACAAGATGGTTTGGCAGTCCAAAACGATGTGTGCATTTGGGCCTCAATAATCCATCATGCCACCCTCAACCTGTTCCATCAACACCGCCCCTCACTCAGTTCGTTCTCCATGCATGGTCCATGGGGCTTGTGCTAAAAAACACAAGGGCCTAGAGCCCCAAAACTCGCTTCCTCAACAAGAGGGAGGACTTCCGCTCAAGGTCGATGATTTTTCCGACAAACCTCAAGTCACATTACTAGCATAGCACTAAGCATCCCTTTGATAACATTGTAGTTTGGTACTTGATTTAACAATTCATACTATCCAACTATATGTTATGCTTTTTGATAAATGGCCACAATGATGTATATATACCACATCATCAGATGATATGCCCATGTGAGCATGAAGTATTTGTATCTTTAACACAACTAAACTCTTAGCCAACCTAGTAGCCAACGCGGCCCATTATATGAGCTAGCTGTGTTGCTTGCTGTAAATGACATGGCGTATATAGCCATCAACAGGCTGAATTATTAACCCTACTTGATCTAATGACTATGATCAACAAGAGAGGTGACATCATTTATATGTAAAAGATTCACGTATTTAGTGTGGATACACATAAAATATGCTATTAATGTTTTACATTAGAGTTGTTGTTGTGTATCGTTGTCTTCTACTGCTAGCTATAGGATTTAGGAATCCAGATATTTTTGGTTGAGATGAGGCGAACAAGACGAACATGTATTATATATTAGTCATGAAAAGTTGGTAACAATATTTATGAAGTATGATGGGACCCAAGATAAAGAAAATAAATTGGTGATGTGATGTGTGGGACATGCACATGGCCATACCTCATCATATCAATAATTGGATATAGCAATTTAAAAATAAGATACAAAATATAATGGTGGGATATTATTTGACACATCTCTTTGACTAGGATTCATATTATTAAACTTATATCACCTTCATCTCAAAAAAGAATGAAATTCTGATTTTGTATCTAGACACCTACATTCAAAACCAAAATTACATTTCTTTTGGGACAAAGAAAGTGGCGGCGAGGGCAAAGATTTATATTGATGCTTGATGTCGTTGCATGCGCATACATAAAAAGAGAAGTGTTGGAGCTAAAAAGAAGAGAAGTGTTGGAGCTAAAACACGGGCTACTGTGATTCAAAAAGTAAGAAATGCAAAGAGGTCTTTTACGGTGCACAATACTACCTAGCGGTAGTAATGACACGGGCTATCATGATTCAAAATGTAAGAAATGCAAATGCAGACAGAGAGCAACAATAATTTGGTGCAAAATCATGTACTACAAAATGGAGCAACCTGACCTGGCACGAGGTTGTGGACGTAAGACTCATTTGACGATGGTCAAAGCTTAGTACGTAGGAGTAAAGCGAAACCCAGGCACATGACATGTCGCTTTCTCAGCTTGCAAATCGGAACGCGGCACCAGAAAAACCCATTCTGCAGCTGCCCTTCCCCACTCTGCTCAGTGCCTCCATCTTCACCACCAGAGAAGCCAAAGCTTCCGGTGCCTCGGATCCCACCCCGCTCCTGCACCCCATGGCCGTCGCCCGCGGAGTGGTGACGGAGCGCCGGCCTTCGGTGCGCGTCCGCGTCTCCCTCGCCATCGCCGACGCCTTCATGTGCCTGTCCTTCGCGATGCTGTGGGCTTTCTTCGCGGCATCCGCACCATGGTCTTCTTGGGGCGCACCAGCGGCGAGGAGTGCCCCGAGTTCCAGGTTTGGAAGCTGATCGCCTCCCTCTTCGCCTTCGCCTCTGCGAACGCCGTCGTCTTGTACATGCTGCCGTGGATCCCGTCCGATTCCGGCACTGAGTTTCCCACGGAGAAGGTACAGAGCAGGCTTAGCGCCTCTTGGATCTAATTTCACATGGGAATCGCCTCCGATTTGGTAGATCTCGTGTTCATTGTAGTGAATTTTCGCTAATCTGTGCGTTCGTCTTGAACTTTCTGTTTGATTGCGCGCCAGGAGCTTCGTCCACATACTGTTCTTGGTGACTCTGCCTTTCTTGGATGCCACGTTCTTGGGGTTTTCGTGTTGCGCACAATTGCTGGGGATCTGCTGAAAGGCTTCTCGTTTCTGAAGGGATCCCCTGTGGGAGAAATTGGCTCTGTTATCCTAGATCTGGGAACGTTGGGCTTTGAATTCTTGTACTGCTTCATTGTCATTCCCACTTTGGCCCTGAGAACCAGGAAGATGAGCAGGATCAGGTATCCACCATTTCCTCTTTACCCTTTCTACCTCTGTGTTAATGTACCTGGATATCTTGTGTATTTGGGAAGTGTTTCATGTGCATTGAGAGCCCCCGTTAATATCAACTCCGAGCAATCATTTTCCTCTAGTTACAGAATCATACAGAACTGGTGCAACATTTTGACATTGTTAACATTTGTCGACATTGTTCCTAATGGATCAGATGCAATGCTCTTTTTTTTGCAGACACGGCCTTGACAAGAAGCAAGTGCTTTGAAGATGGTAAGGAGCTGCAAGCACTGACGACTCTTTATATGCTGATTAGTATGGCTGAGTCGTATAGCAATTCCTAGTTGGAATACTGGACATAGTTAAAACTTTCAGCTTCAGGGATGTGTGCCTTTGATCTTGTAAAGGCAGTTAATTTGGTTTCTGCAAGATGTCGAAAAGCATAGTTCTGAGTGACAGTGTGTGGACCTATTTCGTTTTGTGTTATTTCCCCTTTTTATGGTTCGGAACTAGCCATGAGCTTAGAATAAAGTAGCTTTTATGCTCATGTGTGCAAAGAAATTGAACTATGGAGAATTAGGCAAGATGATAAACACTTCAGCCTAAATGCTCTTCAGTGTTGCACATTTGCACTTTTTGACTACCACAGTTGATTTTTGCTTTGACTGCTAGATGACCCCCACATATAACTCTGCTGACTTTGACAGTAAATTTACCCAAACATGTGTTTTGACCAACGAGATTTGGACTATCCCCATGATTTGATTAGAGCTAAGAAGTTCACTCTAGTTATTTATTCCTATTTACTTAAAGGGTGATTCCTGTTGGAGGACCTTCCTGTTTATATGATGGCCAGGATAGGATGAACAATGCACATATTGTTAGGTAGCATTATTTCTGCACTACTGCAACCTCCACAAATGAAACTTGGCTGTGGTGGGGAGTGCTTTCTGATCTTGGCTGTCAATGCAACCTCAACCCACCAGTGCACTCGCTGTCCGGATGGTGGATTAGACTACGAAATCTACAGCCACGGCAAAAGCGAAAAGGGATGAACACGCTCTTCATGTTCGTCATCTGGAGCATTTGGAACGAGCGCAACGCAAGGCTGTTCAACCGGTGCTCCTCCACAACTCAACAACTCGTTCTCTTCTTTAAATGAAAAACGTGCTATGCACGTCTTAAAAAAAACCCGCATAAAGCATGATGTTGGTCTTTGGGTTATGGCTGGAGTTAGACACTTGGGACGTTTGAAGTATGAGTAGTAGGAGTGTTTCTTCTTTTGTGGTTGTTTTTCCTTGCCTAAATGCAAGTGTTTGCAATTTTGCATGAGCTTGCACCGCGGAGTATGTAAATCAAACTTTATACTTTTCTTCTTAATACAATGATATACAACTCTCCTAAGTATTTAAGAAAAAAACAAATGAACTATCCTGAACTTATAACTATCAAAATAGCTAGATTTTAAATTGGGAACACCGTTTTTTTGGGATTGAACTGCGAACAGAGAAAAAAGTGGTTCCCTCTGGGAAAACAAAAGTGGGATGGGGATTAACTGGGAAAGCATTTGGAATCATGGATTGTGAAATTAATAACTTTTCCTTGAAACTGTTTGAAATTCATGAATTAACATTTCAAGAAAATATATGCGAATTGAAATTTCAATTTTTGCACAACCTTTTTGAATCCGAACTGGATTTCTCACAAGAATTGAAACCTTTTTCAATTCGCCAAAAAATGTAGAAACAAGTTCAAATTGTCCTTAGTCAGAAAAAAAAGTTTTCCCCTAGTCCACTCAGCACATCCAGTTAGTTTTAAGAGTTCATTAAACGTTCCAAAGCTCATAAAAAATATGTATTCACATTTTTTTTTCAAAAATATAGTATAGATGTAAATGCTCATATACAAGCTAGCTAAGCACCACACACATCTCTACCAATCTACCATGTTTGGTTTCAATACCCTGGACTACTCGCTGTGTACGAGTAGGAACCATAGAGAATCGTAACGCTGCCTGAAAACCCCATTCCCCTGTTGCTCTTCCCCACTGTCCTCGGCGCCTCGGCCGGCACTCTGCATTGCTCGCTCTGCTCCCATGGCCGCCGTCGACGGGTGGTGACGCCGGCCCGCAGCCGCCTCGCTGTGGCCGCCGCGGACGCGCCATGTTGTGCCAGTGGTTCGCGGGTGCGTGGGTTTCGCTCGCTGGCATTGCCGCCTCGCTCATCGGCCACCTCGCCTGCGGCGCGGAGTGCCCCGTGGTCGTTCACACTGTGTCCACGGTCTTCCTTGTCGCCGTCGCCACCCTGCTGTTGAGTAAATTCGGGAGCTGGCGTCCTACACCAACGGATCAGAGAAGGTTACATCGAAAATTCACCCTTTTTTGCCTCTTATACATGCCCCTCGGACACTTCTGTTCAACTTCTTGATCTCAATCTGTGTACTGTGTACACCTAATCTTCTTGATCCCAGACGGCAGCGACGCAGGGAATTATGGATGGCACTCTCATGGTTGTGCACCTAATCTGTAGCGTGGTTTCCATCTTCCTTGTATTTGGTGGGTTTCTGCTCAAGGGCTGGGCTGACAGGGGGTCTCGCATGGACAGAGTTGCCTCTGTCATCGTCGGTGTGGCGCCCTTGGGTATGTGGTCGCTGTGAGTTTCTTCGTTGCCATTCCCGGCTTCGCGGTGAAGATGTGGAGGATGAGGTGATTCCGTAGCGCATCCAGATCTGGAACCCATCTCAAGTTATGATATGGAGCAGCAGGTGGCTAATTGATTCAGATGCCTTCTACCTCTAGTGATCAAGGTTTGCTCAAATCATCTCTGGTTACCAACTTAATTAAAGCACTGCATTTAATTTACGCAAATAGGTTCACTTTGCAACCTTCAGCTTTGTGGCTATAGGCAAGTGAGTGATGCAGCCAGTGAGGCTTTAGCAATGATTTGAACTGCTCATAGAAAGTTGTTCATCGTCTCATGGACCTCTTGTAACTTGTTGTATTAATTGCGTCTGGGAGTACGCTTCTGTGTTGCCCTGAACAAATTCAAAGGAAATAAGCAAAAGTTCGTATCTGATGTTTGTAAGTAAATTAACATGGTGATATAAGATATCAGTACTTTAATTAGTTGTTAACAAGGTAACTAACATGTTCTGCTCCACTGCATTTTTATGGGTAGAAATGCATTTTGCTATATATGGTGTATGGAACACCATGTTAATTATTGTGCTAAACACAATTGGTAAGTGATTTTCTTGATAATCTAGTTGAACAGTTGCACTTTAATTAGGGCACCCAAATTTACAAGATTCAAGTTGAACATGGTGATTCTTCATTCAAGTGTCTATTAACAAGTTACTTTTTAATTAGGGGCACCCAAGTTTACTAGATGAAGCTGTCATACACTGTTCAGTTTGCATCTAAGTTACTTTTTAGGAGTGAAATCTAAAACGATGGTTGATTAATGTTGGTAAACATTTATACATAATCCACAACTTTTTTATTGATCCATTTGTTTTTTGTTTTCCTTTTTTACAGGTAAAGCCTTGAGGAGAAATAGCTGTGAAGTTGGGCGAGGAGCTACAAGTACCAAGTCTCTCTGATGAGAATGAATATGGCTAATTAATCCCAGCAGAAAAAATTCTTGGAAGGAATATATACTGCTGTTTATACATTGCCACTTCCTCAAATCTTATCAACAAAATTTATCAATTCATTAAGGATCTGCTGTTAGAATGAACTATTCCTTATTCCATGAATTATGTAATAAACTGATGTGTCCATATATGCTGCTTGAACCTTGAAGCCGGAACCTGGAGCACGTACCTGGTACAACTGTACAAGTGACAGTGAGAGGCATGGTTTAATGTGCTTTATCTTAATGTAACTTATAATAACCAAGACCGAGGTATGTGATCCTTCTCTAGATGCAATATGGACCCACTGTAAATGTTCTCGGCTTTAATTTGCCATATTGCTCATACATTGTACTATTTATGATATCCTACATGTTAATTTGTTTGTCTTAAAAATATTTGTTATCGTTGATCTATTTGTGTCAGATAACACCCTAAAGGACATCAAAGTGAACACACTTGAACTGTGGAACCATACATATAGTCCCATCTACTTTCAAATCCATTACGATAGCCTATACTTGGATTTGAATAGCACTAGCTATAGTCCATGCTCATTCAAATCATACTAAGAGCACTATTCTGGCCAAGGAACGAACTATGAAGGGGGGAGAACTGCAATGGCATAATGTGGCTGCTCCTCTTTCTAATTTACTTTATTAGTTGTAGTTAAAAGTTCACTAATATCAAAGTGGTCTTTCGAGGAGATAAACATCGATACAAATTTTTTTAGAATCATTGATACGTATAAGTATATGTCTTTCTATAAAAATTGCAAATAATTCAATTGTATATACTCCTTCCGTCTCAAAAAGAATGACGTTTTAGGACCGTTTAAGTCAAACTTTTTCAACTTTGACCAAATTTATAGAGAAAAGTATCAATGTTTATGACATCAAATAGATATATTATAAAAATAGATCTCATGATGAATCTAATGATATGTATTTTCCATAAATATATGTAGTTTTTTCTATAATCTTGGTCAAAGTTAAAAAAGTTTGACTTAGACAATTCTAAAATTTGGGACAACGGGGGTATGCCTAGAATTTCGAGAAAAGTGGGCTTTCATTCTTGTGCGGAACTATGGAAGTAAAGGAAACCATGATCTTTTTGGGACACAGGGGGTATGCCTAGACTTTCGAAAAAAGTGAGCTTTCATTCTTGTACGTAACTACGGGAGTAAAGGAGAACCATGATCCTGTCATTGCGGGATGAACTTACAGAGAGATCAGGCTCAAGATGAGCAAGAAAGTTTTATAGCAGCCATTGAGAAAATTATGCCACACTAGGACGTGAAGTGTTAACTTGCCGAAACGTCATGTCCATTTGTCTAAATATCTATTTGATCTTCTGATAATGTCCGTGTGAAGGTAGGAGTCAGTCGGTTGAAGATGAGGGCATTCCGCGCCTTCCAAATGTGCCAAAGAGAAGAGAGTCATAACATCCATTCACCCTTGGTCAGGTAAGTTGAGATCAACTCCCAATAGCCAGGGAGAGATTATGTTGGGCGTGTGCACGAGAATGCCAATTCGGTTCCAGCAAAGATCTGTTCAGCTGTTGCAGGGACCCCGGCCCTGGCAACGTTCACAGTAGGATTATTCCTCCAACGTTCACAGTAGGATTCACTTATGCATTATTATTGTTAGATATATGGACCTGGCCCATATAAATAATTCTGAATAAATCTCAAAGGCCCATTAGCGTTAAAGGGGTACACCATCTATTAGTTCCACATTGCTAATAGACAAGGGTGTTAGGAGTTTTTCTCCTAATAAATATGGACGAACCCCTCATGCGCATTATAGACTACCACACGGGAAGGCCCCAAGTAAGGGTATCTCTAAGCGACCGGGTGAGCAGGTCTCCGGAACCGTCGTCTTTGCGATCCTGCACCGGGAGAAGGCGAATAAGGTTTTTGGGAAGCGCTCTCTTCGCGGCTCTCGAACATCTTCATCTACGTCCTGGTGACCGTTCGAGGGACTTCACTGCGTACATCTTCCTGCATCGACATCGTACGACTACATCGACTGAGGTCCTCCCACGATTAGTATGGCTAATCTAGAGGATAACGGCGCATCGGTTGCCCCCGGCAACCGCCCCGCCTTTGGGTACACTCTCATCTTGCTGTGGTTTTATTTGTTCATCATGATCAATCTGCCTTATGCATGCGGGTGTACGAATCGTGCTTACACTAGTTGCTATGATCTGTGATATGAGTTTTCTACACATGCTTAATCTAGTTGCTCGGTTCGTCATGATTTATATTCTGGTTTTAATCTGGAAATTGCCTAATATTCCAACAATCCAAAAACCTTATAATAGGTCTTTTCCAGTACCTATGGCTAGTTTTGTTGATGCGCTGAGGCCGGAGAAATTCTCTAGTGAGCACTTTAAGAGGTGGTCTGTTAAGATCAAGGATTGGCTTACTGCCATGGAAGTTTTCTGGGTCAAAGATGGCTTACCCGAGGGAGACATCTCTGATAAAGATCGGAGTAAATTCCAGAAAGCCAATGATATATTTGTGGGAGTTGTGCGTAATGTGCTTTTGAATCATCTGTTTGCATTCAATGATGCATATACGAGACGCAAATCCTTTATGGGATCATAGCACCCACTTTGTCCAGAGAAATTTCAAAGACAAGAACAAAGGAAAGAGGAAACAACAGCCCTTCAATGCCAGAGCAACTACTACCTTTAAGAAGAAGAAGAGAGATATGTCTGAGATGTCTTGTTTCACTTGTGGTAAACTAGGACATTTTGCTAAGGATTGTCCAAAGCATGCAGACCGTAAAGAGAAAAAGGTCAACCTCGTGGATCGCAACCAATGCCGATGACGGGTATGGTAGTCTTCCTACCGTACTTTCGGTGTTTCAATCACCTAGTTGGTGGCTTGATACGGGTGCTAATATTCATGTGTGTGATGATGTCTCTTTATTTTCTTCTTACCAATTGCTCCAAGGTTCTTCCGTTCTGATGGGGAACGGGTCACATGCTTCTGTTCGTGGTGTTGGTACAGTAGATCTGAAGTTTACTTCGGGCAAGATCGTGCAGCTGAAGAACGTGCAGCATGTCCCTACTATTCGCAAGAATCTTGTTAGCGTTTCTCTTTTATTAAGAGATTGTTTTAAGGTAGTGTTAGAGTCCAATAAAGTAGTTATGTCTAAGCATGGACAATTTATTGGTAAAGGCTTTGATTGCGGAGGCTTGTTCCGCCTAAGTTTAGCAAATTTTTGTAATAAGTCAGTCAATCATATTTGTGGCACAATTAGTGATAATTCAAGTGTTTGGCATTCTCATTTATGTCATGTGAATTTTGGTTTGATGTCACATTTATCTAGCTTGCGGTTAATACCAGATTTCACCATTACCAAAGGTTCTAAGTGCCATAGTTGTGTGCAATCTAAGCAACCTCGAAAGCCTCACAAGGCAGCGGAGGAGAGACACTTGGCACCTCTAGAACTCATTCATTCTGATCTATGTGAGATGAATGGTGTGTTGACTAAAGGTGGAAAGAGATATTTCATGACGTTAATTGATGATGCTTCTAGATATTGCCATATTTACTTGCTGAAAACTAAAGATGAGGCTTTAGACTACTTTAAAATCTTTAAGGCTGAGGCTGAAAATCAACTAGAAAGAAAGATTAAACGTCTAAGGTCAGATCGTGGTGGTGAATATTTTCCTATATTATTTGATGTGTTTTGTGCCTAACATGGTATTATTCATGAGATGACACCTCCCTATTCTCCTGAATCCAATAGGATTGCCGAGAGGAAAAACCGCACTTTGACTGACTTGGTGAACGCCATGTTAGATACTGCTGGTTTATCTAAGGCATGGTGGGGAGAAGCTATTTTGACTGCAAGTCATGTCCTGAATAGTATTCCGAACAAAAGTAAAGAGACAACACCATATGAGATTTGGGTTGGAAGGAAACCATCACTTTCATATTTGCGCACTTGGGGATGTTTGGCGAAAGTCAATGTTCCAATTACAAAGAAGCGTAAGCTTGGACCAAAGACGGTAGATTGTGTCTTTCTAGGATATGCTCATAATAGCATTGCTTATAGATTTTTAGTAGTAAAATCTGAAGTGTCTGATATGCATGTTGATACAATTTTTGAATCTCGTGATGCTACATTTTTTTGAGAATATTTTTCCTATGAAAGATATGCGTAGTAATGCTACTGATCATACTATACCTATCGAGTCTCCTATTGAGTCATTTGAGCAAACACTTGAGAAGGATGACAATGAAGTTCCTGTGAGAAACAAGAGACAAAGGATTGCAAAATCTTTTGGTGGTGATTTCATTGTGTACCTTGTGGATGATACTCCTACCTCTATTATAGAGGCTTATGCGTCTCAAGATGCAGATGATTGGAAAGAAGCAGTTCGTAGTGAGATGGACTCGATTCTTTCTAATAGAACTTGGGAGCTATCTGAATTACCATTCGGTTGTAAACCATTTGGTTGTAAGTGGGTGTTCAAAAAGAAGCTTAGGCCTGACGGTAATATTGACAAGTACAAGGCTCGACTTGTGGCTAAAGGTTATACACAAAAGGAAGGCGAAGATTTCTTTGATACTTACTCACTTGTTGCTAGAATGACCACTATTAGAGTACTACTATCCTTGGCTGCCTCATATGGTCTGATCGTCCATCAGATGGATGTGAAGACAGCTTTTCTTAATGGAGAGTTGGATGAGGAGATTTATATGGATCAGCCTGATGGGTTTGTAGTAAAAGGTGAAGAGCAGAAGGTGTGTAAATTATTGAAATCTTTGTATGGGTTGAAACAAGCTCCCAAACAATGGCATGAGAAGTTTGACACTACTTTAACTAGTGCGGGCTATGTCGTTAATGAAGCTGATAGGTGTGTGTATTATCGACATGGTGGGGGTCATTTCGTTATACTATGCTTATATGTAGATGATATTCTAATCTTTGGAACAAACACGGATATTATAAATGAAGTCAAGTCATTCTTGTCAAAGAGTTTTGACATGAAAGATCTAGGAGAAGCTGATGTAATTCTAAACATCGAGTTGATTAAGGAAGAGAGTGGGATTACTCTATCACAATCTCACTATGTTGAGAAGGTCTTGAGCCGTTTTGGCTATATGGACAGCAAGCCTTCTCCAACACCTTATGATCCTAGTGTGATATTGCGAAAGAACAAAAATGATACCAGAGATCAATTGAAGTACTCTCAAATTGTTGGTTCACTCATGTATCTTACTAGCGCAACTAGACCGGATATCTCTTTTGCTGTGAGCAAGTTGAGTAGGTACATGTCCAACCCGGGTGATGATCATTGGCATGCACTAGAAAGGGTCTTGCGTTATCTTAAAGGTACGATGAGCTACCAGCTGTGCTAGAGGGATATAGTGATGCGAACTGGATTTCTGATATTGATCAAATCTACGCCACTAGTGGGTATGTCTTTACCCTTGGAGGTGACGCAGTGTCATGGAGGTCTTGCAAATAGACTATTTTGACTAAATCAACCATGGAAGCTGAACTTACAGCTTTGGATACAGCATCTGCAGAGGCAGAGTGGCTGCGTGAGCTCTTGTCTGACTTGCCGGTGGTTGAAAAACCAATACCGGCTATCCTTATGAACTGTGATAATCAAACAGTAATCAATAAAGTGAATAGTGCTAAGGATAATGTGAAGTCAACAAGACACGTTAAAAGACGTTTGAAGACTATCAGGAAGTTGAGAAACTCAAGTACATATCTTATATACAAACAGATAAAACACAGCGGATCCCTTTACAAAAGGGCTATCACGGAATGTGATAGAAATTGCATCTAGGGAGATGGGTATGAGACCCATGTGAGTTTACAGTAGTAGTAACCCAACCTTTTTGATCGGAGATCCCGTGACTAAGGAACTGGGAAAAACAAGCTATTAGTAAACTGAGGAGAGTATAATGATAACCCTCTCTATGTGAAGATGCAATACTCTCAGAGCAATGAGGCACTGTGAGGTAGGTTGGTGAGGATGCCTTAATATGTTCTATTGACTTTAACGAGTAAAGATGCTGTCCTACAGAGCATTCTTGAAAGAATATACCTATATGAGCTTGACTGTTAAACGTCGTAGTCTATGAGACTTGGGTGATCTCTAGTAAACTCATGAAGAGACTAAGGAGTATGACGTATATGCTCCACCCACGGGTAAGGCTACTGGCAGCCAAGTACTAGTTTGGCTTTGAGTAAAACTTGTTCGCACAAAACTTGCAATTCAAGGCCTAGTCCATTGTTCAAGTTGTGAATAAGTGTAGCTTGAAGTTCTAGGCGGAAGTTCAACTTAATTCTCTGAAACACCTGGTATATCGAGCGAGTGAGAAAGGCAAATCTCTAAATGGGCATTTGAGATCTGGTGGGGGATTGTTAGATATATGGACCTGGCCCATATAAATAATTCTGAATAAATCTCAAAGGCCCATTAGCGTTAAAGGGGTACACCATCTATTAGTTCCACATTGCTAATAGACAAGGGTGTTGGGAGTTTTCTCCTAATAAATATGGACGAACCCCTCATGAAAAATCGCATTATAGACTACCACACGGAAGGCCCCAAGTAAGGGTATCTCTAAGCGGACCGGGTGAGTAGGTCTTGAGAACCGCCTTTGCGATCCTGCACCGGGAGAAGGCGAATAAGGTTTTTGGGAAGCGCTCTTCGCGCGACTGCTCTCGAACATCTTCATCTACGTCCCCGGTGACCATTCGAGGACTTCACTGCGTACATCTTCCTGCATCGACATCGTACTACATCGAGGTCCTCCCACGATTAGTATGGCT
The DNA here is from genome assembly GCA_022644695.1 of Cenchrus purpureus. Lineage (NCBI taxonomy): Eukaryota > Viridiplantae > Streptophyta > Magnoliopsida > Poales > Poaceae > Cenchrus > Cenchrus purpureus. The sequence continues at coordinate 180,538,414 of CP053454.1, forward strand.
AATCCAGAGAATAACGGCGCATCGGTTGCCCCCGGCAACCGCCCCGCCTTTGGGTACACTCTCATATTACTGTGGTTTTATTTGTTCATCATGATCAATCTGCCTTGTCTGTCTAGTGTACAAATCGTGCTTACACTAGTTGCTATGATCTGTGATATGAGTTTCCTACATATGCTTAATCTAGTTGCTCGGTTCGTCATGATTTATATTCTGGTTTTAATCTGAAAATTGCATAATATTCCAACAATTATAATCGTCAAAGAAATTGTAAGTAGCCAAAACATGTGACACAACTCTTCTTCTAAACTTTCAAAAAAAACTCTTCTTCTAGAATATCATCTTGATTTGAGATATTTTAACCTTACACTTACCAAATTCACTTGTAGCTGCCTTTTGTCATATTGTAATCTTCACTTTTGTTACTCCGTACTCGTGGAGTTGGAATGTGTGTTCTTTTTTTTTATATCGCAATGGGTATTCTAGATATAGGGTCCTCTGCTTTGAGATGACCAATAGGGTACGAATTTGCCTGTGCTAACTGTTGTAGAACAATTCCTGAAAATACATTTAACTGCGTGAGTGTAATTATTTTTCTTTCTTGTCCGGCTAGCCGCTGTACTTCTCTTTTTTATCAGTGAAATAGACACTGTCTTGTGCCTGTTCGTTCAAAAAAACATTTAACTCGGCTTACTAGTTTGGGAAAATGAATCAATAAATTAAATGTTTGAAGAAAAATGATATTTAAGAGATTGTTGTACACAATCCATTAAAACTATCATTTTTAATTAATCTTTATTTTATCATTTCTCTACTAGTCGTGGGGACACCTAAGGAGATGAGAAAGTTTAGATAAGGTGGGTCACAATGGGAGAAGATTGAAGACATACTCTTTGTCAAGATAGGTTGGTGATAACACTCTAGTACCTAAGATAGAGGTAGAGGTAAAGGTAAAGGCAGCACGTGTTAGTGGGGGTGGAGTATGTGTGGGCTGGGGTGTCCACCCCTGGACTCAAGAGAGACCCCCTCAAGATCTTCCAAGAAAAGTTATAATTTAACTGTGCAAATTGTGAATGATAGAAAAAAACACATGTTGAATGCATAATCGTTTGTTCTGTTTGTAAGGAATTAGATACTCGTAGCGTAAGAGGGGGAAGTGATTAATTAGACTTCTTAAACACTTAACTTATGGCTTCCACTACTTTGCATAAAGTAAACTAGATCAAATCTATCTAGATGTGCAATCTAAGATTGATCTAGTGTGAAACCCTCATCCCAAAACGAGTTTTGCAACCTATAGCCAATCCTAGTATGATACTACTCTAGGAAAGTAAAGGCAAGCAAAAATTGCAAAAGAGTAATCCGGAAACGTAAAGAGGGATGAGAGGAAGCAAACTCTTGACACACGATTTATCCCGTGGTATCGGTAGGCACTAAGGCACCCCTAGTCCACGTTGTTGAAGCACTCACACAAGAGTATTGCTTCCCGGTCACCAAGTCTCTCCCAAGAGCACCACTTGACTCGCCACAAAGGCTCGCCACTTAGGCACTCGCCAAGCTCCCTTGGTCATCTTGATGCCGCCTCCACTAAGGAGCTTCTCCACTTAGGAAGGGGGTCTCCACGTCCCCCTACAAAGTGTTCTCGCCACTCCACACCAAGCCGGAGGGTCGAAGACGATTGCCGGTGAGTCACTTAGGCCCCAAGGCTTCCGGTGCACCTTGTACAACTTGATTCACTCAAGAATCACCTCACAAGGTTGGCACAACCTTGCACTCACTCATACAAAGCATGTGCAAGTCTATGGATGAGCAATTTGGCACTTGGATGGCTTGGATATGATCTTCTAAGTGTCTTGCACTCCTCTGCACTTCCACACAATCCAGCACTATCCAGTAACCTCAAATGGCAGGGTGGAAGGGGGTACAAATAGCCCAAGGCGTCCAAAGAGCCATTGGCTAAAAGCTGCAGAAAGTAGTACCATCAGATGATCTGACGCTATGCTTTTCCGGGCGTCGGTTCATCTGGTGCTACTAGCCGTTACCCTCCACTGTACACGACCGTTGACACAAATCATCCAACGCACCATCGGTTCATCCGGTGTTGAAGACTTCGCAGCCAAAACCTTACTGTCACCTTCCTCGAGGCCGTCGGATGAACCGCTGCTACTACCGTCGGTTCATCCGGTGCTTAAGCCTCTACAACTCGCTGTTCTCTGTCTTGACTTCATGGGCCGTCGGATGAACCGCTGCTTCCTCGTTGGTTCATCCGGTGCTACTGCTTTTGTCTTGACGCGTCTCTGTCTTGTTCAAACTGATCATCAGATAGACCGACGGTCGAACCAACCAGACCGTCGGTTCATCTAGTTCATCCAACATATGTAGAAATTGGACCGTCGGATCATCCGATGGTGTCTTTTGCTTTTTTCTTTGCGTCTTCAACTTGACATCACTTGAACTTAACATACCACCACTTAACATACTATCACTTATAGCCTCTCATTTTTGCTATGCACATGTTAGCTTGCGCATGGTATGTTAACTTCACTTAACTTGTTGTATGACATGTTAACTTGAGCATGGTATGTTAACTTGTGGTAATATCTATGGGACCTAGGAATGCCTGCAAAGACATGCTCAACAATATAGTTAGTCCTATTGATCATGTTGTCATGAATCATCAAAATCATACTCGAAATAATGACATATGAGACAATGTTTGCTACACTGTTGCATCCAGTGTAGGCTTAAAATGTGTTTTCGGGCTTGTCCGGGTCAACAATTTTAAGGAGATAGTTAACAGTATGTCCCTTATTCCAGTTAAACGGAGGACACAATTCATACTCAAAGTGACATGCTGTTTTATCCTTGTACCTATGGAAGGTGGTGTTCTCCGACCGCGATGGACGAGGTATCGGTAGCGTGGCGAGCAGGTAAGTGCAGCTAGGTCACCACACTGCAACGGGTATTTCCCTAAGTTGTCTTGAGTATTTCATTTCATTATTTTTATTTTAGCTTAAGGGGAAAGAAGCACCTAACCACGGTTGTCAGAATTTTTTTTATATTTGCCACAGTTAACCTTTTTTTTTTACTACGATCAGCCGATTTAGAACAGGACTACTCGATTACGATTACGACCATATATGTAGCGTACATGGATTATTCCAGTGTCAGCCGTCCACAACATTCCTCTGCGCATCGGAGTGCGTCGCCGCACCCGTTCCATGGCAGAACATGCGCTACCGTATCGTGGACTACTCGCGTGGCTGCTCTCGTGTGCGGCGTGGACGTGCTCCCAGCGCCAAAGCCGTCATCAAATACGCTTAAAAATACGCTTGGTACGCTTAAAAATAATGACAAACGAGCTTGCCATTCCAATCCAACACTGCATTGTCCATCATCAAATAACTTCGCGTCGCACCGGCTGCCACCGTCGCCTGTCACTACTGGAAAACGTGTGTATCCTGTGAGCTTTTTTTGGGCTCACAGCAAAATGCCTTTTTGCCGACAGCTATGACGAAAACTCACGGCAAAAAAGCAGATTCACAGCAAAATTGGACTTTGCCGAGAGCTTCGAGGCCGGCTCATGGCAAAATTCGGCTCTCGGCCGGCTCATGGCAAAATTCGGCTTTGCCCAGAGCTTTCAAGCCAGCTCACTACAAAGAGTTATTTTTCCGTGAGCTTTTGTTTAGGCCATCGGCAAAAAACCCTCTTCCCACCTTAAAATGTGTCCATAGTTTTTTCGTACAACTTCTCATGAAAAACAACCTTATATAACAATTGTGTATCTCGAAAATATCTACAACTTGTAGTAAGAAAGTATTTCAAAAACTTCAATCTAAATATGTGTTTTCTTTTTTCGATTGAATATAGAAGATACACTTGGTGAAGCAACTCGTAGCTATATTTGTCTTCTATACCCTAAACTTTTTCTACTCTCTCCACACAACATTTCTTACTTCATATTAAAATTTGGTACATTTTTGTATTTGTTTTCTATTTTTAACTAACTAATTGCATTTCAATCAATTTTTTGAGTCAAGTCAAATTTGATCTACAAGTGATTCAAATAGTAGAAGAAAAAATGGAAAAAATGATATTCAGGTTATTTAGCCAAATTTGAGACCTTACCCATAAAATAAAAACAAATTTCTAAAATCTTGTACAGGAAACACGATCACTGACGCGCCCGAATGATTTTAAAATTCTAAAAACGCCTCCCACCCGCCTCCCTCGCTCCTCACTCTTCCCAAGGGCCGTCGCCGCCGCCTCCCTCCCTACCGCTGGCACACCCTCCTCTCCTCTCTCGTCGGGTCCCTCGCCGCCACTCCCTCGCTCCTCACAACGGGACGGCGTACACCTCCCTGTCCTGACCCTCTCCCTCTAGCAGCTCCTCTCCTCCCTTCTCCACTCGCATCTCACTAGACTGGTGAGGAGGGGCGGCAGGGCAAGGAGCAGCGGCCGCGACCACAAGGAGGTACGGTGTGCCGACGCACTCTCCCTCCTCCTCAGATCCGATGACGAAGGTAAGGTTCTCTTGTCCTTCTCAGATCCGGTGAGGGGCGGCTGTGGAGGAGCGGTGTTGATGGCGGCGCAGTGCGGGAGCTACAACAACCGCGGCACGACCACCTCCTTCAGGCGCGGCGGGGCGAGGCACGGTAGCGGTGGCCGCAGGTCTGCGTGCGACGGTGGCCGGCTCCTCCCCGTCGGCGACCACGCTCCTTCACTCCGGTGGGATGTACAAGGCCGTCAGTGCCACATGTCAAGGACGGCAGTGGTGGTGGTGGCGTGGCGCGATCTGCCACCGTGTGGTGGTGGCTGCGATGACCTGGTGCTGGCGGCGGTGGTGGCCGGCCGGTGGTCCCTGGCCAGTGGGGGCCACGGTGCCTGGCGGTTGTTTTTTATTATTTTTGAAAATTGTTTGTCGAGAGCCAAACTATACTCATGGCACACCTTTGCCGTGGTGCTGGGGGGCGGCTGTCGGCAAACTGCCGTTTGCCGATCAGATGGTGCCATGAGCAAGCCTGTGGCGTGAGTAAAGGCACCTGTGTTGTGAGTCCCTGGCTCACGGCACACGCCCGGTTTCCCGTAGTGTGTGCTATTTCAGGATGGAGTTTTTGTCGATGATGATCGAGATAACTGCTTGCCCGTGTCGAGCTTGGACTTTTAATTACCTGCGCGGCGACAGCGCCATGCACATCGTGAGAAAGCGATGATATATAGGCACGGGCAAGATCGAGTAGCAGCTAGCGTCATGCTATTGATTATTGAAAAAAAATGATGCACGAACTCTATCGTCTTCACAGCAAGCTGTCGTCCAAGGGACACTACTGGAAAAACAAGTATTTGTACCGGTTCATAACTCTCATTTGTACCGGCTATTGAACTGGTACAAAACATCCGGTATAAATGTGATGGAGTATTTGTATCGGGCGAGAAACCCGGTACAAATACCTCACATTTATACTGGGTGGAGCCTCGGCCCGGTACAAATGTGTCGTCCCCCCTCCGACGTGGCTGGGGGGCATTTGTACCGGGTGGAGGTACCACCGGTAAAAATGATGGTTTAATTTTTTAATGTTTCTTTTCTCTAACGTATTTGCTTAATGAACTAATACTAATCGTAATACGCTGTAATATAAAGTCGCGTGGCATATAAAATGTTATATTTAAGATAATATTATACATACATTCGTATATATTTATTTGTATAATATTATCTCTAATATTATACTAATAAATATATACGAATGCTTGTAGAATATATCATCTCAAATTCTGAAATAGAAGAACTTTGGAAATAATATTATACATTAGCATATTGTGCACACTGAAATTTAGATCAATAATATACATTGAATGAAATGTTAGCAGAGTTTAATTTTTTGCTTCCAGATGCTTGGCCTTTGTCTTTGCTTCCAGATGTTTTCTTCATGTTTTGACTTGTCCCATCCCCGGTCGTCGCTCCCATACTAAGAATAGAAGATAAACCAGCATAAAACTCTCCCCTGGACTAATAACCTCATCTAGAAGAAATCCACATAATTGTTCCTGAATCAATCGGATTTGTTCTGTCTTGAGGAATATTTCCTTGATGTTGGAAATCTTGCAAAGAATATGAACAAAAGAATAAGAACCGAATCAGAGAATATGAACAATAAGAACAACATGTAATCGCAGTTGTGTGTGCACGCACCTTCTCATCGAATTTGCCACCATCAGCGTAGGCTGTAACACGGTGCATGTACTCGCACACATAATATCCGCATAGATTGGTGCTGAGGTCAAGGCCATGACCTCAATATGGGAAAACCAAGTCATGAAATAAGTTTTTATTGTAATGTAAGAATTGAAGAATAAGCAAAGACACATACTGGCCAATCATAGTGAACATAAAGGTTTTTCTTGAACTTTCCGGGGTACTTATCACAGAGATAAGTCCATGCAGTTTTAATCAACTCTATGACATCTTGATATCTACTTTTATCTGTAATCTTGTACAAATAGTCGAAGACAAAGACCTTGCTTCTTGTCATACAAAAATTAAAGAGAATCCAGTGGAAGCTGTCCATAGATGAAGAAGTATTAGTTTCTTAAAATATGCAATGTAATTTTTGAAAAAGGTAAGGAGATGAGATACACATTGCTCACCCGAAGTTGTATGGCAGCTCTATGACAGCCTTATCATGGTATTTGTCCAGAAAGTTGATGATATGATTAAGTGTTTCCCTCTCATTAAGTTTGAGAGTGTTCTGAGTTATCATCAAAGGATCCATGTAGCCCACACTCATGATTCCTTTCCTCCTGGTCTGTTGCATCTCAAAACTGTATGACACAATAAATATAGAAGTTTAGATATGGGATAAAGTGGCTAGAGCATTGATTTTTAACTTATAGTAGAATAAACACTTACAGAGCCCAACAACTGACAAATGAGACGTCAAGTGCATCCATATTGAATAGGAACAAGAATTCCTTCATGAGAATAGTGAAGACCTGATGCCCACGGAAATAATGATGGTCCTCAATGCGAACATAGAGCAAGTCCATCCCACCGGCAGCTTGGAACATGTGCCACTTGTGCAATTCATACATCCTCGTTGGAAGATACTGGAGCAATCGTGGCCACACAAGCTCACGCCCAGGCACATACTCTGGTCTATTTGCCCCTTTATGCGGTGCAATTTCCTCCTCCCCTAGAAGTTGTGCTGGAGTCAGACCTGATGATTTGGCAAAATCAAGTAATTGTTGTTCATATGTTGTAAGTGGTCTAGTTGCCCTATATGTCCCTTCATGAGTTGGGATTGCATCCTCCCCTCGAATTTGAGCTTCAGTCAGACCTGTTTCTTTGTTAAATTCATACACTTGCTGGTCATATGTTGAAAGCACCTTGAGGTCGGGGATAGATTGTTTTGACTGGGTCCCAAGTTGTGTAACTTTAGATGCAGTTTTCTTCTTCAAGCGTTGAGTCTTGAGTACTTGCCGGTCGTAGTCACTCAATGGCTTGGGAAGATCATCTGGTTTTTGTCTTCTTTCCTCCTCCATTTTCCTCATGAAACGATGAAATTTGACCCGGTCAATTGGTTTCTCAACTGGAGGCTTGGGAGCTTTGAATATCTGTCTATCCAATTCTGCCTGAACTGCCTCGTCAAGTTCCTCGTCTGTCTTCTCATAAGCAAGTTTTCGTGGAGGCTTCTTCTGCTTTGGTTTCTTCTGCTTCTTTGGAGGCGGAGGAGGAGGAGCTTGTCGCTTGCCCTTGCCCTTAACAGGTGCAGGAGGTGGACTCTCGCTTGGATCCCTGTCACCTACAGGACTCATGTTGCGCTCTGCTCTTGCAGCTGGTGAATGCGGTAGTTGATCGTCGTGTTCAGGCATAGCGACTGGTGATGTAGGTGAGTCAGCTGGAGGAGAAGGTAGCTGTTGCGTAAAACTTATGTGAGCTTTGGGCCAAAAAATCCAAGTATGCACAACATCTTGAAGAAACTGTTCCCCATTAGGCCCCGGTATCTTCAGCTCCAGATCAGCCCAACTATTGACCACTCGGTCCACAAAAACTTTGGCATAATATTCAATTCCACAATGGTGGACCGTGATGCTATCCCCTTCTATAGTTTTCTCAGCCACGCTAAACCTTACGGTGATGTCATCCACGTGGACTCATACCACAAGCTTCTTGTTTCTGCAAACATCGAGAAGCTCACATGCTGACCTCACAGTGATGTCATCCATGGGCCAGTGTGGCTGATTTTCGGGTGAGCACAGGTTTCTTTGCTTCAAGCTCTGGTCTTCTTTGCTATACGTGGTACATTGGTGCATGTATTGAAGCGAGCGGCTTTTCCCTTAGCAGATGGGCTCATTTCATTAGTAGGACCTTGCTGGTGAGATGATTGTTTGCTAAGAGCAAGAGCCTCACGCTCGTCAATGATTTGCTCCATTCTTGCCTCGGTTCTGATTACGCGATCTTGCAACTCTCTTAGTTGTCGTTCTTGTTAGTCCTTAGACCTTTTGCGACTTTTATAGGAGTCAATTTGCTCACGCCATGCGAGTTTCCATGGAACTGCACCTTTGCCTCGGCAACGTCCACCGTGTTCTTTAGTGCCTATTGCAGCACTAAGTTCGTCTCTCTCTCAATCAGGCACAAATGTTCCTTCATCAGTCATGGGGATCAATTCAACAAGTCTTGCCGCAATCTCTCTTATTTGGTCGCCCGGTACTAATGTTCCAGCTTCAGAATTGATCGTGCCACCATGTGCATAATAATAAGTCCTTGCTCGTTCGGGCCAATCTATAGTTGCCGGTATGAGTCCACGTGCAATACAATCATGTTCCATCTTATCCCATTTGAGCATAGCCACCTTGTAACCTCCAGACCCAAGCTTATGAAATTCTCTCTTTTTAGATACATTGATGGTGTTGGTTTCAATCATCTTGGCGGTTTCTTGCGATTGCTTGTACTGCACAAATGAATCCCAGTGATCTCGTAACTTTGCAAGTCCTTTCTTTGTGAAATCGGGTTCAAGTCCCTTCTTGTTGTAGTCTTTGTTCAACCGCTTCTTGTATGACTGAAAGGCTATTGCACCCTCCTGCAATGCCCAAGTCCGCACATTTGCCAGATTTGTACCTTCTGGAAATGAGAAGTGTAATTGCACCTCGGCCCAAATCATGTTCTTCTCTATGTCCGGGACCACATATTGTTGTGCATTTTCTTGTGCCTCTTCATCTTCATTTTGAACTTCAGCTGTAGCTTGAGATCCTTTTCAATATCGAAAGCTTATTGGGATGTTATCCCTGGCTAGAGCCCCAATGTGGTTTGTCAACTTGACGACATTGTCATGTGGAGCTAATGGCATGCCTTCGTCAGAAACTTCTGTGATGATGAAACGACCCTCTAGCTTCTTATTCGGATCGCGCATCCCATGAGGCTTTTTGCTGCTCGATGACGGTTCCTGGAAAATTAAGGACTATTAATTGATTGCTCTTATTAATTAGTAATTAAACTTAAAGCGTAACGTGATACTAATTTGTACTAATTATACCTCTGATAGTTGCCCATCGTTTCTTGTCTCGGCAAGTGGTTGCAATTCCGCATCGATGCCATCACCAGACATGTTCAGGTAGCTGTCAGCCTCCCGCTGATCTTGTTCATTAACCGGATTGTTGGAACCATTGTTGTTAGCAATTATGTCCATTAACAATGCCTCTTCGCGTTGCTGCTCCGCTATTAGATCCATTGTCACTAAATAACAAGAATAAATAACAATTATTTTCTAATGAAGTAACTAATGTTCTAGTGAAGAAATGAATTTTCTAGTGAAGTAATTAATTTTCTAGTGAAGAAATAGATTTTCTAGTGAGTAACTAATTTTCTAGTGAAGTATCTAATTTTCTAAGGGGAGTCGAGTGAGTAAGTGTGCGAGTCGAGCGTGCCAGGCTAGTCGGGAGTCGGGAATGGCGTGTCGAGCGAGTGTTGAAAGTGTCGAGCGAGTGGCGAGCCAGTCGAGTGTGTTAAGCGAGTCCAACGTGTCGAGCGAGTTGAAAGTGTCGAGCGAGTTCTACGTGTCGAGCGTGTTAAGCGAGTCCAACGTGTCGAGCGTGTCGAGCGAGTTGAAAATATCGAACGAGTCGAGCGAATCTAAATTTAAATTACATAATAAATAACATTTACATCTAATTCTAATTCGAAATGTAACTAGATCTATATCTAATTCTAAATTTTTAGTCTAAATAACATCTAAAATAAATTGAATCTATAACAAAATCTAAATATGATTTAAATCTAAAACAAAATCTAAATCGAGTTTAAAAATTTAAATTTATACCAAAATCTAAATCTAAAACAAATATAAATATAAATTTAAATTTTAAACTAAATTAAAACTAAATTTAAATAAAAACACATTTAAAAATGGGGGCTGACGTCGGCCACCATCAGGCTAACGTCAGCCCCCAAATGAAGCACGTCGGCGGTGCTTACGGCGGCGTGGGGACGCCATCGGTGGCGTGGTGGCGGGGACGGGGTCGAGGACGGTGCGCGGGCGGCGGGGACGACGTCGAGGACGGTCGCGCCAGCGGTGGTGGGCCGTCGATCGGCGCGGGAGCGAGGTACGACGCGCGCAAGGCGGCAGCCGGGCGCAGGAGCGTCGGCGGGATGGCGAGGACGGCGCCGGGCGGCGACGCGCGTCAGCGCGGTGGTGGTGGCATCATCGCCGTGGCGGGGTTATCGAGGTACGGGCCAGGCGGCGGGCGGGACTGGCCGGCGGCGGCGTGTCTGCGACCAGCGCACGACGCCGAGGACGCCAGCGGATCTGGTAGCTGCGCGCGCAAGGCAACGGCTGATGAGATGATGAGTGGGCGGCGCGGCTCCGTGAGAGGGAGGCGGTGGGAGGAGGCTCGACGCGATGCGACGGAGCTAGCCGGGCGTCGATCGGCGTGGCGGGGCGTGGCGCGGCGGAGTGGAGGCGGCGCAGCGAGAGAGGGCAGCGGCGGATGGGATCGGAGTGAACGAGGCGGCGGCGACGGGTGTGCGAGAAAGAAGCTGAGGAGGAAGAAGGGGAGAAGTGGTCGGGGCATAAATACCCCCACCACATTTGTACCGGGACATAGCTGGCTCCAGTACAAATAACCTCATTTGTACCGGGTGGGCTTGAGCCCCGGTACAAATGCCCTCATTTGTACCGGGCCTCCTCTTACCCCGGTACAAATGTGCTTTTCATTTCGCGCCATAACGAAAGGCACATTTGTACCGGGGCAAGACAAGGCCCGGTACAAATGTGCTTTTCATTGTTTTCCCTTTTAAGTTACTTTAAATATCCTAAATTTCTAGTTTATTTATTTTAAATTGTATACAACGCATAAAATAGCAAAAAATATTAATATTCTTACTTTTCATATATACTATGCAAAAATACATTTCACAATCAAAATGACAACTTTATTATCATTAACAAGTAATATCTTCTAATGGGCATTATTTTTTCATTTACTGCAACAACTACAAATAATTTTTTTCTTTTCATGCAAAATCGTCCTTAAGTAGAACATCTAATGTTATTAATATGGTAATCATGATTTGGTCTTGGTCGTGTATATTTGTACGTAAAATTATTATTTTAAATTTAATGAAGTTACAAAAATTGATATAGTTACAAAAATTGACTAGTGAATAGTATACAGTGCCTTGACACTCTTGTAGATCATGTTGACCCGATCTCGGATCGATTTCACGTAATTCAAAACTCACAAGTAATAAGACATTCAAGAGATAAGATGGTACATCAATACTTAAGTCGATCTTAACAAACACAACAAGTTCAAATCCATAGAAATAAAAGGGTACATCAATACTTAAGTCTTAATTAACAAAGACAACAAGTTCAAATCCACAGAAATTAAAATGGTACATCAATACTTAAGTCTTAACATAAGGTACATCCACGCACAACATATTTCATACTGATCCTCCATTTTTCTTAAACAGGTAAGCCATATTGTTGAAGTCTCCAATCTTGAAGTCCAGAACTTCACTAATATATGCTAGAGCATGAATTAGTGCACTCTCTTTAGCTTCACATGAACGGTCACATGGACTTCCATAAATCTGAAACAATGGAGAGTTGAATTGATATGGCGGGCAAAATGAAAGATGAGCTTAGAACTTCTCACCTCTTGTGCGTTCCGGATTTGGTTCCTCGTAAGAAAATCCCAAAACATCGCACGCTTGCTCTAGAATTGCATGAAAACTCATTGCCGTAAAGGTTTCACCAAAGATATTCTAAAGTTAAGAAAAATACGAATGTTAAAAAATGTAGCACAACTAGTTAAATTCAAAAATGCTCAATGATATTTCTATGCTCCATACCATGTCATCTTCATTCAGGCGACAAAGTCTCTCTGCGGTCGTGGTCACACTTTCTCCCTCCGCGAGTGCCTTGATTAGAAAATAAGAGTAATCTGGCAGAAAGTACCCATTTGCGTTAAGTTGTTCTATGCACTTCTGCACGGCGGTCCTTTCAAAAGTCCTCTTAAACGGTGAAGGGCTACCCCACTCAACAATCGATAGCATTGGGTGGGGGTTACGACAATGACGAGGAGCGAAATGGTCCTCGAACCGGTATGTCAAAAGAGATTTTTAATTGAATGGTGTTGTTTGGACTGACAATCGTAGATTGTACAACAGGAGGGGTACCACCAATTTTATCGAGAACATGTCGGAACCACTTCATATGATCGATATTCTGCATGTTATGAAATGAAAATTATTATTCTTGTTATAAAAACCCGGTTTATAGAGGAAAAGAATATTACTATGTTTGGAGCAGATCCTTGACGTCGATCACCATTAGGCAAGTTAATGATGCCATGGGTGAAGTGTATCCCTGGAGGACGAGGCAACGGTGGGCGGTCGTCAACAATGTGTAGTCCCCGACCGCCTCCGCGGCCATGACCACGACCACCTCGACGGCCGCCACCACGACCAAAAAAAGTGACTTGCCATTGTTATACCTAAAATATGCACAAAATTTTATTTAATAATTTGTAGCCAAACAACCATCCACTCCCACTGGCTGTGTATTTGTACATATAATTAAAAACTATGCAAAAATTGTGAAAAACTAAACTATGAAATTTAAAATTTAATACCAATTATACCTAATTATTAAATACTAGTGAAAGACTAAACTGTGAAATATTATTTTTTTCTTATGAATATATATATATATATATATTTATATAGACACGAAAATATAATCAGAACTAATTTTGTAATAAGGAAACAACTTTTCTATGGAAGATATCAATTTTCTAATGATGAAAACTAATTTTGTAATAAAGAAACTACTTTTATAATAAAGATATCAATTTTCTAATGATGAAAACTAATTTTCTAATAAGGACACTAATTTTCTCATGATGAAATAAATTGAGTAAACTAATTTTCAATATAAATAAATAAATGAAAAAAAATCTATCATCACATACACATCTCATACATCTATCATGACACTTTCTTTCTATTAGAACATAAACCAATATGGATCTAAATAAAAAAACATCATTCTTAGCTCATTTGGGAATGTAATAAATACTCTAAGTACAAAGAATATTACTTAAAATGGAAACCGCATATGAAGGTAGGATGACGTAACTAACCTCTACACCACTTCAATGAGTCAAATCGTGGAGAAATCGTCGCAAATCGGGCAAAAACTCCCTTGGGCGCCATTGGGGAGGGGGAGCTCGAGTTGGAGAGAGGAAAAAGAAGAGTGGGGAGGGGGGCTCGGGCAGGGGGAAGAAGGAGGAAAAATAGCCGTTGCACATTTGTACCGGGCCACAATAAGGGCCGGTACAAATGTGTTCCCATTTCTGCCGGGCGGTGGCTCCAACCGGTACAAATGTGCTAGACTCACATTTGTACCGGGCGGAGCCACCACCTGGTACAAATGTGAGGTATTTGTACCGGGTGGGTGAGAGATGGCGTCGACGGGGCCCTGTGAGAGGGCATTTGTAACAGTCGGTGCCTCCAACCGGTACAAATGTAGTTATTTATTAGGGGGCCAAAAATACCCGGTACAAATCAAAAAAGGGCCTGGGATATTGTTGACGGTGTATATGCGTATCAAACTTTGTTTGGATTGCAAGCGGACAAATCCTCCGTTGTAGTCAAGGGACCCTTCTTCCGTTAAGTGTGAACCCAAGGTATCGAATCCGTGGAACAAATGTGTGATGCAAGAAAAATCTATTATAGCCGAGAACACTTAGATCTTCAAAGGAAACTCTTATGTATCTAATCTAAAGAACACCAAGAAAACGAATCTAATCTATGAAAATCGGAGGTAGCGAGAGATAGAGAGGGATAGGTAAAACCAATCTAGAGAGATCGGATCAAGCTCTTGTTGAAGTTCCAAGCAAAGATGAACAAACCAAATCGAATCTCATAAAGAGCTTCTTCAAATCGCTGCTTCCCTTCCAACTCCGAAGACGCCCGCCTTTTGGAGCCACCGTTCTGTCACAACGCACTCATATTCATGCGGGTTAGCCTAGGGCGAGTCCAATGGACAAGATGAAATCTCTTGGTAGGTCAGGCGTGCACCTCTAGCCACCACGGCTACAAGAACACCCTATGAGATCTATCTCGATAATAGATCTTAAAGTGAGAAAAACCAATCAAGAACAAAGTCATAGAAGAAGCACTTGATCGCTAGAAATCGGATTGCAATTTGATAATTCAACATCATAAACGATACATGGACAAGATCACCACCGGGATCCTACCTTGATCTTGCTCCTAGCTCCTGGAACTCCGACGTGGTCTTCCTTGCAAGGTTCCCACACCGGCTAGGGAAACCCTAGACAACTAGCTTAGCCCTCTCCTCTCCGGAATGGTGTACCACTCTTCTCTGCTCCTCGGTGGTGAATGGCGAATGAATTCATGCGTGGCTCTTGGCAGGGGGACTATAAATAGTCCGGGGGTCGTCTAGGTCAAAGGAGGGGACGAATAGGCCCAGAAATGGGCTGGGCCGACCGGCCTGGGCCCATTCTAGCCCATCTCGTGGCCTCCTTCGTCGGTGATGCTTCTCGTGTCTTCTGGAAGTTTCTCTCCTCTGCATGTGGGCCCTTGGCGTCAGTTTCTCCGCGATTTGGATAGAGCTCCTTGTCGTGCAAGCTTCAGCATTTTTTGTTCAGGTCCTCGGAGTTTTCTGCCTTCACGGGTTGGTCCTTGGGCTTCTTGGAGTCATGTTCACTTCATTGATTGACTTGTGCCGGGCTTCATGGTCTTCTCATGAGGTGCTTGATGAACTTTACTCGGAAGTCTTGCTTTTAACGCTAAATTCCTGCATAAACATTAAACTCCAAAACTGACATGCACGAATGAACTTGTTATATCAAGGGGGTTAGTACCAATGGATAAGATATAAAATTGATGCCAACACCGAAGGTAAACTCATGGCTAGGTTGACGGAAATCCACCGTCAACATCTCCCCCATGCTTAGACCTTGCTCGTCCTCGAGTAAGCCTTCGATGGATATCAGTGTTGTCCTTCATTGCTCAAACCCTGCACTTGGTCATACATGAGAAAACATAATGCTCTCAAAAATTTAATTCATTAGAGTTCCATAATGTATTAGCCTTCATCCCTACGGAGGGTGGATATTAATTAAGCTCTTCCCACAAGTATTAAACATGCTCCCAAAATTCAAATGGATCTCAGAAATTTTGAAATAAAGAATGAGATGAAAAAGAGCTAAACAAAGTTCAAAAATTTAAACCAACTTGCATCTTGCTCATGAACTCTCATCTCATCTTGTCTCTCAAGCCAATTTATTCTACTCCTTTCCCCTCTCAAAAACATATATATATGGTAGGCTCTATGTGGAGTTTTTTTGGAAAAAGTTTAGTCCTACCAAGATATTATAAATGAGATATTGTCAAAACAAGACAAGCTTCTCATGGTCTTACCGAGACTCGTCAAAACGGTCATTGGAAAATAATGTTATATCAAGGAGGGGAGAGAAAAATACACACACTTTGAGATAGGTGGACATGTGCAAATGGCAAAGAGTGATCCCGAGGCACAAAGGAAGTCCTCGTTATCAGATTGCACATGGTTGGAAAGATGAGTTTGGATCTTAATCTTGAAGCTTTTGAAATTCCTAATGCATTTAGAGAACCGGGGAGTTCACTTTATTATACATACACATATATGTATATATATTTTCTCATACATATTTTTATTCTTTATCTCTTTCTTTTTTTCTCTTTTCTCTTTTTTCTTTTACACACACATTTTTTTTTAATTTTACTCCCCTTGAATTCTAAATTGCATTGTACCTACCTCCTCCCCCATGCTTAGACGTTTGCTCGTCCTCGGGCAAAGAGGTGATAGAGATAAGGTAGGTACTAGAAATATTTTTCCTTTGGAGAGATACTACCATGCGCTGAAATTTAAATATCAACTAGGTACATGGCGTGGCTCTACTCATGTGTTTTTAGCATGTAAAACAAGTCAACCATAACATCATGAAGAGGATGAAAGGTTAAGGTAGGTTCTGAATTTTTTTTGATTTTAGTTTCTCAAAAAGAAGCAAATAACACATAGGACGGCTCATGTAAGGGGTTTATGATCCAAATAAAATATCCAAACAAGATTTATAACTCTAAACATTATCCAACCACTTAAGAGTCTATGATTGTCTTGCGTAGCAAATTCTAAAACCAACTTACTTGAAAGACTCGAAAAACCTTGATCGGGTTGTCCTCCCGGTAGCTTATTCTTGACTCGACGAACGGGTTGCCTCCCGCCTAGCACTTCGTTTATAGTCCATGGCTAGACTTCTTCACTTGTTTCAACACTCTTTGTGGGCATTGCAATCTTGGGTACCCACTTCCGCACCATCTTTGGCGCAGGCTTATTCTCCGGCTTAGTCATCTTTTTGGTCTTCACAGGCGGCTTTTGTTCCTTGATCTTGACGGATGCAAAAACCTCCTTGAGCAAGCTTGCATCGGTTTTAATCATGAAAGTTTTTAGGAAGAACTCTCTGGTCGGCCTGTCCGCGGCAAGTTGACACCTCAGTGCAACGATATCTTGCATCCTACTCTCCGACTGTGGCACAAGTGGCTCACCGTCACCCTCTTCCCAAGGGATGACGTGCGACCCGTGCGCACTGACGAGATGATGATCTTATATGCCGCGGTTAGACAGATCAAGATTTCCCCTGTGCAAGCTATGATTCGGTAGTGGTTGACGAATTTTAAGATGATGAGTTCTATTGAGTGTACGTCTTTGATTTCTTGCATCGTCACGAATCCTGGGATTACGCAAGGGCCCAACGTGCCCTCCATTGCTAATCCCCAGACTCAAATTGACGAGGCTTATTTAACTCAGGGGCATATTCTTAAGAAGGGTCCGGATGTTTCTTTGGTTTTCTTTTACCCGGGTCATACAAACCAAATTCGGTTACCTAACTCGGATTTTAGGTTGTACGGCCAAGGGCCACTTACCGATCCTCTTGAACCTCATCGTTCTAGTGTCTCTGGTGACAGGGTTACTAGGAGTGCATCGAGGAGAGCAGCTAGAGCGCAACAGTCGCCACCACATCCATCTCCGCAGCGCCGCCTCGGCCTCGACCTCGGCCCCTACCACACCTCCATCCCAGACATGGACCTCTCACAAGTACATGCCCAGGGTTACTCCCGGGTATGCTCCCAGTTGGGACCAGCCCATGTACCAGCAAGGTGCGAGTAGCTCGGCTTGGGCTAGTGCGGGCAGTGGCGAGTGGGCCATCCCTGCCGGTAGTACCTACGGAGATGCGACGTCTTCGTCATCCGGGTTGCGCTTGTCATCTCGTGGGGCCACCCTTACTCAGTAGATGAGCGAGCTCAACATCCGAGTCGGCGACATGGAGGAGACCGTGCACCAGCACGTTGAGTCCACCTGGGACTGGTAGCGGATGTCTAGCGAGAGACTTCACACCATCCACCGGTGGCACAAGCGAATAAATGGGTGGAGGCAGAGGGCCTACTACCGGTGGATGGGATTTCCCCCACCACAGTAGTGAGCCTGAAGCTAGCTTGGGGGAGGACCCCCACTGTAACACCTCGAATTTTTGAGGAATAGGAACCATCTTAATTAGTGGAGCTAAGCATGTTCACTAACATGGTTACTTGGTCAAATACCCACCCTTGGGTCAAACCCCTCAAAAACCAAAGTCAAACCCCTTAGAACCCTAGACCTTGCTGCAGTAATCTAGCATGTTCTCAAAATTTTGCATAAGTACTTCAAAATCGGCCAATAAGAAAGTTGTTCGTTATCCCTGGGAACACATTTCATCTAATTGGTGGCATTTGAAATTCTAAGTGGAAATGTCTCAAAAACTCAGTCAAAGCCTTGGAAGCAGTGTTGAGCAAACTGAGAAAAACCCAAACTTTGCAGTGATTTTCTGGGTAAACGATTGAGAAAAGCATAGGTCACCCATTGGGAAAGTTGTACAAGGATATGTGGTCTACAACTTTCGTATTTGGAGATTTCAAACTTCAGTTCAAAATTTTCAAGTTTGGACCCGTCGAACAGGCCTTGACTAAATGGCGGAGCACGCCGCCTTGAGCGCTTCGCGCCGACGGCCAGCCGCGCGACACCCTGCCCCGGCCCGTGCCAGTCAACGCCGCCCTCCGCTGGTCGCCATTGACGCCGTCCCATCCTCGCCACTTGGGCAACGGAAACCGCCTTGCCGCCCCCTGGTTCCCCCGCGCCCTTATCCACTCCGCACTACGCGTCGAACGCGGTGCCGCCGCCCGTCCGCAGGGCCCTACGTTGCCTCTCTCTCCCTTGCTACCCAAGGCGTCGCCTTGGCCTCGAAGGAAGACCCTCCGGCGCCTATAAAGCCCACGCGGGCTCCCTCGAGGCTGCCACTGCGCCTGGGACCGCCGCCGCTCACCATGGTTGCCACCGCCGCGAAATTCCCCTTACCCGTCGCGCCCGTCACCGTCTAAGCTGCCCTCCGCCTCCCCAGGATCTCCCCGGAGCTCCCCGAGCTGTCACCCGATCCCCATTGAGCTTCTGCTCGCCGGCACAGAGCAAGACGCGGCCACCATCGCCGAACACCACCGCAACTGCCCGCTGGCACCTCCCCGACTTCAACCGCGCCCAGAAACCTAGCTTAGGTATGCCCCTCGACCTTCTCGAGCACTTCCCCGACCTAGAACTCCGGCGAGGTCGCCGGAATTCCACCGACAGTGCCGCCCCTGTCCTTAGGGACCACATTGCATAGATGTAGAAACTTGTAGGGGCCTGAACGTAAAATATGAGGACCTATATGTAAAGAAAACAATCTTCCAAACTTAGATCTAAGTCCTGAATCTTGTAAAATTCGCCATAAATCACAGAAAAATCGTAAAAATGCAAACTCAATTTTGTTGTGATCCTTATGACCAGGAGAAACTTTTATACAAAGGAAGTTTGCAAATTTCGCTGTAGATTTTAAATTGATTTGAAATGATCAGTTTGGCTAGATTTGAAATAACTTGAATTCTAAAGTTTATCTACATGTGAATTTTGGATATGTTGTGTTTCATGGCATGTTTAGGCTTGAGACCAGCTTTGGCACAAAGTTTCTAAGTAGATATTTAATTATGAATTGTTTTGTGTAAAGGCTGATTATGTCTTGATGTTTTTGTATAGCTTTGTTAAATGCTTTTTGTATCTCAACTGGTTATCATGGCTTTGTTATGCTCAATTGTACCTCTAGTGAATTATCTGGTATTTTAGGGCTGGTTTAAGTGTATGTTTCTAATGTATGCATGAATAGCTATTTAAATGCATAGTTTAAATTCTACTTATATTCAGGGGCCAAGTTTTGGTGTACACTCTGGTTTTGGCCTAACAAGTATTTGGTAGGAAGATTGGCCTCAGTATAGTTGTGCATTTCTCTATATAATTTATTCAAGTCTTGCTAGGCTGAATTTTGTTATTTTGGTATAAATTAATATATGTATGTTATGATGCCAAATTTTGGTATGTAGCCTAGTTTTGCTAACATGTCTCTGTATGCTAAAAATTGGAGTCAGATCTGATATAAATATTTTTATATCAATTAATCATGTTTTCAACATCTTTAAATTGTGGTATTTTTCATGCTTAGTATAGGGCTTGTTTTGAGGTGATTTTTGCTCAGTAGACTTAGGGTTGAACCATGAGATTATATAAAAATCCTCACTGTGTTCTTGTTAATATAATTGACAGGATTAGTTTGTGAAATAAATCAAGCTCAATAAAAGGAATAAAAGGAAAACCAAGATTATCCTTGGGCAACTCAAATTTTAAATACCTAAACCTCACCAAGACACACCCTACACAACACCCTTACCTGGGTGAAGTAAAATAAATTAATTATCTTAAATGTGTACACAATCACCATCAAATGAGAAATAAAAATCATCCGCACACACCTTTCTCTATTAGAGGAAGAGTATGTTGAATATCATATCTAGGTGAATGTGGCCACCTATAAACCCCGTGTTTACCATTAAATTTGAAAAGTGGAATCTTGTTAAATTGGACAAATAAATCTTATGCATGTGCATCTCGTGTAGAATTTCCTGTCGGTAGCTACGAGATCGTCCCGGAACGAGAGGAAGGACCGTTGGAGGGACAAGTGGACGTCGTGGAGTACCACAAGACCCAAACCAAAGTTTGGAAGGGCCCAAGGCCTAGTTAGAACTAACATCTTCTTAAAAGGCAAGCACCGGAGCATAATCCTATGATTTTAACTTCCTGCAAATATATATGTTATGTTTGTGCATTTAAGTTTCAGGAGTTGAATTGAAACCATAGTTGCATGATCCTAGGTTCCTATGTTCTTACTAGAATGATAGGTCGTTAGTTGCCATGCTTTAAGGACCCGGTAAAAGTCGAGTGAAATCCTTCACTCGCGAGCTATAGGTTCTTATGTTGGAATCATAAGATTTAAACTGATATGCTCATGTGGTAAGAGCTTGGGATCGGCTCCGGTCAATAGGTGTCAATGGTTAAGCTTTTGAACGTACTAAACATTTGTCAGGAATGGGTCTGGTAAGCCTAGTACCTTCCTGATCCGGTAAGGGAACCTGGTCCACTAATCTTGGGAAGAGTCCCCCTGCTGCAGTAAAGGTGATGCATGAGTGAGGGTGGGCGGCGAGGCCGTAGCCACCTCACCTTGTACCAAAGACTGTGGACTTTGATCCCGAACCGAGGATGGCTGGGAACCGTCTGGTTGTTGCACACTCCACCCACCTTGGTTTTAGTTGTCATTTTTTTGGGGTGTGCATCTCCCGTGTGTTTAGGTCCACCTTGCAAGGTTATTAATCGATCGATCGTCGGCCTCTCACCGTTATCCGAGACTGCTTAACTATACAGTCTATTTCCCTTTATGATGGAATTGAGAATTAATATGGATGCTTGATTAATTGTATTGCACAACTCATGTTTGTTGTAGATGCTTACTTAGTAATGGTTAATCAACTAGGATTTGAGCTAAAATTCTGAAAGTAAGGACATACTCTTTGTTGCTTTTTAGCAAAATAATCCACTAGCCAAAAGCTTTGCATGTCTAGAGAGTTGGTGATTTTACATCACCCGACGGTTAAGTCTTGCTGAGTATTAGTATACTCAGCCTTGCTTTTGTTATTGTTTTCAGGTGAAGTTTGGGATGGGAAGAAGACGCTGTTTATTGACATTATGGATGGCCTCCTATAATACTACCTTTTATCGTTTAGTTTTATTTCCGCTGTATTTATAAACTCTGAACAATTTACTCTTATGCGAAAGACACGGTTTGTAATTACATAACCATTCATGGGAATTAATGTAATAAAATGTGACTTGTTTATCTCTGGACTCGCCTTCGTGTGAGTTTTGATGTACAATTGTCGATCCTTTGTTATAAGTGATTTACCAGGCTTGACCCGACAGAGACGACAAGTTAACTCTATGTTATTGCGTAATGACCAAAAGGAGTGGTTTATGCGATAATATAGAGTTAATTTGACGGATTCACAACCGGTATCGAGCTCATCGTACACGAGATCTTAATACACCCTTAATAACATGTTTTTAGAATAAAACTTACAACATTAAGGTGTGTTTGCAAAAATGCGTTAGGAACGCTAAGGAGTAACTAGTCCGAGAGGCCCTAGAGGGATTTTTGGGTGCTTTCAGGTGGCTAGTAATTTATGGTTTATTAGACTAACTTCCAGCACATTACTTTCAGTCAAAACTTACTTTCTTGCTCAATCAATCTGGAATGTGAAGCCACGTGTTTCATACGTGTGTTGTGCCGCATCACGAGTATGCGAGGGTCGATAGGACAATCCATTCAACGGATCCTATCTTCTTGTTTGGATGCCACGTGTTTTATACGTGTGTGTTCCACATGAAAGTCATGTGAGGGTTGATGGGTTCTATTCAAGATGAACCACATCTTCGCGTGTGTCTCGCCACGTTTTGCCACACATGGACGTTTCGCATTACGAAGATGCGAGGCAAGGATGCACTCCATTCAAACGGAGAGTGTCCGAGGTTGGACGCTGTCCATGCAGCGGCTTGATGCATGGATACCATTTTTATAGTGAACGGTAATGTATGAGGACGCTTTCGTGAGTGCTGGCATGAAAGGTTCATTTTCTGCAGATACACTAACCGCGATCCGTTAGAGCTAAGATCAATTAGAAGATCGACTAGTTATTATAGGGAGAGTCGTATTTTTGTGCCATGCCACCGGTGCTAACTCCGATTTTTGACAAGGAATTGTCTGTGAGGTCGAATAGGTTGTGCATGCATCATGTTAAAACTCTCTAAACTGAACAACAAAAATATGAAGGGAAATCTGAAATCATTTCCTCTCCAAACTTTTATCTAAATCACTTAATGCCTTCTAGCAGTTTTCTGAATGAGCTGCTGATTTGAAAAATTTTCAGGCTAGAAAATTAAGTTGTATGCAGAAACCATGTATACAAAAGTTGTCCCAAATGTTACCATGAAGTTTCTGTAAAAATTTCATAAAATTTGGATCAACCAAACTCAAGTTATGGTCTTTTTCCTAAGGAGTCATCTAGATGTCAATTCTAAGTACCTATCTCTTCGGTAATCCTTTCGACCCCCAAAACAATTTTTCCTGGGAAAATGGTAGATATGAAAGTTGCTCCAAATATTGTTGAGCACCAGCTGGTTAAATTTCAGAATTTTTGGTAGAAGGAATTTTGAGTTATGACCAAAATAGTGCAGCTATGTTTGCTGTTTTCCTGGGAGGCAGCCACTAGAGTTTTGGTTCTTTTGGCTATCTTCTTCTTGTTTTTAGCTCCACCTTTGAGTACCAATTTTGTACTCCATAACCTTATCGAGTACCTGGTAAAAATTCAGCATTTTTGGCTAAGTAAAACTTCAGCTATGCTAAGAATGGTGACCGTCAGCTTGCTGATTTTTCTGGGCAATAGCAAATTGGATGTTGGGTTAATCACCTATCTTCCCATCAGTTTTTGCCCAACCTGAGAATACCAAAGTTGTTTGGAATTTCACATTCTGAATCGTCACAAAATTTCAGCATCAACGGACATCCACAACTAGAACTATGGACAAAACTGTGCCACTCGGCCTACTGAAAAAACAGCCAGAACAACAAGTTCAGAAGTTGATGTTTTCATTATCTTCGGATCAGGTTCAACCCAATCTTTGAATACCAAACTTGTGCTTCATAACCTCACCAAGTTTCTTGTATAATATGAGAATTTTTGGAGCACCCATCTTGGAGTTTCAGAGTTTTAGTCGATGTTGTTCAGAAAGTGGGCACAATCTATGCAAAATCAAATAAGTCCCGTTGCAGTTATCTTGGTTAACCAATAAGAGAGAAACGATTTCCTTTGCCAAGACAAGCAAAGCTTCTTTATGCTTCCTGGTTGTCTCTACACATTTTCATCAGTTAGAGGCAATTCACCAACGTTTTATGGCTATAAAATGTTGGTTATTCAACCTTTCCTTGCATTGGTATCCCCCACACTTATCGCTTTAAACTCTCAGTCCTTGAATCTGCAATTCTTGTCATTGCTCACACATAAATGAGTAAAACAAAATACTCCATTGATAAACACCTTGAGCAAGGGTTAATTCCTAACTCTCATCTTTTTCCCAAATTCTGTCAATTGACATTTGGAAGTTGATACTTCCAAAGACAATCCCTGAGTTGACATGTTGGATGCTTTTCTAAGTAAAATTTAGGAACCTCTGTAAACAAGCCTCACAAAATGTTTGTTTACTAACCTTTTCTTTCTTTAGAAAAATCTATATGGAACCTTCCGATTTGGTCTCCGTCCTTCCAAATCTCAAAGTTCACCTAGTATTAATTCGAATCAACTAGACTAATTGGAAGCAAGATGAGCAGAGTTTTTCATAAGCAATTAAGGTTCTCTAAAAGTCAAGGAGTTTTCTATCGGTCAGTGATCTTGTGATCCTTTTGCAAATCTCTTTCAAATCAATGGAATCGGGATTTAAGTAAGCAAATGACAGGCAAAATTCTCTGACATGTTTTTCCTGATTCAATCTCAATTTTGAATTATGGATACCCCAAGATCTTCTCGTTTCCCCCCAAGATCACGGTCATTTCTGTCGAGCCGTTTGACCCCATCCTTTTCAGGCCATATGCATTGGGCGCATTGCGGCTCGCCACCTTTCTACCGAGCTGGGATCGCCGCCACGCACACGCCACCAGGCGTCATGTCGCCAAGGCATCTCGATGCCGGCCACTACGCCGCACGCGACCATCACCGCATCAATCCGTCCCCCACCTCAAGTGGTCACGAGCGCCACAGCCTACCACCGTCCTCCGCCATCGTTAAAGGCACCTCCTCCCTTCAGCTCTCACCACCCAGAGCTTGCCTCCGCTTGAGCCTTGCATCCCCGCTACTCTCACTCCCCACCGGCTGCCCCTTTGAGCACGCACGCCATCCATCTTCTTCGCCTACGACATTCATCGGTGATGCCAGAAGAGGCTCAAGAAGAAGTCCAAGAGAAGAATCCAATCCTGAACCACTCCATGGCTCATTGGCTGGAGATGTTTGATTCAGTTCGCTGGACTCTAGTTGCATTGTACCTCTGCTTTGCAATGCAGTTTTTGATCTTCCTCATGAGCGACGTTGAAGTGTGTGAGGAAAACCATGTATCCGCTATCATCTCTGAGCTTTAGATCTTGAAGAGTTTAGACGTGCTTTGTAGTTTCCTCTATGTAATCTTTATCTTTCCCTAAAGATTGTCATCTAATCTTGTTGTTGAATCTCGGGACGAGATTCCTTTTAAGGGGGGTAGGCTGTAACACCCCGAATTTTTGAGGAATAGTAACTATCTTAATCAGTGGAGCTAAGCATGTTCACTAACATGGTTACTTGGTCAAATACCCACTCTTGGGTCAAACCCCTCAAAAACCAAAGTCAAACCCCCTAGAACCCTAGACCTTGCTGCAGTAATCTAGCGCGTTCTCAAAATTTTGCATAAGTACTTCAAAATCGGCCAATAAGAAAGTTGTTTGTTATCCCTGGGAACACATTTCATCTAATTGGTGGCATTTGAAATTCTAAGTGGAAATGTCTCAAAAACTCAGTCAAAGCCTTGGAAGCAGAGTTGACCAAACCGAGAAAAACCCAAACTTTGGAGTGATTTTCTGGGTAAACGATTGAGAAAAGCATAGGTCACCCTTTGGGAAAGTTGTACAAGGATATGTGGTCTACAACTTTCGTATTTGGAGATTTCAAACTTCAGTTCAAAATTTTCGAGTTTGGACCCATCGAACAGGCCTTGACCAAATGGCTGGACGAGCACGCCAGCGCCGGCCGACGCTAGCCGAGCCGCGACACCCGCCCGGTGTCCGTGTCAACGCCGCTCTCCGCTGGTCGCCGTTGACGTCGTCCCATTCTCGCCACTTGGGCAACGAAAACCACCTTGCCGCCGGTTCTGCGCCTTATCCGCCTCCATTTCAGATCGCACACACGCGCCGCGCGTCGCGGTGTCCGCAGGGCCCTGCGCTGCCTCTCTCTCCCATGCTACCCAAGGCGTCGCCTTGGCCTCGAAGGAAGACCCTCCGGCACCTATAAAGCCCACGCGAACTCCCTCGGCGGCCGCCGCCGCACGCATGCCGTCACCGCTCGCCATGGATGCCACCGCCGCGAAATTCCCCTTTCCGTCGCTGTCTTCTAAATTGCCGTCCCCGCCTCCCGGGATCTCCCAGCTGTCACACCCGATCCCCATCGAGCTTCGCTCGCCGGAAGAAAGACGCCGTCGCCGAGCACCGCCGCAACTGCCCGCTGGCACCTCCCCGACTTCAACCACGCCCAGAAACCTAGCTTAGGTATGCCCCTCGACCTTCCCGAGCACTTCCCCGACCTAGAACTCCGGCGAGGTCGCCGGAATTCTGCCGGCAGTGCCGCCCCTGTCCTTAGGGACCACATTGCAAAGATGTAGAAACTTGCAGGGGCCTGAACGTAAAATATGAGGACCTATATGTAAAGAAAACAATCTTCCAAACTTAGATCTAAGTCCTGAATCTTGTAAAATTCGCCATAAATCACAAAAAAATCATAAAAATGCAAACTCAATTTTGTTGTGATCCTTGTGACCAGGAGAAACTTTTATACAAAGGAAGTTTGCAAATTTCATTGTAGATTTTAAATTGTTTTGAAATGATCAGTTTGGCTAGATTTGAAATAACTTGAATTCTAGAGTTTATCTACATGTGAATTTTGGATATGTTGTGTTTCATGGCATGTTTAGGCTTGAGACCATCTTTGGCACAAAGTTTATGAGTAGATATTTAATTATGAATTGTTTTGTGTAAAGGCTGATTATGTCTTGATGTTTTTGTATAGCTTTGTTAAATGCTTTTTGTATCTCTACCAGTTGTCATGGCTTTGTTATGCTCAATTGTACCTCTAGTGAATTATCTGGTATTTTAGGGCTGGTTTAAGTGTATGTTTCTAATGTATGCATGAATAGCTATTTAATTGCATAGTTTAAATTCTACTTATATTCAGGGGCCAAGTTTTGGTGTACACTCTGGTTTTGGGCTAACAAGTATTTGGTAGGAAGATTGGCCTTAGTATAGTTGTGCATTTCTCTATATAATTTATTCATGCCTTGCTAGGCTGAATTTTGTTATTTTGGTATAAATTAATATATGTATGTTATGATTCCAAATTTTGGTATGTAGCTTTGTTTTGCTAACATGTCTCTGTATGCTAAAAATTGGAGTCAGATCTGATATAAATCTTTTTATATCAATTAATCATGTTTTCAGCATCTTTAAATTGTGGTATTTTTCATGCTTAGGATAGGGCTTGTTTTGAGGTGATTTTTGCTCAGTAGACTTAGGGTTGAACGATGAGCTTATATAAAAATCCTCACTGTGTTCTCGTGAATATAATTGACAGGATTAGTTTGTGAAATAAATCAAGCTCAATAAAAGGAATAAAAGGAAAACCAAGATTATCCTTGGGCAACTCAAATTTTAAATACCTAAACTTCACCAAGACACACCCTAAACAACACCCTTACCTTGGTGAAGTAAAATAAATTAATTATCTTAAATGTGTGCACAATCACCATCAAATGAGAAATAAAAATCATCCGCACACACCTTTCTCTAATAGAGGAAGAGTATGCTGAATATCATATCTAGGTGAATGTGGCCACCTATAAACCCCGTGTTTACCATTAAGTTTGAAAAGTGGAATCTTGTTAAATTGGAGAAATAAATCTTATGCATGTGCATCTCGTGTAGAATTTCCTGTCGGTAGCTACGAGATCGTCCCAGAACGAGACGAAGGACTGTTGGAGGGACAAGTGGACGTCGTGGAGTACCCCAAGACCCAAACCAAAGTTTGGAAGGGCCCAAGGCCTAGTTAGAACTAACATCTTCTTAAAAGGCAAGCACCGGAGCATAATCCTATGATTTTAACTTCCTGCAAATATATATGTTATGTTTGTGCATTTAAGTTTCAGGAGTTGAATTGAAACCATAGTTGCATGATCCTAGGTTCCTATGTTCTTACTAGCATGATAGGTCGTTAGTTGCCATGCTTTAAGGACCCGGTAAAAGTCGAGTGAAATCCTTCACTCGCGAGCTATAGGTTCTTATGTTGGAATCATAAGATTTAAACTGATATGCTCATGTGGTAAGAGCTTGGGATCGGCTCCGGTCAATAGGTGTCAATGGTTAAGCTTTTGAACATACTAAACATTTGCCAGGAATGGGACTTTGGACTCACCTTCGTGTGAGTTTTGATGTACAGTTGTCGATCCTTTGTTATAAGTGATTTACCGGGCTTGACCCGGCAGAGACGACAAGTTAACTCTATGTTATTGCGTAATAACCAAAAGGAGTGGTTTATGCGATAATATGGAGTTAATTTGGGCGGTTTTGTCACACCCACTCTGAGGTAACTTGTATCTTTATTTTCAGAATCTCATATGCTAAAAACACATAAAAATCTGCAGAATTAAAAAGACCAAAAATATTTATTTGCTTTCCTAAATTAGTTTGCTTTCATATGCGCGGTAAGAATGCTTTCTGTTCTTCATGGTTGAAATGATGAATAGTTGCTCTGTTTATTCCTTTTGTATGCCTTGCTACAGCTTAGTACCCTATTTAAGTTTTGAGTTTGTTGGCTTGCATGATCAAACCCTTAGCTTGAAACTTGTGGGTAGCAAAAAGCATGACCATTGTCTAGGTTGTTGTAAGGTATGATATGGTATAATAGAGTTGCTATGAGCTAGTGCTAAGTGATGTTTGATATCCGGAGTTTTCTTTTGAAAAATGATAAAATGATAAGTTCCTCAATGATGAGAAATTCCTATCCAAAGCCATATGTAGATCCTAGCTTTTGTTAGCCTCCACATATGCTACTTGTTTTCTTCATTGAGTCTTGTCGAATTGTTGTGACCGTCGGCGAGAAACTTGTCATGCTCCCATGATCAAGATAATGTACACAACCACTATATGCTGAACTTCTACACCGGAAGTTAAGCACCCATCATTTCGTCCATCTCCCATACATACCACAAATAAAGCTCCGTGCATCGTTCTATGATTACTCTCTCTCCAAAAATATTCAGCAAGGACTATGGGCTATGAAAAAAAACAAACATGCTCAAGGGCATGCATAAAAAAAGAGAGAAAAAGAAAGAATAAAGAGACATAGCCCAAGTCTCAAAATTTTCAAAAGGAGAAGAGAGAATCATATGCAAAAAGGAGTTCACCATCCATCCACCATATACACACACATGCACATCTTGATCAGGTTGTATGACTTGTTGCTCCCAAGGATCCGGTTTTTGACTCGACAACATATGAGAAACATGTATGCCACATGTTTTCCCTACCTACAGCTCCACATATCAGCCCATTAGGAGTAGGTGGAGAAAGAAGGCAATATAATGCCTTGGTGATGAATCATACACAATGAGCGATCCGAGAGTATCATTCAAGTAACTTTGATTTCTTTGTGAAAATTTGCAAAACCTCCGTTTTGACAACTGATCAAGGTACTTGTGATTCGTAATTTCGATACAACCGTTCTATCTTTCAACCGCCCAAGGCAGGTGAAGCTACAAGCCCCATATCAATCAAGCATAAGGTAAGATTAATGCCAACTCATTCAATCCTTGATAGAGTACCTAGTTGTATGCTTGTCATAAACTAGGAATACAACATCGTAGCAACTCCTGATCAACCAACCTAAGTCCTAAGTGTCTTGCTCGGGATGAGCAAAAGGCTAGCTTAGGAGTTGTTGACGGCTAAGTGCTTACTTTAGCCGTCAATTTACTCATGAATAAAGGAGCAAGAGGCATTTCTTACACGCATTTTTAGTTAAGAATAATGTAGTTCCACTTGTCCTTGGAGATTATGTGATTGTAGGAAAATAAGCATAAAGAAGTGGCAAACTCACCTTCTATGATTCATGCCATGTCACCTCCGCCAAGGAGTGGCTGCCACCTCAGGTGCCATGCATGCAAGCCATGTCACCAATCTAAGGGAGGCAAGCCCCGACGAATCAGAGCGTGACACGTGGACTTCACATGGATCCATGGGCCCACCAGAATGCCTAAACCACCTCAAGAGTACGTGTACACCGGGGACCGACCTAAGGGCCCACAGATGACCACCCCAGGAAGCACACCCAGGGGGCCACTGATCTCAGCCCTTGGATCGGCCGAAGCAGGCCAGGTCGGTGATCCGAGGCCTCCTTGCTTGTCCATTGGTCCTAGAGGCCATCCCCGGTGTTTCACTCCTCTTGCGCCGGGCTCGAGCCTATAAATAGAAGGGAGGGGTTCATTTCTTACCAACACATCTTACTCCTCCTCTCTCACTTTTGGTTTCTAAGGCTAGGAGGTAGGCTAGAGTAGTTCTACTTTAGCTTCCAAGTCTACTTTGGGATCTAGGTATGAGTTCTCTTGTATCTTTATTTTATTATATGACTTTGATCTACTTCAGTTATTCAGCAATTTCATATAAAGTTGTGCTTGTATACATGGGTGATTTGTTCATGTGTTCTTCACTTGTTCATCATTTAGAGGCTCATGTTCTTGATGAACAAGGCCTTCGATCCAGTTGATGAGTGACTTACATGTTTTCGTGTTTGTTCATAAGTTAGAGGCTCGTGTTCTTCACGAACACGATCCTTTGATCTTGTTGAATAGACATCGGAAAGCACAAATCCGTTTGTGTACTTAGCCTAATTTGATCTAGTTAGATCCCATGTTTGTGTTGTATGAAGTTCGTGCTCAAGCTACGGTACTCGGTGTAATTGGCGGTTTACGGTGGCTCGACTGGGTCACAATAGCCCGGCGGTCGGTCCTGCTAACAACGTAAGCGTGGTGCTTGGGTTGCGTAGCTACGTTACTTATGAGTGTATCTCACGGTTTGTCTTGGGGTAGGCCGCGGTGGTGACAGCCGTTGGACCCTTCTTGAATCCCCCACGTTCGGATACGCTGTAGGAGTCTAAAGTCTAACAACCGGAGTTGTGCGTAAGCGGGACGCGGGAGGTTAGCTCCTCGTTTGTACCTGGGTGCTTGAGCCAACATTCATACAATGCTAGTGTGTATCTAACTCGTCTGACTAACTTTGTGTGTTTAGTACCTTAGAACCTAGAACTAACTCGTATGTTGCCTCCTAAGCCTAGGACCTTTAGAGAGAGTGTGTTTGTGTGTTCACACTACCATCCTATCTATCATACCTTACCCCTGTACTTGAGTGTTTGGTTTATTTCCGTCTATGATTTATACTCATTGCAATAGTGTTGAACTTGTTAATCTGCCCAGCCTTTCTTGGATTCGATACCCTTTGGAATACTCCTTTGGAGAAATGCTACAATTGTACTTCCGTGCGCTTGCAGACTCTTGTAATCATTAGGATTACCATTTGGTTATTTCTGGCATCGTTGCTAGGAACCCATAACTTAGAATCGAGGTTAAGAAATACCAACAATGATCGTCCTTGACGCCATGGTGAGTCCTTGATAGAACTTTTGAACAAGATCTTCCTTCGGGAACTTATGATGTGGCGCCGCCCGAGTGTACTCATTGAAGCGCTCGAAAGCTTCCGATATGGTCTCCCTAGGATATTGAGCAAAAGTAGCAATCTTATTGCGCAAGCTTTGAGTCTTACCCAGTGAGTAGTATTCCTTCATGAAAGCTCTCATCAAAGCTTCCCAATTTTGCACCGTCTCCGCTGGTTGAGTGTAGAACCATTGCAAAGCCTTTCCAAGAAGCGAGAATGGAAAGAGCCTTGCCCTCATTTGGTTTTGAGTCACCCCGTCCATGTTGAATGTCTGACAAAGTTGAATGAACGCTTGGAGGTGAAGGTTGGGATCCTCTTTACCGGTGAAGGGTGAATGTTGCACCGTGCGGATTGTTGAGGTCTTGATCTCGAACGGCCTTCTGATCTCCGCGAGGTTCAAGATGGTAGGTCGATGATGTCCGGGGTGCATAGCTCCCCAATCTTGCGCTCCGGCTGCGGTTGTTCTCCCATTGGTTGCGGTTGAAGTTGATTTCCCCTAGGGTTTGGAGGTGGTGATTCCTTTGGAGATCCCGACGATCCTTCGGCCTCCGCTTTTGGATCTGCAAATTCCAGCTTTTTAGCTTGTGCTTCACATCTCCTTATCCTGTAAAGTTTTTCTGGATCATCCACAAAATTTTTGGGTTTGTTGGAGAGGTAGCCGTCCATCTCCTGTTAGGGTTAGCAATAAACAAAATATATACAAGAACAAAAATAAAAACAAATCTAAGAAAACTAGGGTTAGTCAAAAACTAGATTAGATTGATTTTGAGGATGATCAAAAGTTAGTAGATGCAAAACGAAAAACCAAAAGAAAATTGAAAATATTCACAAAAAGCAATAAAACATCGAATCTTGATCACTTGTTCCCCGGCAACGGCGCCAGAAAAAGGGGCTTGTTGACGGTGTATATGCGTATCAAACTTCATTTGGATTGCAAGCGGACAAATCCTCCGTCGTAGTCAAGGGACCCTTCTTCCCTTAAGTGTGAACCCAAGGTATCGAATCCGTGGAACAAATGTGTGATGCAAGAACCAATCTATTATAGCCGAGAACACTTAGATCTTCAAAGGAAACTCTTATGCATCTAATCTAAAGAACACCAAGAAAACGAATCTAATCTATGAAAACCGGATGTAGCAAGAGATAGAGAGGGATAGGTAAAACCAATCTAGAGAGATTGGATCAAGCTCTTGTTGAAGTTCCAAGCAAAGATGAACAAACCAAATCGAATCTCATAAAAAGCTTCTTTAAATCACGGCTTCCCTTCCAACTCCGAAGACGCCCGCCTTTTGGAACCACCGTTCTGTCACAACGCACTCCTATTCGTGCAGGTTTGCCTAGGGTGAGTCCAATGGACAAGATGAAACCTCTTGGTAGGTCAGGCATGCACCTCTAGCCACCACGGCTACAAGAACACCCTATGTGATCTATCTTGATAATAGATCTTAAAGTGAGAAAAACCAATCGAAAACGAAGTCGTAGAAGAAGCACTTGATTGCTAGAAATCGGATTGCAATTTGATAATTCAACATCATAAAGGATACATAGACAAGATCACCACCGGGATCCTACCTTGATCTTGCTCCTAGCTCCTGGATCTCCGACGTGGTCTTCCTTGCAAGGTTCCCATGCCGGCTAGGGAAACCCTAGACAACTAGCTCGACCCTCTCCTCTCCGGAATGGTGTCCCTCTCTTCTCTGCTCCTAGACGGCGAATGGCGAATGAATTCATGCGTGGCTCTTGGCAGGGGGACTATAAATAGCCCGGGGGTCGTCTAGGTCAAAGGAGGGGACGAATGGGCCCAGAAATGGGCTGGGCTGACCAGCCTGGGTCGGCCGGCATGGGCCCATTCTAGCCCATCTCGTGGCCTCCTTCGTCGGTGATGCTTCTCGTGTCTTCTGGAAGTTTCCCACCTCTGCATGTGGGCCCTTGGCATCAGTTTCTCCGTTGTTTGGATAGAGCTCCTTGTCGTGCAAGCTTGAACATTTTCTGTTCAGGTCCTCGGAGTTTTCTACCTTCACGGGTTGGTCCTTGGGCTTCTTGGAGTCATGTTCACTTCATTGCTTGACTTGTGCCGGGCTTCATGGTCTTCTCACGAGGTGCTTGATGAACTTTACCCGGAAGTCTTGCTTTTAACGCTAAATTCCTGCATAAACATTAAACTCCAAAACCGACATGCACGAACGAACTTGTTATATCAAGGGGGTTAGTACCAATGGATAAGATATAAAATTGATGCCAACACCAAAGGTAAACTCATGGCTAGGTTGACGGAAATCCACCGTCAACATCTCCCCCATGCTTAGACCTTGCTCGTCCTCGAGTAAGCCTTCGATGGATATCAGTGTTGCCCTTCATTACTCAAACCATGCACTTGGTCATACACGAGAAAACATAATGCCCTCAAAAATTTAATTCATTAGCGTTCCATAGTGTATTAGCTTTCATCCCTACGGAGGGTGGATATTAATTAAGCTCTTCCCACAAGTATTAAACATGCTCCCAAAATTCAAATGGATCTCAGAAATTTTGAAATAAAGAATGAGATGAAAAAGAGCTAAACAAAGTTCAAAAATTTAAACCAACTTGCATCTTGCTCATGAACTCTCATCTCATCTTGTCTCTCAAGCTTATTTATTCTACTCCTTTCCCCTCTCAAAAACATATATATATGTGGTAGGCTCTATGTGGAGTTTTTTGGGAAAAGTTTAGTCCTACCAAGATATTATAAATGAGATATTGTCAAAACAAGACAAGCTTCTCATGGTCTTACCGAGACTCGTCAAAAAGGTCATTGGAAAATAATGTTATATCAAGGAGGGGAGAGAAAAATACATACACTTTGAGATAGGTGGACATGTGCAAATTGCAAAGAGTGATCCCGAGGCACAAAGGAAGTCCTCGTTATCGGATTGCACATGGTTGGAAAGATGAGTTTGGATCTTAATCTTGAAGCTTTTGAAATTCCTAATGCATTTAGAGAACCGGGGAGTTCACTTTATTATACATACACACACACATATATATATATTCTCATACATATTTTTTTCTTTATCTCTTTCTTTTTTGCTCTTTTTTCTTTTTTCTTTTATACACACATTTTTTTTAATTTTACTCCCCTTGAACTCTAAATTGCATTGTACCTACCTCCTCCCCCATGCTTAGATGTTTGCTCGTCCTCGGGCAAAGAGGTGATAGTGATAAGGTAGGTACTAGAAATATTTTTTCTTTGGAGAGATACTTTGAAATCTTCAATCTTGGCATCATCTTGCGATCTTCCTTGAGTTGATGATCCATACTCAAATAATAGGTTGTGGTCAAGGAGGTAAACACAAAAGATGATATTTTTGGTTTTAAGGGTGGATATCCGGCGAGGTTTGTGAAATCTCCGATGTGGGGATACACAATGCACGGATAAAAAGGCTAGCAAAAAGATAGATACGCAAAAACGGAATGACCAGCTTCTTAGTCTCGGGCCAGAGAAATCAAGCCCTGAATTAACTCACCCAAAAATAAACCTTGTATACTATGTTTTTGCACTCAAATAAATATATGGCTCTGGATAGGTAGAGCAACATGCAAGTGGTATTATTGACAAGGCTAGCATTACTTTAAGAACAAAAACAAATCATCTTTAACCCATCCAAAAATTGAGAGCATATAAAAAACTATGGGTCTTTATTTTTATCATAACGTCCGCAAAAGATTAAGCTAGTATTTAAATTAATTTCAGATTTGTATTTTAAGAGAGCATTAGCTTAATCATGCATAAAAACAAGTACAAAGATAAGCAAAGCAGCAACTATCATCATATATCAACATGGCACAAACATTTTATCTTTGCCAAAGGTAAAAACAAGGTGGTGATTTTATTCATGATGAAATAAAAACAAGGTGATGATTTTATTCTATTGATCGATGTTCTATAGAATATAATGCAAGTGATGATGGTCGACCAAAGATCATTACCGGAAAAACGCTCATTTGTACTGGTTGGTAATCCTCATTTGTTCTGGGTATCCAACTGGTACAAACCATCCGGTACAAATGATGTGGAGCATTTGTACCAGGCGACATACCCGGTACAAATGCCTCACATTTGTATCGGGTGGAGCCTCAGCCCGGTACAAATGTCCCTTCCCCCTCCGATGTGGCAGGGGGGCATTTGTATCGGGTGGAGGCACCACCCGGTACAAATATGCGTTTTTTGTTGTTTTATGTTCCTTTACTCTAACGTATTTGCTTAATATACTAATACTAATCCTAATATGTTGTAATATAAAGTTGTGTGACATATAAAATATTATATTTGAGATAATATTCAACATGCATTCGTATATATTTATATAAATATATACGAATGCTTGTAGAATATATCATCTCAAATCCTGAAATTGAAGAACTTTGGAAATAATATTACACATTAGCATATTGTGCATACTGAAATTTAGATTAATAATATGCATTGGATGAAATGTTAGCAGAGTTTAATTTTTGCTTCCAGATGTTTGGTCTTTGCTTCCAGATGCTTCTTTGTTGGTCTGACTTGTCCCTTTCTCGGTTGTCGCTCCTTTTACAGTAATGGAGGATAAGCCTGCATAAAATTCTCCCCCTGGCTTAATAACCTTGTCTAGAAGAAATCCGCATAATTGTTCTTGAATCAATTGGATTTTTTCTGTCTCGAGGAATCCTTCCCTGATGTTGCCAATCTACCAGAGAATATGAACAACAGAATAAGAATCGGATCGGAGAATATGAACAATAAGAACTACATGTAGTCGCAGTTGTGTGTGCACACACCTTCTCTTCGAATTTGCTACATCCATGTAGTCAGATCACTGTACTCACAAACATAGTATCCGCATAGATTGGTGCCGGAAGGCTGCGTCATGACCTGTACATATGGAAAAACCAAGTAATGAAATAAGTTTTTATTGTATTGTAAGAATTGAATAAGCTAAGACACATACTGGCCAGTCATAGTGGACATAAAGGTTTTTGTTGGACTTTCGGGGTACTTTTCACAGAGACAAGTCCATGCGGTTTTAATCAGCTCTACGGTATCTTGGTATCTACTTTTATCTGTAGTCTTGTACAAAGAATCGAAGACAAAGACCTTGCTTCGCGCCATACAAAAACTAAAGATAATCCAGTGGAAGTTGTCCATAGATGCAGAAGTATTAGTTTCTTAAAATATACAATGTAATTTCAAAAAGATAAGGAGATGAGATACACGTTGATCACCCGAAGTTGTATGGCAGCTCCATGATAGCCTTATCATGGTGTTTGTCTAGAAAGTTGATGATGTGATTAAGTGTTTCCCTCTCATTAAGTTTGAGAGTGTTTTGAGTTATCATCAAAGGATCCATGTAGCCCACCCTCATGATTCCTTTCCACCTGCTCCGTTGCATCACAAAACTATATGACACAAAAAATATAAAAGTTTATATATGGGATAAAGTGGCTAGAGCATTGATTTTTAACTTATAGTAGAATAAACACTTACAGAGTCCAGCAACTGATGAATGAGACGTCAAGTGCATCCATATTGAATAGCAACCAGAATTCCTGCATGGGAATAGTGAAGTCCTGTTGCCCACGGAAATAATGATGGTCCTCGATGCGAACATAGAGCAACTCCATCCCGCCGACAACTTGGAACATGTGCCACTTGTGCAATTCATACATCCTCGTTGGAAGATACTGGAGCAATCGCGACCACACAAGCTCACACCCAGCCACATACTTTGGTCTATTTGCCCCTTTATGCGGTGCAATTTCCTCATCCCCTAGAAGTTGTGCTGGAGCCAGACCCGCTGATTTGGCAAAATCAAGCAATTGTTGCTCATACATTGTAAGTGGTCTAGTTGCCCTATATGTCCCTTCATGAGTTGGGATTGCATCATCCCCTCGAATTTGAGCTTCAGTCAGATCTGTTTCTTTGTTAAATTCAGCCACTTGCTGCTCATATGTTGAAAGCACCTTGAGGTCAGGGATAGATTATTTTGACAGGGTCCCTAGTTGTGGAACACTAGATGCAGTTTTCTTCTTCACGCATTGAGTCTTGAGTACTTGTCGGTCGTAGTCAGTCAATGGCTTGGGAATATCATCTGGGTTTTTTTCTTTCCTCCTCCATTTTCCTCAATTGGTTTCTCAACTGGAGGCTTCTTAACTTTCAATATTTATCTATCCAATTCTTGCTTCACTGACTGGTCAAGTTCCTCGTTTGTCTTCTCATAAGCAAGTTTTGGTGGAGGCTTCTTCTGCTTCTTTGGAGGCGAAGGAGGAGGAGCTTGTCGCTTGCCCTTGCCCTTAACATGTGCAGGAGGTGGAGAAGGAGATGGACCCTCGCTTGGGTCCCTGTCACCTATAGGACTCATGCTGCGCTCGCCTTGCACGTGAATGCGGTAGTTGATCTTGGCGTTCAGGCATGGCGGCTGGTGATGTAGGTGAGTCAGTTGGAGGAGAAGGTGGCTGTTGCGTAATCCTTATGTGAGCCTTGGGCCAAAAAATCCAAGTATGCACAGAATCTTGAAGAATCTCTTCCCCATTATTAGGTCCCGGTATCTCCAGCTCCAAGTCAGCCAATCCGTCGACCACTTGGTCCACAAAAATTCTGGTGTAATATTCAATTCCACGATGGTGGCCATTGATGCTATCCCCTTCTACCGTTTTCTCAGCCACTCCATATGCCACCACAAGCCTCTTGTTTCTGCATTGATCAAGAAGCTCACACGCTGACCTCACGATGATGTCATCCACGGGCCAGTGTGGCCGGTTTTGCGATGAGGTCGGTTGCCGCTTCAATCAGCTAGCCGCCGCTGCTTCGTAGTTATTGCTGCATGTTCTGTTGAAGCGATGCTGCTCTTCCCCATAGAAGATGGGCTCATTTCATCAGTAGGACCTTGCTGATGAGATGATTGTTTGCTAAGAGCAAGAGCCACATGCTCGTCAATGATTTTCTCCATTCTTGCCTCGGTATTGATTATGCGATCTTGCAACTCTTTTAGTTGTCATTCTTGTTGGTCCTTAGACCTTTTGCGACTTTTAGGAGTCAATGTGCTCACGCCATGCAAGTTTCCATGGAACTGCTCCTTTGCCTCGGCAACGTCCACTGTGTTCTCGAGTGCCTATTGCAGCACTAAGCTCGTCTCTCTCTCGATCAGGCACAAATGTTCCATCAGCAGTCATGCGGATCAAGTCAACAAGCCTTGCCGCCATCTCTCTCTTTTGGTCGCTCGATACTAATATTATGTTCCATCTTCAGGATTGATCGTTCCACCATGTGCATAATAATAAGTCATTGCTCGCTTGGGCCAATCTATAGTTGCCGGTATGAGTCCACGTGCAATACAATCATGTTCCATCTTGTCCCATTTGGGCATAACCACCTTGTAACCTCCAGACCTAAGCTTATGAAATTCTTTTTTTAGATGCATTGATGGTGTTTGTTGCAATCATCTTGGTGGCTTCTTGCGTTTGCTTGTACTGCACAAATGAATCCCAATGATCTCGTAACTTTGCATTTCCTTTCTTTGTGAAATCGGGTGCAAGTCCCTTCTTGATGTAGTCTTTGTTCAGCCGCTTCTTATACAACTGAAAGGCTATTGCACCCTTCTGCATGGCCCAAGTCTGCACATTTGCCAGATTTGTACCTTCTGGAAACAAGAAGTGTAATTGCATCTCGGTCCAAATCATGTTCTTCTTTGTTTCCGAGACTACATATTGTTATGCATTCTCATGTTCCTCTTCATCTTCATTTTGAAGTTCATCTACAGCTTCAGCTCCTTTCCAATACCGAAAGCTTATTGGGATGTTATACCTAACAAGAGCCCCAATGTGGTTTGTCAACTTGATGACATTGTCATGTGGAGCTAATAGCATGCCTTCGTCAGAAACTTCTATGATGATTAAACGACCCTCTAGCTTCGCCTTCGGACCACGTTTCCCACGAGGCATTTTGCTGCTCGATGACGGTTCCTGGAAATTGAAGGACTATCAACTGATTGCTCCTATTAATTAGTAATTAAACTTAAAGCGTAACGTGGTACTAGTTTGTACTAATTATACCTCTAATTGTTGCCCATTGTTACTTGTCTCGGCAATTGGTTGGTCTTCCGCATCGATGCCATCACCAGACATGTTCAGGTAGCTGTCAGCCTCCCGCTAATCTTGTTCATTTACTGGATTGTTCAAACCATTGTTGTTAGCAATTATGTCCATTAACAATGCCTCTTTCGCTGCCCTTTGTCACTAAATAACAAGAATAAATAACAATTATTTTGTAATGAAGTAATTAATTTCTAGTGAAGAATCTAATTTTCTAATGGAGTGACTAATTTTCTAATGAAGTAACTAATTTTCTAGTGAAGTAACTAATTTTCTAATGTAGTAACTAATTTTCTAATGAAGTAACAAATTTTCTAGTGAAGAAATAGATTTTCCAGTGAAGAAACTAATTTTCTAGTGAAGTAACTAATTTTCTAATGAAGTAACTAATTTTCTAAAGAAGTGACTAATTTTCTAGTGAAGAAATGGATTTTCCATTGAAGAAACTAATTTCTAGTGAAGAAATAGATTTTCCAGTGAAGAAACTAATTTTCTAATGAAGTAACTTCTAGTGAAGAAATAGATTTTCTAGTAAAGAAACTAATTTCTAGTGAAGAAATGGATTTTCGAGTGAAGAAACTGATTTTCTAGTGAAGTAACTAATTTGCTAATGGAGTAACTATTCTTCTAATGAGGAAACTATTTATCTCTTTGGACGGGAGTTGGGTGAGTGCGTGTGCGAGTCGAGTGTGTCAGGCGAGTCGGGAGTGGTGTGTCGAGCGAATTGAACGTGTCGAGCAAGTCGTATTTGTCGAGTGAGTCAAACGTATCGAGCGAGTCGAACGTGTCGAGTCGAGCGAATCTAAATTTAAATTAAATTCTAAATAACATTTACATCTAAATCTAAATCTAATTCTAAATGTAATTCTAAATCTAATAGTAAATTTAAATTCTAAATAACATCTAAATATAAATTTAAATCTATAACAAAATCTAAATCAAATTTAAATCTATAACAAAATCTAAATTGAAAACTATTTTAAATTTTAAACTAAATAAATTAAATTATAACTAATAAAAAAACGGGGGGCTGACGTCAGCCACCATCGGGCTGACGTCAGCCCCAAATGGACGCGCGGCGGCCGGCAATACCCGCCGGTGTGGTGTGGGCACGACGGAGATGACGGCGCGGGGACGACGAGGACGATGAGGATGGCGGGGACGGTGAGGACGGCGGGGATGTGGCACGGACGGCGAGGACGATGCGGATGGCGGCCGGGGATGCACGGAGGGGGCCGGGCGGACAGCGACGGGAGATGGCGGGACGGAGATGCGGTGAGGACATGGCGCGTGAGGCAGCGCGGCGAGGACGCAGCGGGGCGTCGGCAGTGCATGGGCGCAGCGGCGGTCGGAGGTGTCGCGGCGGCGGAGCGATGAGGATAGACGGATGGCCGCGTGCGGAGAGGATGGTGGTGAGCGGCGGATCGAGAGGAGAGAAGAGGAAGAGAAGAAGGCGAGGATATAACGAGCACATTTGTACCGGGGCCAGATAAAGCACGATACAAATGTTTTTTTGATTTTTTTACTTTTAATTTGCTTTAGATATCATAAATTGGTAGTTTATTTATGATAAATTGTATACAACGCATAAAATGGCAGAAAAAATATAGTATTCTTAATTTACATATATACTATGCAATAATACATTTAATAGTCAAAATGACAACTTTATTATCATCAACAAGTAATATCTTCTAATGGGTATTATTTTTTCCTTCATTGCAACAACTATAAATAAATTTTTTCTTTTCATGCAAAATCCTCCTTAAGTAGAACATATAGTGTTATTAATATGGTAATCATAATTTGGTCTTGCTCGTGTATATTTCTATGTAATTATTATTTTACATTTAATGAAGTTACAAAATTGATATGGTTACTATTTTTATTAAGATATAGTTACAAAAATTGACTAGTGAATAGTATATAGTGTCTTGACACTTGTAGACCATGTTGACCAGATCTGGTGCGGTGCAAATATGCATTTCCTCCTTTTCTTTTTAATTTGATTTAGATATCCTAAATTGGTAGTTTATTTATTATATTTAATGAAGCTAAAAAAAGGTATTTAATGAAGATATGGTTACTATTTAATGGGAAGATCGGGGCCGGATAAAATGATTGACTACTGAAAATAATTCATATTCGCAATCATAGCCAAATATTACAATACTTTGGTATATGAGCACAAAGTTATGAAACTTATTATACATCTGCATCTAAGGGAATGTTAACAATCTTCTTCTTCACAAATGTCCCTTGGTTGTGATCACGACGTAAGTATGGAGTGTCCTCTTTGGCTAGCGGATGCTTGGGTCGCGTTGGTGAAAATGGAGGAATATCATCGAACTGATCATAATCTTCTAAAATGTCAGTCTTGTCCTCAACTCAACTATTTTTCTTTT